>MU826839.1:567731-822480 GCA_029204205.1 Desmophyllum pertusum | reverse complement strand
CCGTTTACCACAGGCCGATTTTTGTCGCGCTCAAATTGCAACTTCAAAATCGCGCGTGTAAACGGGCTGCGATTTCAGCGCGATTTCAGCGCGATTTGTCGCCGCGATATCGCAGGGGTTTCGAAACATGCTCGAAACTTGATGCAATTTCGCGGCGATTTCGCGGCGATTTAAAAAACGCGACAATTATGTATCAGAAGGACTTCTCGGGGTGGTTTTGTCACGCGCGGCTACACGAACAAAATGGCTACGAAGACTACGAAGGGCAAAAACCTGCAAAAATTGCGAAAAACCGGGCATGGAGTTATAAAGAGGAGGAATATTTTATTCGAGCTATGGACAAAATACGAATACTTGTATAACACGAGCTCAAAGGATTTATACGATTATAAGAGGCACGACAAGAAGGCAGCAGCTGTCGAAGATATGAAAAGAAAAGCCTCGAAGAGCAGTTTGAGGAGCCCTTTATGGCGTTATATTCTCACCAAAATTTAACATTCCATGTTTGCCATTCATTGTTCATCCAATTCATTATTCATCCAATTCACTCATTCATTATTTTTTTCTTCCTCTACATCCATACAGTTGTTAAGAAAACAAAAAAAAAACAAAGCAAAAACAAAGGGAAATCACTTTTTACGACACTTTTCACGTCTACGCCATTCTTGTAAACAAAACGTGTGCGCCTGCTCTGTAGCGCAACTGATGCTTAAAGTGACCGTCTTTTGTAGTTTGCATACAAATCGCGACGATAAATCGCACTGAAATCGCGCTGAAATCGCAGCCGGTTTACACGCGCGATTTTGAAGTTGCAATTTGAGGCGCGACGAAATTGCCATCGAAAATCGCGACAAAAAAATTGCCTGTGTAAACGGGCCTTTACGCTAGTTTCACGCTCAACCAGTCTTCTTGTTACGATCGCAGTGTAATTGAGCCAGTAATCTAGCTTCTCTGATCTTTTAACATTTATTCAATTCTCCTCTAAAAACTACAAACCCACGTTTTTCATACAAACGTAGTATCTATTTCTACAGCTGTCTCTTTCGTAAAACGAGAAGAAGAAAATGTCAGAAATGTGCGGCTATTGTTAGCGCAATCTATCTATATCTATGATCTATGACTTAACTAGAAAAAAATCTGGTTTTGTATCAGGGGCACCCAACGGCAAAATGTTCCAGTAGGTATCGGAACGTCGTTTTTTACGTCAGTAATTGTGCTTTTTGTGTAGTTAATGACTTATTTTTAAAACGCTAAGAAAAATGTATCTGTTCGGATATGCTAGCTGGACTTTCAAACTTCCGAAAATCCTAGCTGGCCTATTTTTGTACCCAAAACGATATTTTTTATCTTTCCGAAAACAAAAGGCATTACTTTTCCCATATTTAGAAATTTCGAGATGACATTTCCCTAACCGAAACCGAAGTTTACATGTATGTCAACAGTGATCGACCAGATGTCATTCAGTCTTTCATGGGCTTGAATTACGTTTCCATACATTATCACGTTGTTATCAATAAAGGTTAAAGATTTCCACACATCAATCAGTTCTGACACTTTGAGGTTTACTGACCGACGTTTATAAAATAGAGTTATCGGGGTAAAGGTTTTAGCCAACTAGGGAAAGTAAAATTTCTTTGAGTTAGCGGGGAGTTCGAGTTAACCGAGTTTGAGTTAGCCGGGTTCTACTGTATTATTGGATTCGGTTTCGCATGATAGCGAAATTATCAAGGCCTCGGTTTGTGCGACGAAGCCGAAGGCTTCGGCAGATAGCACAAACCGAGGCCTTGATCATTCTCGCTATCATGCGAAAACTGGAATCCAATAATTTTGTTAATTGTCTACTATGGAATCCACAATGCAAGTATGTAGAACATCTCTTAGTATCCTAAGACTAGAAATTATGTACTCATCCTCTTCATAACCAAAGAAGATCAGATCTGAGCAAGATGTCCATTCATTCTTGTCAATATCAAAAGACTTCAGCATCTTTTCTCGGTTGTCATCTTCTTTCACTTCTTTAAACTCTCCAAACACAAATATTTTCCCCTGTAAACTTACCGCAGTAGCACATCCTCTTGGAGAGTCATCCATATTTGGGATAATACTCCACATGTTGGAAGCTTGGTCGTACATTTCACATGCCTTTGAATCTGGTGCTTCATCGCTAAGGCCTCCAAACACAAACACTTTCTGATTGACAGCTGCGCCACCAGCACCTCCTCGTTTTTCTAGAGTTGAAGCAATCCTACTCCAAGATTTTCCTTTGGATCAAATCTTTCAGCAATGTCCAGATATCCACTACCTGAATTACCTCCAATAGCATACAAATGATTCCCATCAGCCACTGCACATACACTTGATCTGGGGCTACTTATAGAGGGCATTGCTTGCCACAAGTTTGTATCAGGATTGTATCTCTGTACAGTACTCAGGAGCTGATTGTCTTTGTCTTTTCCACCAATGACATACAGAAACCCCTGAAATGTCACAGCATGCATGTCAAATAACGCAGTAACGCAATACACCGCGTATAAAGCAAACAGATCGAAACTCGCAAAGGTCACGTATACATCGAAACTCGCAAAAGTCAAATTTAGCTCCTCTGCTCCCTGTGGTTAACCTGAAATATTTGCATAACTGACTGGATACAGTTACGGTAAACATAGAAGCGAGGTAATTTCGGGCACAAGCCGTAAAACATCGCTATTTTCTTGAGTTCCTTGAGCTATGTTAGAATTTAAAAAAGTTTTAAAACGGAGAAGAACTAAATATACAACTATTTTAATTAAAGTTTGCCGTAAAGATCGTAAAAACGATCTCCCTGTTGCTTATGCGAATCTACTCTTTGTTAATAAAGAAAAGTCGTTTTACAATTTTTTTCTAAAAACAACGTAAACTAAAAGAATTGTAGCTCTTCTACATTTTAAATCTGTTTTTTATATTAAATGGGTTGAAGAAGCTCAAGAAAAACACGGTGTTTTGCAGCTTGTGCCCGAAATTGCCTCGCTTCTATGTTCAACTGTATATTGCAAATATTTAACAATTATCCTGCGAAATCGCACGGAATATCGCCTGATACTTAGCCGACGATGCCGAAGGCCGCCGTAGGCCGAGTTGGCTAAAATCAGGCGATATTCCGCAAAACCCCGCTAACCCTCCGCTCAAACAGAAACAGAAATGAAATTCTTGGTTCACAGTGCCCCTCTCCATCCACGGGTATAACTGGGTACTGTCAGGGTAACCTGACAAAAATGCTTGGGGAGTTACCTGCGATTAGAGTGCGTGCAGACGTTTCCTATTTCCTTCCGACGCAGGAATCGAAGGAAATGCGAGACGTCTGCCTACAGGCAGGCTACCTGCGATGGACTAGCATCACACCCAGTTGAGCGTTGCGTGACAATCCAAATAACGGCTGCGAAAGAGACTACGAAACCGGAGTTAAACACCGACCTGATAAGCCACATAATTGCACCGCATGACTTATACTTCCTGTTCCTTTATTAATTCATTTTAAAAATTTCTGTCATTCCAGTAGATATGGGTTATTGGCCAAGCCTGAGGTCAAGATGGCGGGATATTGGCCAAGTTCTTTTTTTGCATGTTTATGGACCGAGACTTAGTCGCAAAAAAGAACGAGGCCAATATCCCGCCATCAGACCGAACAAGCTTGGTCAATAAAGGATTTATGATATGACTAGAAGGATGCGGGAAAATAGTCTTCTTGCGGGAACAGAGCGGGCAATCCCGAGCGGTCAAGATGGCTCCATCTTGACCACGCGGGTAGCCAATCACAGCACAGGATTTGCTTCAATCTTGCCCTCTCATAGAGCCAGCCATATAATAAGTTTAATTAAAGACTTTATTTCTGAATCAACAAAATATCAGTATTATAACAGCAAACAATCTGTACAAGACGATTTGCTCGTGTCTCGATTTGATATATTACATAGATCTAAAAAGCTTAAAAATCAATATTTCATATAGATCTATTTTTAAAACATCTTAAATATATTTAAAAAACATTTCTGTGGCTAAAATCTGACTAAAACGGATAAACATCATCTTCATAACAATATAAAATATATAGTTTTACAGCATAACCCTAATAAGGAATAAAACCTTTCGGAAACATAGCCAAAAATAGCCAAAAATTCAAACTTCATATCAAGCTTTCAAAATGCAAAATTGACTTTCAGATCATGATCCTGATCATGTGTGAAACAGTAAAAATCTGTACAGTTCAGAAGCAACAAGGCTCCTGTCTGTTTTTGTGATAATGTATATATCTTATCATAATATGATTATAATGTACATCTTATCATAATGTGATTATAATGTATATACCATAATGTAATGAAGAAGGGCTATGCCCGAAACGTTTGTGACTATTCACTATATGACACTTTTTCTCTATTTTATTTTTTTTTACGTTTTATTAGTTATTTTTGAATTGAAGTATGTAATCATAATGTACATCTTATCATAATAATCTTATCTAGTGGACAAGTGTGACGTGAAATTCTCAATTGTTATTATTTTATTGATAAAGACATGGCTAAACTATTAGCTAAATTTTCTCGTCTAAAACAACTTAAATTTCACGATTAGAATCAGATTGAATAGATTTAGAGTTAAGTTTTTGAAGCCGTTTAAAAATCAAAAAAGCAGTGTTTTACCAGCTTTAAAGACACTCGGCTTTGCCTCGTGTCTTTATAAAACACTGCCGCTCGTTTTTTAAACTATACTTCATATTCATAATTCCTTGATCCCGGATTTTGATTTTGGTTTGATCCATAAATTAACCCATTCCAGCCTGTGTGTTTTGGTCAATATAATTTCAATTAACATCAGAGCTATCGGTATTGTTTACTTTCTTTGAGTTTTCAGCACTCAAAGATGTTTTCAAAGCATGATAAACCATTTTGTTGAAAACTAATAGTGTGGAAAAATTATCCTTTCTACCACCCCCTAAAACCATCCGAATAAGGGAATTGCGACATGTAAAACATGGTGTGTCAAAACACGTGATAAGCACCGAAACTACCAAGTCCTCCTGCCACATTCATTGTGGAAGCATTATGGTTAGACAAGTCTAAAATCAACGTGCAAAAATAAAGAAACAGTTGGATAATTATTGAATCAAAATCTCAAGGATATGTGAATACATAATGTAATCATATATTTTATCAACAAGGCTCCTATCTGTTCTTATCATAATGATAACAATAGGCTAATATTTTTTATAATATACTCACCACAGGATATTGCGATTTTGGACAATCTGATTGGTTGCCTACTCAAGGCATATGAGGCAATGTACCATTACTACCTTATTTGGGAATCCCACTAATTACGATAAATATCCCATTTTCCTCTGTTTTTTCCTTCCGTTCTTTACCCCAGTCATTTTTAATTGCAATATCCTGTGGTGAGTATATTATAAAACAATTATTCCACTCAATCTCGTCGTACATGAACTCATAGCCAACTCGGCTACGCCTCGTTGGCTATGAGTTAATGTACGACTCGATTTCGCGGAATAATAATATTGTTAAATGACTTTTGTCTAATTAGCATAATTTTAAAAACCAGCTTGAACAGTGTGTTGAACTTTTAGACATTTGTATGTCTGGGTGGCAGGAGTTACCACACAGACATAAAAACGTGTGTAAATTTGACATCTCTCATCGATTTATCAAATTTCATGCTTATTGTTAAATTTATGCCAAGGAAGAAAATCATGTAAACAACAATTCACCTATTACATCTGTGATAACAAAAAAATAAAAATAAAAAAGGATAAAAATCAAATAAAAATCACTGACTACATGTTACTGCTTGTTAAACACCATGCATGTGCCATACTTGAATAATTATTATGCCCCACTTACATGTACAAAAGAAAAACTTCAAACATACATGTAAAGTAATTTTCCTTGCATTGTACCCGTAACTTTTACAGCACTGAGAATATTAAAGGGAGGGTTTTCCACAGTTCGGCGCATGTCCATAAATCAAAATATACGTTTTTCGCTTTCTTATCAATGTTATTGCTTTAAAAACCCACTCACATGTACTTCAGTAATCACATATTATAATAATTTAGTCGTAGCAGAACGACGGATGACCAAAATTCACAGAAGATTTCAGTGGATTACACCGACGCAGTCGACCATGGAATTTAGTGTTGACCCGTAGGATTTATAATTCCACAGTTGATGATTTTAGAGGTTTTTTTTTCATGCGACAATTATGCAAATAGCTGTAAAATTCTTTAATCGTGAAATTATTTTACAAGCAAATTTTGCACCCGATTGGTTCATAAACAATGCAATTAAATAGACTTGTGCCATAAAGCGTGCACAGGTGAACAAAGTATTTTGATTTATGGACAATGATGCGTCGAGCCATGAAACTCTCCCTTTAAGTTGTTCCTTTCCCTGCCATACCCCACCCCCTACCCCCCAGAGAGCTTGCTACGCAGGCTACCGTAAGCAGACAGCACAACTTACGGCCACTTTCACAAAACCCTGCTTGAACTCTAGCTCATACAAACTCTGTATTTACACATTCCGGTAAGCGGTCAGCTCCAGTTGCGGACACTTTTTTCTGATTCCCAAGGGTGTCCCCTTGTGGGAACTTTGACTGTAGAAGTAGTCTTTGTCGTGTTTATACAATAATTATATGCCCAGAGATGTTACAGCAGTGACATCTGACAGTGACAAATGTGTGTGCTGTTCACACTAGGGAACACGAGGGCGACAGACAGAGGGAATATGAAGCAGGGACAACAAAATAACAAGACAAGAAAAAAAACACAAGAAAATCTAGCAGGAATAATGTCCCAGAGAAATGTCCCTTTGCATGTGCTGAAACTTTAAAACTTGTGTATGTTCCTGCTACATTTCCTTGTGTGTTTACAATGTACATGTACATGTGCAATGTATATCTTGTGCTTTTGTCCCTACTATATATTCCTGCTACATGTCCCTGCAAACATGTTCCTGCTAAATGTCCCCTAGTGTGTACAGAATGTGATTCTTGTTGCTGCTACAGTAGATGTTGGTGCTACATCTCCCAGCAACATGGCCCCTTACATGTAAGTGCAAGCAACTTTAGGGAATAAACTAAACCACCACGAATTATGTTATATGAGTAATATGACTATTTCAAAATGAGCCACATGCTGGACATTACAACAGACTCATTTCTCGCTGCACTTTTCAATAACATGCGAACTCTGAATTTCCAAACCCAACTTATGATTGTTTTTCGCTGTCGTCAATCTTAATCATTATACAATGTAATGACAACCAACTGACCCTGAAAAAAAGAAACGAATGATTGAAAATTGATCAAAATCTACCAATCACAATCCACAGACGTGACCTTGTGAACCTGTTGAGGTAACTTCTGTTTCCTGAGACGTCTGCTAAAGATGATTTATGGCAGAGTTTGCATGTTATTGAAACGGTCAGTAATGCTTGTTTTGCAGAATTAGCCATGAAAATAATGTGACAATTAACCGAGTGGACTCATGCATAATTCATTTCGTCAGGGTGTTCAGTGGTAAAAAATGTACAACCAAATTACAGTCGAACCTGTATATAACGGCCCTGTATTAAGCGACCACCTCTATTAAGTGGCCAGCTTTCAAAGTCCCGAGTTGTATTTGCTACAGTGTTGTACTTGTATTATAAAGCCTGTATTAAGCGGCCACCTGTTATTAAGCGGCCACCTGTATTAAGCGGCACTTTCTGAAGTCCCGAGGGTTGACCGTTATAATACAGGTTCGACAGTATACATGTACATGTATGTCAACTCTATAATTTGGTTGTACATCACTATTCCCTCTGATAACATTACTTGCCACATATAAGACAACAGGAGCGACAACTGCATGCAGGGTGTTCTCACTACAGTGTTCTCTGAATGAAAGGATAGCACAGTCATCATGATCCTTGTGTGGGCTTAAAGAAAAAACATGCAACTGGTAACCATTTGGTGGTCTGAAAAAAAAAGAAAGAAAACAATGATACATGTAAATTATAGAAAACAGGAAATGGATGCGGTTTGTTTCTGGCTCAAAATACAAAATTTGATGTACATGTAGCTGGCTGACCATGGGCTGCCAAAACCAATCAATATATGTAAAATTCTACTACCACATCCTAAAAATACATTGTGTGCCCCCCCCCCCCCCCCCCCCCAATCAGGGAAAGATAAGACCAATCAAAATCATTCAGGGGTTTCATTAATTTTGGAAGTAAGCGGCTTACCATGGTGGAATAGGCGGCTGTGACTAAGAAAGGGGCCGTAAGGTCCCTTTATGCCAGTAGGGGGTATGGGGGCATGCCCCCCAGAAAATTTTGGAAATGTAGAATCTTGGAAATGCAATTTCCAGCATTCTGGGAGTCAAATCTAGTGCTCTATATCATGACAATTTTTTGTCGATCACAGTAGATCTCAGGTTTTTAAACGATCTTGCGATAATTCTATATGAAGTTTGGAGTTTAAAGACTTACACTGTTACATTCATTTTTTCTTTCTTTCATAAATCTTATAAGTAAACTCTCGGAAGGCCAGAAGGCTTGATTAGTAAGCGGCGGCAAGAGGCAACGTAGGCGGCGGCAGACCGCCGGTAGCCGGCTTCTAATGAAACCCCTGTCATTATGTACCTGTACATGTACTTTAAGAACTTCAATTTTCTACAGGAACATCTCAGAGGAAAGAAAATTAAGATACACCGTAATATGATACTCACCTAAACATCCAACTCATGCCATTGAGATCACTTTGCGAGGCTCCAACAATTCTTTCAAAATCCGCACAGAGGAGAGTTTATAGAATTCAGTCGGATCAATAAATGAAAAACCCAGGCACGGTTCCCATTCATCTTCATCAGCATCATAGACTTTCATTGTCAATTCTTTACGGGTATTCTCAACCTCTCGAAACTTGCCAAACACAAATATCTTCCCTTTGAAACAGACAGCACTAGCAGAAGATATTGACGAAAATTCACTGTGAAGTGCACTCCAAAGATTTTCCGCTTTGTTGTAGATCTCATAAGGATAACCCTCAGAAGCAACGTCACCAACGAGGCCTCCAAAAACAAAAATTGTTCCATTCAAACTTACGGCAGAAGCACCCTGTCGTTTCTCAAGAGTTGGTGCCATTTGTTCCCAGCAGTTTTTTCCTGGATCAAACCTTTCAACGGTATTCACTGTGCCCGCTGGCCCAATGCCTCCAATAGCATAAATGTGGTTGTCGTCAGCTACTGCACATAAACTGTATCTGGTACCACTCAGGGGGGCAACTTCCTGCCATAGATTTGTATCAGGGTTGTATCGCTGTACAGTGCTCATGCCGGAGTTGGTATGGACTAATCCTTTATTTCCACCAATGACGTACAAAAATCCTTGGAATGTAACAGCAGCGGCATTCTGGATTTGCGTTGGTCTGAAAGACTTCACAGCTGACCAAGAGTTCAGCATTGGATCATAACGTTCCACTGCATAACCACTGTAATTCCCCCCGACTACATACAATTTACCATGACATGTGCTTGTAGCAAGAGCAGAACTGTTTCGTTTGGCACGCATGCCCACCATCTGGTACCACTTGTTCTTGGATGGTATGTAACACAATGTACTCTGATCTGCGCAGGCAAAAACTGCATCTTCATGGGTCTTCAAGCAATTTCTGGGTGACTGGCTTAAAAAGCAGGCATCTGTACCATCGGAACTCTTCTTCATGGCATCTAGGACTAAGTCCAAACAGCGTTTCTTGTCTTTCACCAGGCGATGCTGCAGAATGACCGTGACAAGATAGTTGCGTGACACATACACACAACGAACGTGACGAAACAAATCAAAGAAGCTTTGTTTTCTTCGAGCGGCTTTCTCTATCCATTTTAAAATGGCCACAAAAACCTCTTCTTCTCCTTTCACGATGATGTCATCACTTGAAATCCACTCCTCAACCTCCTTGCTGCTCAAATTAAGGAAATCTTTCGACTCCGCCACTGCCACAAAGTTTCTCAGAATAAAATTCCTGGCTCGTTCCTCTAGTTCAGCGCATTGATACTTCACACCGAAGTAATAAGTCGAGATACAGTTTGAAGACGATAGTGCGTTTTCAATAAACTTACTGCACGGGTGCTTTAGACTTGGAATAAGAAAATAATCAGCTGCTGCCATCAAATCAAATGCATTGCCTTCATTGATATCAACATGTCCTGTGTACAGATACTCCAACACTTCTTCCATCGCAGCTTTGCTCGTCTCTTGCAATCGTATCACTCCTTCTTTCTTTTCTTTCATGTCAATGTTCAGAGCGTTGAGAAAGAACGGGCTTGCTGCACATAACACGATTCTGTGAGCTTCCAAACGAGCTTGATCGTCACCGGAGCCAACTTCTAGAATCACATCACAGAAATGTTCGTTCTTTCGCTGAATATCGAGGCGTTTCATCATTTCAACACAAAACTGTTGCTCCTCGGTGTTTGAGATGGGTTCCAGAAGAGAATCCATGATCAAATTCTTCGATTTTGTCGGGGATTTTGTCGATTTCACTCAGAGACGAGAACACTCGCTGGCATTCTCGTCCCCAGAGCTACGCGGTTTTTTTTAAATGTTGTGACCAGTAGCTCTGGGGACAGTAAAAAATACGAATTTTTGGATTGGCTGATGAAAAGTGCATGCGTAATGAGGAAAAAAATAACACACTAGTGCGCACGGCATTCTGCTTCCGGTTTCCTCGAAAAATGGCGCCCGCGTATATCTTGGCTGCGATCGCGCGCGAGCAGGCTCACAATGTATCGATCGCTTGCGATCGCTTGCTTTGTTCTTGCACACTATTTTGTTGCTTGGCTGTAGCAAAGAAACAGAGGGTATTTGTTTAAAATTCGAACGTTATAAACCACGATCAGCCAGTTCTGCCCAGACGATGCATTCCCAAGGAAATTTGTCATCGCTACAAGACCTTACAAAGTTGGACAGTCTTTGCGGTAGAAATACGAATACAAGATCAAGAAATTCGTCAACATTTGACTGTACACAATGTATCACGTCCCTAAAAAGCCGATCCTTTTTTCTGCTATTTGACTGCGTTTTTTAAAAGGTACTCTGTTTATGCTAGAATTGAGTCTTGTTGGGACTCTGTTGTTCAGTTTGGTCTTGGTGGAATTTGAACAAAAATGGTATGTAACCTATTAACATACAGTTCACTGTGATTTATATTGCCATTATTAGTACACGCAGAATAATAATGTACATCCCTTGGCACTGCTTATTTTCAAATAGAACATTGTTTATATAATCTTAGTTGCCATTTCCTTTATTCCTATGATTTTTCTCTCTCTTCCCAGAGGAAATTAGATCCTGATCAGTATAAGAAGTTCTAAATGTCACCTCTTATAGTTCAGTGAAATACTAATGTTTAACATGTCTGACCATTCATTTGTTCCAGGCGTATGTAGTCAATCGATAAACCGATAATCGATATCAATCGATAACAATCGAAGATTGATATCGATTTCCAATATCAATCGATAGAAATCGATAAAGAAAAAAAGTTGTGAGTTCGATTGATATCGATTTCCGATAGAAATCGATAACGATTAATTTATCAATTGTTATCGATTGTTATCGGAAATGATTTTTGTCATTTTACAAGTTAATCATTGACACAATGTTGTCTGTATGGTTTTATTGAGTCATTCAATCATCATAGCATAGCATGCAATAGTTTAACAATCAACAAAATACTTATTAATATAGGAACAAAAACAATAACAGGAACAATTTGGTCTTTTTATCGATCTACAGCGCAGTTCATAATACCGGAAGAAGAAGTTGCGGTGTGCAAAGTAGCGGCGTGCAACCCTCTAGTCTCGTTATAGCAACGCCATAAAGATGAAGCAGAATAAACAACAAAATCAGTGTTTTGTGATTTTAATTAGTCGCATTAAAAAAGAAACGTAAGAATAAATCACAGAGTAAGCAAGAAATAAAAAATAATCCAGTAGTACAGCAGTAATCACTTTGGCTCCATAAATATCGACCAGGAACAATACATGCAAAAGAAGAAGCAGTTTTCTGTGTTTTTCGTCGTCATAAAACAAGGGTTCGAATGAATGGACATGTTCAAATCTTTTAAATCCCAGAAAACCAAGTGAACGCGATGAACACTCTGCCTGGGACGAGCCACGCCATCTTCAGTAATATGTTTGAAACAAATACTCCTTTGGATTATCGATTGTTATCGATTATTATCGATTG
The DNA here is from genome assembly GCA_029204205.1 of Desmophyllum pertusum. Classification (NCBI taxonomy): domain Eukaryota; kingdom Metazoa; phylum Cnidaria; class Anthozoa; order Scleractinia; family Caryophylliidae; genus Desmophyllum; species Desmophyllum pertusum. The sequence continues at coordinate 810,196 of MU826839.1, read as the reverse complement.
TTATCGATTTTGCCAATCGATAACAATCGATAAATTTTTTTTTCTGTGAGTTCGATTGTTATCGATTACCGATATCAATCGATAGCAATCGGCGATTGATATCGATTGATATCGAGTGTATCGATTGATTTCCGATATCGATTTCTATCGATTGACTACGCCTGGATTTGTTATACAGGGGTGGGCTGGAGGGAAATGTAACAATACCCAAAAAAATTTCCCTGCCCCCCTTGAATTTTAAATATTTTTTCAAGACCCCCCAATCATCTTGAGTTATACAGTGAACTCTCTCAAAGCGCACACCACTATAAGGCGGACACCTCTCAAAGGCAGACATGGCTGGCTGGCTGGCTTATCCTGGCCAAATTTAACTTGTTTGTCTCAACTGAATTCTCTGTAAGGTGGACACCTCTCTTAGGCAGACTAGAGCTGGTCCCGAGGGTGTCTGCCTTAGAGAGAGTTCACCGTATTTGAGAACTCCCTCCCCCCTCTTCCGCACCTTCCCCACAATTTAAAACCCAGAAAAAAAACAGTGATTTTAGTGAGCCCAGGGGGGTTTGTGGTGACTTTTTGGGGGTGAAAGATTTTGGTAAGAACCTTTTTTGGGGGAGGGGGTGGGGGATTACAAAAAGAGTAACCCACGGTTCTCATATCAAGAGTTCCGTTTGTTGTTTCCCTGAACAAAAATGTATCGCTCCCCAATTTCAAAGAATGACTGCAGTCTGACATACATATGCTTGACGAATAAAGAAGGGTGGACCCAAAAACTGTCTGAAACTCTATTTATTTATTTTTTTTAATTCAGAGAAAAAAGGGACTTTTTGGGGTTACATTCTGGGCTGTTGGACTTTTTGGGTGTCTGATTTTAACCTAATAGGACTTTTGGGGGGTCCAATAATTTGGCCTCATTCGCACCTCCCTGTCACTATTATACCAGGGTAGCCTCTGTGGTTGAAAGCCTACCAGCCTCTCTAACAGATGGGGGGGGGGGGGGGGGGGTATAATTACCTTTGTTTTAACTTGATGAATTATTAATGAGTTTGAGAATTTCATTCTCAATGTTGTTTTATATTTTCAACAACATCATATACAACATTTGCTCTAAAATTAAGCAACTGGCATATTTTAATCATGATTCATATTATATAAATAATCAATCATTTTCTTGCATAGAGTGTAACATTAAAAGACTGTTTTTTGTTGTTGTCATCTTTACTTGTATATTTATCTCCTCCAATCCCTGGGAGGGAGGGTACTCCCCGAAAATTTGGGTGGGGGTGTGCGGCGCGCTTCTTCAAACCCTTACCCTATTTCAGACCAAAATATGTGATTTTCCCTATTCCCTACATCAATCAATAAAACACAACTTTCCACTGGTAAATGGGGTACTGGTTGCTGCACCGGATTAGCTGCGTAGCCCAGCCTTTAGTGAGGAACAGCCCCCGTTTATTGATAACTTCAGATAAGTGCATACACAACTGTACAAATACATTAGAAACTAGTATGCCTGCTGCCCGCCAGGAAAAACCCCCTTTACTTTAGGAGGAAACCTGATCCCTTCCGAATGCAGAGCCAGGCACATAAGAACCTCGAGGGAGAGAGGTTATGAGCTACACTAATGCACTATTTAGACAGGCTATCTGAAATGATATGTATACAGAATACTTAATAAAATAAAATTAGCACATGTTGGTAGCAGCGCCAGTCTAGAATGACTCCCCCAGTAAAATCCCGCCAACACACGTTCTCAATTCTGATGTTGCCATGACAACTGTCGAATCTTCGGCGAACCGTGAAAACGTACATTTGCTGCTATTCTGCGAACCGCAGCAAATAGCAAATTTTCCCTACCCTATTTCAGACCTGACCCTTAAGATTGCCCTATTTCAGACAAGTAGGAGAATATATCCATTATTTGAGACCAAAATGTTCAAAATCTATACCCATTTTCTGGACCAAAACGGCTCAAAAACCATACCCTTTGGCACTGCACATACATATATAGCTTATATAGGAGAGTACCCCCCACCCTGGGCTCCAATCATTTCACTTACAAACCTGTTTGCAGTCTGCAGTGTTTGTGAAGTACAAAACTGGACAGGACTTACCAGTACCTACCACCTGCAAGATTGTGTAGCATTCTGTCACATAATAGGCTGAAGAGCATGTTGACTGTTGCTTATGTCATACAAATAATTCAGTTCTGATACTGTTCAATTTCCATTTATTTATGTCTTCGCTGAAAAAACTGTTGCGGTGTATGTGAGACCAATGTTAGTGGCAGATCTAGGGAGGGTCCTGGGGAGCTATCCCCCCTCCATTCTTGAAAAATGTTTTGTTCAAATTTTTTGAGCAAGAACAGACCCACCCTCACTCCCTGACTTTGTAGCAAGGAAATGCCCATCTTAACTTCACCCACCCCACTGAATGTGAGTAAATAAATCAACTTGATTTATACACGGTTTGTGTTAAAGCTAGAAGCTTGTGGGCCGTGAATCACTGTATCTCCAGTTGACACATACATGCCAAACCCCAAGGCAAATTACAGTGTAACCCCGTTAATCCAACCACCGACAGGCCACCAAAATCTGGTCGTATTATCGGAATAAAAAAATTACTGACATAATTTTAGTTCGGGACAAAAGAAAGTGGTCGTATTAGTGAGGTGGTTGCATTATCGAGGTGGTCGTAAGGTAGGGTTCCACTATACTGTAACAAAGAACTTACACTCATGCCACATAAGTCAGTGAACATCAAGCTCTTAACCAAAGAGAAGATTAATTAAATTTGCATACAACCCAAGAAGTCAGATAAAATTGATGTTGACCAAGTTCTTGTTCAAAGTAACAGTAATCAAGGCTGCTACATACAATATTATTATAATGTTGTCTATAGCAGCCTTGATTACTGTTACTTTGAACAAGAACTTGGTCAACATCAATTTTATCTGACTTCTTGGGTTGTCGGCAAATTTAATTAATATTCTCTTTAATTTAATCACTTTTATAGCACTATTTACATATACTGATCAACAGCGCTTTACAATAATCGGAATAATTAATCTTAATATTAAAAACAAGTTAGAAATAAAATTGTCAGGGGAGTTGCAGTCAACTTTTCTTTCAGTTAAAATGCAGTTCAAATATCAACTTCTCATCACCCCTGTTACCCTTGGGTAAAACCTTTTTACTGGCTTTAACTGTAAAATTTAAGAAAGGAAAATTTATAAATCTTGCGAGTAAGGCATGTACTTGAAATCAATGTGGCAATAAAAACCACGTATAACTAATAAGCTTACAACACAATTTTTTTTAAATGCGATAACAGCACCAATAACAATTTATTTAGCAACAACAGCTTTTATTCCGATTTCTATTAACATCCGAGTGTTGAGCTTACCACTGATTAATGATGAAATCAACCTCATTCAAACAACGGTCTAATCGAGTGTCTATAAAACGACGATCGATCAGGTTTTCAACAAACATCAACCGACGGATTTACGTCGTCAAAAAACAAAAACAGCAGCATGTTTATAATTTTGGCACTCATACCTCGATCAGAATTGACACACGAGACGTTCCAAACCCGTTGATAAAACACATGAGCAATCTTTCTTCTGTAAGGCAACGGCATGTAGGGCTGATTTTTGTTCTTCAAACCGAAATCATCCAAAGTTCAACTTGCTTTCGCTGGCCAGTCGATTTTACTTCTTCGTTCGACTTCTTTCTAGAAGAAGTCGTCCCAGCCTTTCCCTGTCCTATTACTGAGCACGCGCAGTTGAACATTTATAAGCGTTGAATACAGTGGGCATGCGCTACCGGATGTCGTGAATTTCACGACATCCGGTTGTCAGCGTTACCAGAGCCTACGTTTCGCCAACCACGTGACCAAAAGAAACGGAGGATCTGGGAACGAGAATGACTCGCTGGAAAATCATCGATACTTGCTCATGCGCGGTTTGCACGTACCCATAAACACTTGCGGGAATTACGCGCCAAAACGACCTGTCATTCATCTGGGTTCGTCACGCAGTCTTTCCTCGTGGCGGGAGCGTAATCGAGCGAAGGGATACAGTTCTACAGGCTATCCACAATATGCTCGAAATTTCTCAAAAAGTTGCTCAAAAGTTGCTCCAAAAATCAAGAAAGTTGCTTGTTTTTTAATTTTAATTTTTTGTTTTGTTTCAAAGTTGCTCTCTTTTGTCATATTCTCGGTTTTTCACTGTCACGCCATAAATAAAAAAAATCGAAACCGTTCAATGAATGAAGTCAAGGAATTGACATGTCATAGATAATGAATAAATAAGGAATCAGTCCAAGTCTCAGGTCCGTGCGGTATTCCGTACTCGAGTTATTTGTCAAAATGTTCCACACAAATGTATAGAGCTCAGTGGAAACGCCATGTTGGAGTCCCTCTGAGGGGCTCCAATAGGCTTTTCTCGATTGTGCCAGTAAAACTGGCACATTATGCTACTAGCAGTGCTCGTTTGTTGTCTAAATTATGCTCGAATTATGCTGTTTTACAAAAATTATGCTAGTTTTTATTAAATTATGCTATTCACAAAATACACTAGAAAGGTCAAAATTATTCAAAATTTAACTTTTATTGTTAGCGAAAGCAAGTTTCCAACTTTTAAATGATCACTTCTTTGTCCTGAACTGTTCTTAACTTAACTTAACACAACATAAAGTTTACTTATGACTCAGCTGACGCCATTTTGGATTTTTCATGAGAGCGGGGATTTTCGGACTGGGTCCGATATTAAGTGTACTTCCGGTGCTTACCCCAGTATCCCTGGTTTTGGCCGTTTTTTACGTTTTTTGGCCTGCCCTGGAGTGCCTGGACTACTAGCGCTATGAAAATAGATTGAACAAAGCTTTAAAGCACCAGTATAAGGAATAAAACTTGTCATGGCTTCAGTATTTTGCACTGAAAGTTATATAAATATGCCGATTATGCTAGCAGTGCTTTTTCCTTAAAAAAGTGCCAAAAATATGCTCGTTTTCCCAAATTATGCCAAAAAATGTGCTAGCACTGATCGAGAAAAGCCTAGGCTCCAACATGGCCGCCGGAAATAGGAAAAAACATCTGTAGTTCACTTTTGCCAGAAAGGAGGTTTGTTTTCTCTTGTGAACTTTGGAATATTTAGATAAATATTTCTCCTTAACTCGGAAATTTAAACCGTTCTATTTTCAAAAGGAAGCATGAGATCGAGCTAAGAAATTGTGAAAAGATATATATTTAGGTAATCTTTCCTTGAATGAAGGTAAAAATTCTGTAGGCCTGTACAGCTCCGCAAATGATCCCGGGACCGCAAATGATCCCCGACCGCAAATGATCCCCAAATTGGACCGCAAATGATCCCAGGACCGCAAATGATCCCCAGAGTGGACCGCAAATGATCCCGCTAAAAATCGAGCAATGGCGTGGACGGTGGACCCGATTTTTTTTCCATTTTGAACGTGATCAAATTTTTTTTTATGCATTGATAGGCAGCCAAAATACCGTCATTATAATCTCGAAAATTATAGATAAATGAATCTTGGTGACGCGAAAACAATATAACATGCGGTGTTAACTCTTGTATATTAAAGTAGTTCAATGATTTTGAATTTATTTTTTTACTAAAATCTGCATCAATGCATAAAAAAAATTCGATCACGTTCAAAATGGAAAAAAAATCGGATCATTTGCGGTCCTGGGATCATTTGCGGTCCAATTTGGGGATCATTTGCGGTCGGGGATCATTTGCGGTCCCGGGATCATTTGCGGAGCTGTACAGGCCTCGCGGTTTTGAATTTTAGAATTTGATGACGTCACGTGAAAACCAAGAATTTTGTCTAAAGAAAAACAATATGCTAATCGCCAATCAAAGTAAAATATGCTAATCAAAGTAACATTTCTAAGCATTTTCATGCAATTTTAATGCAACTCAAGACTCAAATGGGTAGAAATTTGAACGCATTGAAACGCATACAAACTACACTACATACAAACAGAACATAAAGAAGTGAAGAGTGCATGAATACTAACGCGGCGTCAGCATTTAATCTTCGATGTTGCTCCAACAAATTTCAAAACTCGCAATCTCTTAAATTTGTTATCCTAGCGATTGCATAGAGTCACACTTTCGGGCGTTTTCATAAGCCTGTAAAATGCTTATTAAAATTGCATTAATTTGCACATTGATCTAAAGAACACATGCATAATAAAAAATGTTCGGACTGTGTTTTTTGTTCGAACGTAAAAAAATTGGATATTTTTTTTCGTCTGAAAGTTTATTCGTCCAAATTTTTTTGAGAATAAAGTATATTATTACGTCAGTGTTTTACCTGTGCTCAGTCACGTCAGAAGAAAGACATGCTGAGCTCGTGTTATGTTGAATCCCCATATTGAATGTTGACAACGTTTTTAAACTAGATTTATTGGATTGTAACTTGGATTTATGCTTTAGAAACAGTACGGTAAGTTGTAGAACATATTCCCGGGGGCGGTTTGTAAGCAGTTGAATACTGGACGAGGTCGCCGGGTAAAGCATGAAATGCGAAATAGCGACAAACGCGCAATGTGGTTGTGTTCGGGCCCGCTTTCCATATGATCGCAACGATCGCATCGATCGCAGTCGCAACGATCGCAACGATAGCTCGCAAGAGTGGTTTCCATATGATCGCAACGATCGCGACGATCGCTGCGATCGTTGCGACTGCGATCGTTGCGATCATATGGAAACCAGGTTTTAGTGTGGAAGTCACGTGCATTTCTTAATAGTTTTACGTTCTTAGCTACAATATGTACTTTTGATTTTTGATGATCATTTAATTATTTGTGCTTTGCAACTTTGAAGGGAACCGTTCAGTCTTCCATGTATCAGTTTAAAATATTATAAATCGATGCAAAGATTATAACTACTTGAGAGGTTATTGGAATAGCACAACTCAAAATTAAAGCAAACTCTTTAAAATTAATTGGAAAGCATTTGCCATCAGACCAGCCGAAACGGCTCATTTTATTTATTTTTACATCAGAAGAATACAATGAATACAATAAGTCGAAAAAAGGACAGAACAATTAGGCGAGACAACAATTGTTTGAGGGATTAAAAATCGCGCAATTAATATAAGTTAGTTAAAATTTCCATTAATTGGCCGCTTTTAGAGACGCATAATTCGTCTGGACGAAATTGGTCTGTGAAAAGACGGGCATAAGACGAATAATGCAGGTCGTCAAAACGAATTATACGAACTATCTGCTTTTTGTGTGTCTGGACTACGAACTAAGGTCTAGGACTTAGTGCGTCTGATAGTTGGTCACGTCCGTTTATACTATCTAGACGCCTAAAACTGCAGACGCATCATTTGTATGGCCGGATTATGCATCTCTAGTATAGAGCGTTTTCACCACATAACAAGATCGTTTTGCGTGCACAAAAAACATCAACAAACTCAGAGAGTGTAGAGTAGGTGGAAATAAATATATTCCCCAAATTTTAACTCGGCGGTGTTCATTGCAACGAAGTTATCGGGAAAACAATAGGGACCTTAAGCAACCACGACGGCGACGACGACGAGAACGTCACAAAACAATAGGTTTAATTAGTAGTACAATAGCTCTGCACGGGCGTTTTCAAACTTTGTACATTTCTTAGCCGTCGTCTGCAAAACAACAACGTGAAATGACCAAATTCAAAGTATTATGGAGAACGTGAACACACGTCGGTGAATTGTTCTTTCTCTATCTGGACTTGAACTCTGTCGCTACGAATTCAGCTCCGGGACAGTTTGGCCACATTGGACAAATTAAACGTGTTGGAATAATCGCGAAATAGTTTTAGGGACGTGAATTCACTTTTGAAGTGACGTTTTCCATGGCGTCGTCGTCGTGGTTGCTTAAGGTCCCTATTATTTGGAAAAATTACAGAGCTTAGTATGGGTCCGCCATATTGGTGTACCAGTATGGAACACCAATATGGCGGCCAAAAATGTCAGCGAGAAGAAAAAAAGATTTTGCTTCCAAAGTCATGAGTTTTAGTTCGGAATGCTTTAGTTATCATTTTTAACTTATTAGCATATCGGAAAATTATTTTAAAAGTGCGAAAATATTGGTTTCTGTAACATTTCAGGTCACATCGAGCCGGGCCGTCTCAAATTTCAAAACGCTTTATCTCCAAAATAAAGCGCTCTGCTGGCGCAGATTAGCGACACTGATGTATAGAATATACTGAAAGAACAGCTTTGTATGATTAATAGTTTTGAATTTTGATGACGTCACGTGAAAACGCTCTATAAAAAGGGTAATTGTGATACAAATACCGTAAAAGCTCTATTTAGCCCCCCTCTCTATTAAGCCCCCCTCTCTAATAACCCCCGGGGGCTTAATAGAGCTTTAACGGTAATGCAAAAACTAAACTAAGGGCTTAGCTAGTGCGTCTGATAGACCAGATTGTTCGTCACGTCTTTACACTACAGTCGAAAAGCTTAGCCTGCGTAGCAAAGAGAGAGCTTGCCACGCAGGCTATCGAAAAGCTGGATCAGAGTTTTAAAAACCTAAAAAATTCGGACGAGTTTAATTTTTGACTTTTTGTTTCAGATTAAAATTTTTAGTCCGAGATTTTAGTGTTCAATCTATACACCTATTTCAATTAACGTTGTCGGATAAAAATCGGATAAAAGCATAAAGCCTACAAGACAAGACCAAATGGTAGTCTGGGTATTCATTAGAACTGATTTGCATATCGCTGGAAAAGAAATCTACACGTTTTTATTTCGCACGTGATGTATTTCGTTTTCCCCGAATTATATAATTTGTTTTTCCATGTTTTTTCGCTAGCTTATTCTGCTAAAATTTAGTTTGGCTAAAAGTAGCTTACTTCTACAGGTTTAAGACAAAAAGGAAACGTTATAAATAATGTTTTACATGTTACTTCTCATTAGTATTCGGTGCGTGCCGCAGTTTTCTTCTTTTACCCATGCTACCTTTCGGTCTTGTCTTGCGGGCTTTTAAAAACATTTCTATCCGACAACGTTAATTGAAATAGGTGTATACATAGAGCGGTTTGCAATTTTGTTTTTGCTTTACTATGTTCATTCTACGTTCTCCCCTGTGATTGGTTTAAAAATCTCGCGCGCCACCTACTCAACCAATCAGATATAAAACCCAAAACCAATGGTGACTTGGTCGATTACACGCGTTTTCAGGCCGGCTGGCTTCGTGTGTTTGCATCGAGTTATCATTGGTTTGTTTTGTTGTTTACGTCTGTTGTGATCAGCCATTGAAATTTGGTTTTGGTTTTGGTTTTCGACACTCAATTGGAAACCGCTCTTTAAACCACCTAATAGTTAGTGCAATCTGCAGACACTTCCGATCCTAACACACCCCAACCACCCACCAACCCGTCCTTGTTTCCCTTTGTTTTATTCGCAGATATCAAATCAACATGTACAAGTACGAGAGGTTGTCACTGGCATTTTGCATTGTTGGTTGTGTTGCCGCTTTTCTACCAACGGGTGAGCAGTTTAGCCTCTTTGGCTATGAAACGGGTCACGTTTAATTCCAATACTGTCGAACCTCCGTAAACGGACACCTCCCCAGTGGCGGATCCAGGGGGAGGTTCGGGGGGGTCCGGACTCCCTATCAAACCTGAGGGGTTTTTTTGCTTTCGTCATTATCCATAGCAAAACCATCTCCAAGATCCACCAAAATGCACTTTTCAGAGCCTGAAATCTTCCATGCCTCTAAGTAACTGACTCGGTATTTTATACTTCCAAAAATTCAATTCTACTTCACATTTTCGGGAAACCATCAACCCCCCCCTCTGATACTTCAGAAAGCTGCCTCAACGACCCTGGAAGGTGAAAATTATAATTGGTTTAGACAGCTGAGGGCGTTTTTAGTAAATTTTTGTTTGTTGAGGGCAAAATTACCCCGACTGATCCCGAAAGCCGCCCGAGGATCCAAAGATTCCGAAAAAGACCCGTAGACGTCCGACTATTTCCGAAGACGACTCGAAGATATCCGAAGGTTACCGGAGGTTACCCGAGGACTTACGAAGATTTTCGAACGTTATCGGAAGGTCAGCAAATGTTTTCCGACAGTCTCCCGAAGATTTACGAATACTAATCAATGTCTTCATCACACACATTAATCTTGCCCTTTATGTTATTTATAACGTAAATGTATTATTAATAATTAATAAGTACCAAGTTTTCAAATTTCTGAAAACAAGCGTGATATTAAGACGGATTCCGCTCAACGTTCGAGCAATAAGTGCAAAATTTAATTACTAAAAAACTACTCATAGCACGGTAACATTTTGAATACTATTTGAAACATATCACTTTAATTCACTTTTCCAAGTGACCCCGCAATTAAATTCTCAAGCATTCTCGAGAAAATTAATGTCGAACCTCGTAAAAAATGATAAAAACGCACGCCATTTTGTTTTGAACTGACATGAAGCGTCTTTTTAATTAAAATATGTAATGACTTCTCTCGCGGGGTCAGCTTGGGAGCTAATTTATCGATAATTTCTTCTTAACTGTGTTCAAAATGTTACCATGCTATGGGTATTTTTTTGGTAACTTAATTTTTTGCACTTCTTGCTCGAACGTCCAGCGGAAATCCAATGGGCTCATTTTCGGGGTATTGGAAGGGATTTTGCGTCCGAAAAAATTTAGCTGCGTAAAAATCCTTACAGCAGAGAAAAGACCGAGGTAAGATGAACAAAAATAACAAAAATAGTATATTGTACCATGCTCCTGATTGTGCCCAATATTTCGGTTTGAAACACAAACCTTCAACGGGGGATGTTGGAACTGTTTCAACAGCCTCCACACAACACCCAACAATGTCCAAACAATGTCCGCCAACAATGTCCCATCAGTGTCGGTTATATATTAAGATCGTTACAATTTGAATTAATTAATATGAAACATTTAGTTCAAATTGTAACGATCTTAACGTACATATTAATTTTTTTATGTTTTAGCCCTCGTTGAAATATACCATTTTTTATTTTATTTTTGTTCATTTTGCCTCGGTATTTTCTCTGCCGTAAGGATCAGTTTACCGTTTTATTCATCTTTGTTCAAGTTCCTTTACTGAACATCTTCTCTGTAAATAATCTTCTTGAAAGAAATGTATTTAGCAAAAATTAAAAAATATATATATACATACCGTAAAAGCTCTATTAAGCCCCCGGGGGGGGCTTATTTAATTCCAGGCCTCAAGAAGGGGGAGGGGCTTATTAGAGAGGGGGGCTTAATAGAGAGGGGGGGCTTATTTCAAATCATAAATTTTCAAGAAAATTCACATTTATTTTTCAAACTTTACTATTACACCACCAACTAAAACAGGGCAAGAAATGGGTTATGTATGACTGTCTTACAAAGGAAACGTCATTTATACCCTAACTCGACGATAGTTCTGGGAATATAAGACCACGCGTACGTTTCAATACAAAGTGACTGAAACGCCAGAAAATATTGCTGGAAAAGTCATTTACATCAGCCTTACGAAAGGAGAGGGGTGGGGGGGGGGGGGGGCTTATTAGATAGGGGGGGCTTAATAGAGAGAGGGGGGGCTAAATAGATCTTTTACGGTATGTATTGAAATATGATTTAGGTAATGAATAGTTAACTAATAGCCATGTTATTGTAAAGTAGGTAAAAACATGACGTAAGAGGGGCTCTCCTTGTAAGCCCAGTAGGGTTTGTTGAGAGCTCCTGCTCCCTTACTACTGTACTGCACTACTGTAAAGTCAATCATGGGGCAAATAAACTTGAACTTGATCCAGATCTTGGCCACAGATCCGCCGGCATCTCTCATCGGTTTGTAATCGTGGTTGTCAGTGTTTAAAAGAATACTGCATGGTAAATCTGCGTTAAATATTACGATACTGAAGCACAAAAAAGTTATACAGCCATCAAATGAGCATGATACGTTTTTAATTATGTAGGGACGTAAAATATAAAACAGGGCTTATAATCTGAAGAAGATATATCGTCCTTTAGGAACTTATAACATAGAGGGCAAAATTACTGAATGCTGATTGGCTGAGACAGAGGGCATTTTTCATTAATTTTGGTTTGCCCGAGGCAAAATTACTTGATCCTAATTGGACGAGCGGCAAAATTCCTCGCTCCTAATTGATTGGCTGAGCGCGCTGCACTTAGTTGGCTTCTTGACGGCGGGATTTTGAGCAGAATTTTCAAACACAGCGCTCGCTTGTACGTCGCTTCGGAGTTTGACTTCAGTTTCCTGAGTTATTTGATGAAAAAGGAATGGAAACCGGGTGATAGCTTGAAACAAATTCCGAAAGCTGAATCTCAGTGTTTCACTCGAAACAACAGAAGATTATTTCAGTTGATACTAGAAAACATCAGCGAGACACTTGGCGCGTTTGCGACGAAATTCATTCATGGCGGCCAACTGACTTCTTCGCTTCACTACTGTTTATACGGGTTCATCATGTGCAACCCAGAGTAAAGAGCACAGAGTTTTTTCGAAGAAAAAAGAAGGACAAATTAAACAGGAGAAATTACCCCTACAAGTTTGTTTGGAGTCGTCGTTTGCTGTTTTATCGATGTAGGCTTGACATGTCAAGCAGCTCGCAGTGGAAAGCGTCAAAACATGTAAACAGTGAATAAAATTACGTTTCAGTAATTACTTGGCTTGAGTGTAAGCTTGTTATTTTTTTATTTCCACGACTTACATTTTTCTCTTAAGATTTAAGAACAGTCAACGTTATCCTGTTCTGAACGTAAGGCTTTGCTCGATCTCGCTGTGATTCTGTGTGATTTTAGGAAGGAAAATTTTGCCCTCTATGCCATAAACAAGTAATCGCATGTTTCCTCGTAAAATTAAGGATTAATATCACTTGTGTTTTCAGAAGTTGCAGAAATTGCCCTCGTCGCTGCGCGACTCGGGCAATTTCTGCAACTTCTGAAACACGCGTGATATTAATCCTTAATTTTACTCGGCCCCATGCGATTACCTATACTAAATCTAAATATAAGCCTAAGGGCTTATATTCGGGAGGGGGGAAGGTTGGGGTATTATGGGAAGTATTTTTTGTGTCTGATATTTGGGGGACTTATTTTCTGGGGAATTATATCACAATTTGTTAATGTGCTCATTTCGCTTAGTTGTTTTGCAGTAACAGCCGAGTTGATGAATGGTACGTCTGTTGGCTTTAAAAGTTGTTTCCCTGAAAATGCCGGCGTCTGCAACAACATCACTGCTTGCGAAGCAGCCCAAAATGAAACTGGTGTCTCTTTCAAACGCTGTTTAGCTGCAGACTGCTGCAGCAGCGACAAGTGCAACCGATACCTTCAGGTGGTGCCAACGATGTCAGTCCCAGCAACGGCCAGCGTCTCATTAAATGCTACGCATGCTCCAACCAAAGAAGCCCCAGAAACGGAAGGTCCAACTGCTGCCGGCCTTAAGATAAAGGCTTTCTATTATTTGCCCATCTTTTCGCTTGGTATAATCCAAATAATGAGTTAAGCACTTTACTCATTAGAGAACTAAGCATCTTGCACTATGTACTACTTTATCAGCTCTGTTTTTTTTAATTTTTGCACAGTAATGAAAACAGTACGAGAATGAACTACGTTACAGGAGTTAGTTCAACCTCGTTCCCAGGGTCTCTCCGCCAAAAGCGAGAGAAAGGAGACCCTGGCTCAGGCTGGTCACGTGTCTCTCGCTTTTGGCGGGAAGAAGAGACACCCTGGCAACGAGGTTGGAGTTAGTCATCAAGCTACCAGGGATGGCCAAGGGGGGAGGGGGGGGGGGGGGGGGGGGGGGAGAGTGGTAGTGGTACATCAGTATACCTTTAAAAAAAAATACCAGTATACCCAAAACACCGCAGAAGAGAAACATATGCTGCTAGAATGATATATATTGCGTTATCTCCCAAAACAAGACTGAGACGATTGTCAACAAGAACTGTACAAGAAGAGACTGAGTGCTGAATAGTCTCTAAAGATATTGGATACTGGCCAACGACTGTCATTTCATAGTCACTGAAGACGTGTAAAATATCTGTAGTCTGTCGACAGCGTGTGGTATCTGTCAGTACGTCAGTGCTGTCTCCCCCCGGGGGGCGGGGGGCGGGGGGCGGGGGCGGGGGGGGGGGCTGTTAGCAAATATTTTAAGTGTTATTTTATATTAGCTAAAAACGGCAACAATTTTTCTATGTAAATGGCTTTTAATTGTTATTTTTTGGGGCGAATTTTGGAGGGTGGCTAGCCCAATCACCCAATCCACCCCCCTCCCCCCCCCCCCCCCCCGAATCCGCCCATGCTTGGGTTCCCGTAGACTTCCCGTCCCCTCAATAGTTTAGGCGTTTTCAACTGTTTTTCATTCTCTGCACGCGTGCATTACCAAGGTCCCTTAAATAAACTCAAAAATATTTCACACACAATGCGTTTGTTTCGGTTATTGTCATAATTAATGGAAACTTGTCAGAAGTACTACCTTATAGTTACTTATTTTCGCGGGAACTTAATTTCGCGAAAATGTGAGACTGTAACACTGTTAAAATTAGGCGGATTTTTTTAACGTATGACGTCATTATGGCGTGTATGACGTCATAATTGTCCATGTAAGTTTCATTTTCATAGCGTCAATACTTTTCGAGATACATGGGGGGGGGGGGGGCACTGTCTGCCCCCCCCCCCCCCCCTACATGTTTGTAGCTGGGTCATATGTTTCAATGAGATTCTCATGTGACGATCCTCCAAATACAAACACTTTCCCTCTGACAACTGCACCACAAGCATACACATTTTTCGCAAGGGTTGAAGCAACTGTACTCCAACGGTTTCTTTCAGAGTCAATTTTTTCCACCACATCCAGGAGTTCTCCATCTTCTGACAGACCCCCTATTGCATACAAAGAGCTTCTATCAGCCACATGAAACAAACCATGTCTTCCAGTGTTAAGGGGTGCTACCTCCTGCCACACATTTGGTGTATCAGGGTTGTATTTATGTACCCTGACAGTCTTATTATTTTCATCCTGTCCTCCAACCACAAACAAAAATCCTTGAAAATTAACAACAGCTGGAAAGCTACATGTACTTGCCGCAGTGAAACAGGCCCAAGAATTAACTGACGGGTCGTACCGCTCCACTGTAAAAACACCATCAAGATTTTTCTGCAGTGATGTATAATTTACCTTGACACGCTTTCAAGGCAAATCCATACTGTTTTGAGGTCAGCATGTCTGCCATCTCGTACCACTTGTTCTGGGAAGGAATGTAACACAATGTTTTCTTCTTTCCACAGGCAATAATGGCATTTTCATGCGTCTTAAGACATCTTCTCGGTGGCTGAATAAAATAGCATTCTTCTGTGCCAAACGAGAGCTCCTTCATGGCATCTAGCACAAGCTCTGTACATGCTGGACTGTCTTTCACCAAGGGATGTGGTAAAATGACATTGAAAACATAGTTGCGTGACACATAAACAAGGCGAACGTGACGAAACAACTCCAAAAATATTTGGCTCCCGTAATCATTTCGTTCCATATACTTCCCAATCACTTGGAAAACTTCTTCCTCTCCTTTCACGATGATGTCATCACTTGAAATTCACTCGTCGACTTGTGTCACGCTCAAATTCAGAAAATCGTCAGATTCTGCTACGTCCATGAAGTTTGAAGAAGCAAAATCCTTCGCTCTTGTCAGTAATTCTGTACACTGATACCTCACTGCGCAATAACAGGCCATTATACAGTTTAAAGAAGATAATGTACGTAAAATTAACTTACTTGAAAGCTCTTTTAGACTTGGAATAACCAAAAAAGCAGCTATTTTAAGCAAATCAATTGCATTGTGTTCATTGATATCAACATGTCCTGTGTACAGATACTCCAACACTTCTTCCATCACAGCTTTGCTCGTCTCTTGCAATCGGATCACTCCTTCTTTCTTTTCTTTCATGTCACTGTTCAGAGCGTTGTAAAAGAACGGACTTGCTATAACACGATTCTGTGAACTTTCACACGAGCTTGATCGTCACCGGAGCCAACTTCTAGAATCACATCACAGAAATGTTCGTTCCTTCGCTGAATGTCGAGGCGTTTCATCATTTCCACACAAAACGGTTGCTGATCAGTCTCCATGATAGGTTCAGATGATAAATTTAACGGCATTATGTACAAATTGCGAGTGAATTCTGTACTTTCAGCACACAAGGAGAGGCAGAACAAAGTGACTGATCTTCCCGCCAAAATTAAAATAGGTTTGGCGCGTTTGGCGCATAACTCGAAAAGCACTCCGCTGAGAAGCGAAGGCCCTGAGGATGCAGATTGGGGTGCACATGTGTTAGATGTGGAATTTATATATTAAAGTATATTCCCTCTTAGATCGCTTGCACGGCGGCCATCAGTTGGCGATCCAAGCAATATAGCAATATTTTGCATATTAAAGGCAATAAATCATTTCACAAAATATCTACATGTTTTTTTAATACGTTTGAATAATAGCCAGACAACGTTGTCAAATTTTGGATGGGATGCAGAGCTTGCAGGGATTTTGGATAGGGTGAGGGTCCCTAACCATATTTGAAACCAAACTACCATAAAAGCTCTATTAGCCCCCAGGGGGCTTATTTAATTTTAGGCCTCAAGAAGGGGGTGCTTATTAGAGAGGGCAACAAGACAATCTCCTGTTACTAGTTGGGTAAGACTTTTAGATCCCTGCAAAGCACCCTCGTAAAAAGTTTCCAGGGTAGTACTCTTTTTAAACAACAGTTTTCCAGGACTACTGTCAACTTTCCAGACTCCAAAATACACAAGCTATTAGTTCTGATCAACAAGTCATCTTGCTTGCATTTCCTCCAACCAATTTACAGTCGAACCTTGCTATCTCAAACTCGGTCATCTCGAACACTGCCTCACCATCTCGAAGTCAAACCCTTCCCCTTGTTTTCAGCCTTCCCTAATTCCCCGCTATCTCAAACTGTTTTTGGTTTCCCAGCTTCCCATGAGAGTTTGAGATAGCAGGGTTCAACTGTAGCTCATTGTGCCCATTCAGTTTTTAACATCACTGAATTTTTCCTTGAATTTACAGATTCCAGTCCTGGAAAAAGCCAGAACAAAATTCCAGGATTTCAAGGGGGAGGAGGGGGCAGAAACCAGGAGTAAAGGGGTTGGAGTGTCTATGGGAGGCGGGAAAAGAGACAGTGAGAAGCGGGACCCCCAAGGAGTACGGAACCAGGAGAAAAATTTGCAACATATAACCAAAATGGAAGGGGCAGGAACCAGGGCCCGGTTGTTCAAAGCACGATTAAGCTAATCCTGGATTAGCGTGAATTTTGATTTCAGTTTTGTAACTTTTCAGTGAGATTTTCTGTTTATATTTTTTGCTCTTCAGTTTTGACTTTGACTAATTTCAAATTCTACAAAACATTGTCAAGGAAAACCACATTTATATAGGAGAAATTGAAACCTCGATTATTTGTTAATCCTGGATTAGCGTTAATCGGCTTTCGAACAACTGGGCCCAGGTTGTTCAAAGGACGATTAAGCTAATCCAGGATTAGCGCAAATTTTGATTTCAGTTTTGTAACTCTTCAGTGAGATTTTTTGTTTATATTTTTTGTCCTTCTGTTTTGATTTTGACTAATCTCAAACTTTACAAAACATCAGCAGAGAAAAACACTTTTATACAAGAGAAATTAAAAGCAGTGTTAATCAGCTTTCGAACAACCGGGCCCGGAGTAAGAGGGTATGTTGGCAGTTCAGATTTTTGAGATTTGATTTCAACGTTTTCTTGAATTTCGTCAAAAATACTCAACTGCGCATCGTATTTTCAACTCTCTTCTGCACCTTGCTGTAAATTAAATTAAGGTCAAACGGCAACATTTTGTTTTTACAGGTTATTTATTTTACATATTTTACAATTAAACAAAGAACATACTCTTATAAGAAAATCATGTTAATTCTTAATGATCACAATTTCTAACTACACGTATGATGTGTATACCTAAAAGATTATTATTAAAATATACTGATCATAGCTTTGAAATAATAATTATTGTTAGTTTAGAAAATTCCACAAGACTAAGTCCTACAAAATCCAGTTGACAGCTAGCTTCATAATTCAATACTGTGTCTAAGAGGATAAAAATATAAAGTTAAACAGTTTCCTAAAGTGAGTAAAAAATCTATAAATTTTTACAACTTTGAAATACTAAAACGAAGAAAAAAAAAATTTGTAAACCAAGGTAGAATATACAATCCATAACTGATTTGAGCAAGTAATAAGTAATTTGCAAGTAAAAATGTCTTTGACATCAGAAATATTCCAAACGTACCACAACACACAGAATAAAATTAATGAAGATAATTTGCTAATATAAAGTCTCTGGATCTTCAGTAAGGCAGTAAAATATTTACATAGTCGCTCTTTTTTTTGTCATTATTGGAAGAATTTAAACTAGGGGTAGCATCTCAGGAGCTTGAAGATTTGCCACTCCATGGAATCTGAAATAAAAAGAATAGAATAATTTGGTATTATAGTGCGACACGCCTTACCGTAGCCACCCAACTAACTTTTTTACAAGTGTCCTCTCGTAATATTATTAATAACTTTTGTTGATAAATTTGATCGTGTTCAACTTTGCAAGGAGACATGTCCGTCAAACAAATTATAATAATTTTATTATGAGAGGACACTTGTAAAAAAGTTTGTTGGGTGGCTACGGTAAGGCATGTCACATTCTAATAGTAGAATACTTCACGGAGGCAGTCAAGCAGTCCAACACACAAAACAAATTTGTCAACTACAGTAGTAATGCTCCTTCCAGGGGGGGCAGGCAGCGCCCTTTGATCTTGCCGCTTTTCCGCTATACATGATCGCACAAGTAAAGAAATCTGTCAATCATTCGAGAAACGTACCTCTACGGAAGTTTGCTGTGGAATTTTCATCCATGGTGTCCCACAATGACCAAAGTTCAGTTAAACAGCGACCGAATCGTTCCCATAGATGTTTGAACGTGGAATCGCCAAAATATTTCTGAACGAACACAAACGCACGTCATGTCCGCCATCGTCGGCCATGTTTATTTCAAACAAACCAGTACTTAGTCTCGCTTGGCCAAATTTCTTAAATGTGCAATCATATATACTAGGTCCCAGGCCTCGCTGCTAGCCCCCCCTGGCTCCTTCAATAACATGTTAAAACTGTTGCATTTTACAGCATCTGCTGTCAATCATCTTAGTAGGTGTCTCGGGAAACAGACCTTTACTTATCCTCGGAGACCGATGGGCAGTTAGTCGGGGCGAGACAAAATAAGACTTGTCCGTTCTGGTAAGCTTTAGTCGCGCTGATTTTTCCTGATTTAATTGTCTCGCACCGACTATTTAACTCTGAGAATGACCTTTACTTCAAAAAGGCCACATTCGTGATAATTGTGATTGGCAGATTTCTATCCATTTTGGTTGTTCCTTTTTTTTCAGGGTCCATTTGTTGTCATCGTGATTATGATTGACAGAAGTGCAAAATCAATCATTGGGTTTTGAACTTTGGAGTTCACATGTTATTGAAAGGTACAATTTTTGGTACATGTATCATGCACTTTTTCCTGACAGGTCTGTGGCAACCCGAGTAAGGATAATTAAAAAATATTAAATAATTTCAAGCTTGGCAAGAGACAAAGGTGCTGACAGTCAACACTGTACTGTACTCACCTACAATTCTTGTATTTTTCTCTAATAGCTTGCTGAGGATGTTTGGATGCGTGGCTGAATGTGCGATGGAGATCATGGACACATGCTTGGAGATCAAGGAGTTGGAATCCAGTGTAATGAGACAACGTAGGATTCTGAAGACAGAGAGATATAATAGATTTAAACTGCAGCGATTGTATTTGATTTATGAGAAAGCTACATGTAGATGTAGCAGTAAAGAGTAGGGTCTGGTCATTAGCATGATAAAGATGTCTATATATATAATGCTATGTAATCATTATCAGTGAAAAACTTTTTGGCTCAAATCACAGTTACCAGTAACTTTTTGTCACACACAAAAAAATAATTTTAGTTTGCTGTATACATGTACAGCTGTTTCGAGAAAGGTTGTTGGAAAAAAGCGCACGTGACAATCCCGAAAGGTAATCTGGGATATGATCAGCAGGTACGTTCCTGACACTGTAGCTGTCAAACCTACTTTTGTTGCTTTATTTTAGCACTCGCAAACATACATTTACGTCCATGGCATCTCGTGCCATTTTCTCAGATTTCCCTGAAATGCTGAAGTCAAGGAACCGTGAACTTAAAACTACCCACAATACCTTTCGGGATTGTCGCATGCGCTTTTTTCCGACAACCTTTCTCGAAACAGCTGTATACAAGTTGTACACAATGCTCTTGTTGGTAGAGTGTTTTATGATTGTATATTTTTGTTCCTTTAATTTGCCATTTTAATACAGCAAGGAGTCCAAAGTGTGACCGCTTTTAATTAATTCACATTATTTTGTGCATGTAGACTATCCAATCAGAAGCCAAGGATATAGCTATCCTCAGCTTCTGATTGGATAGTATGCACACACAAAATAATGTAAATTAATTAAAAGTGGTCACACTTTGGACTCCTTGTCTGAGAACATCAAATTAATTAATTTATATATTGAATTTTCATAGCCCACTTTGAAAAAGAGTGACAGTCTGGGATCGAGAGTGGCCGTGCAAATGTTCATGGGATTGTTTGGGTCTAAATGCACGCGCAAATGGCGAATTTTATTGTGCGACCAAGGTAGGGAAAAAACGTAAAAAGATACTTTATTTCACGCTAAAAAATTGCGTCAGTTTCATCTACATGTATAATTTCATCATCTGCGTACACGTGCAGTTTACAGTACCTTCTCCCCCCAAACATTCGCACAAACGCTCGGGCGGCCACTCGATCCCAGGCTGTCATTCTTTTCCAAAGTACATGTAAGCTATTAAATAATTATTAGTAGTGAGGGTATTATTACTGCAGTATACAATGTAAATTATTTAGTAGTTTTACCCATGATGGTAGTCCAAGAGTATGAAGAGACAAAACAACAGCACTGGCAGCAATAGTGGATGGCAGATACTTTAGAAAGGGGTCGGCATCAAGCATTGTCAACTCACCGAGATACTGAAACAAAAATAAATAATTTAAGTTTTAGCAAACAGACCAATATTGATACCGTAAAATTGCGATAAGCGGGGCTGAGTGACATTATCACTCTATTGATGGTGCTTTTTTATACAGTAAGCATTTTACATACATGATGTATTCATAATGACTGGTGCAAATTCGTAACTCAGCTCACCTTTGCTAATGCTTCAACTTTGGGACTGTCTGACTCGGAGCATTCTGTAGCCTTTAAAAATCTTTCAAGGAAATTAATTATTGTGGGTACACAAACATCAAACCCTAACGTCTTGAGAATGAGAGATTCCATTTTCAGAACCTGCAAATAAATAAAATATTTAAAATGAAATATTGAACAAAACTGTATTACAGCAAGGAACCCAAAGGCAGGGCTGTAAATAATAGTCGGTCATCGGACAATGGCCGACCAAATTTTGCCAAAGTCCGATGAAATCTCAACTGTGGTCGGACATACATGTATGTACACTGTAATGTCAGGAAAATTTTTTTTTTGGCCTTCCAACACAAACACTAATTGTTTTAACGCAAACTAGTTTACTCTGCGTTGACAACCCATTAGATTAGCAGGTTGCTTATTAATAAGCAGTACTGTAATATGATGTCCGACCTCATTTTTGTTTTGTCCGACCAAAATAGTGACTTAGTCGACGGACACATGTCCTTTCAAGAAAAACAAATAATTTGCAGCCTTGCAAAGGTACAGTATGACCACTTTTAATTTTAAAATTCACATTCTTTTGTGTCCGTATACTATACAATCAGATGCCAAGAATAGCAATCCTTGGCTTCTGATTGTATAGTATGCAGACACGAAATAATGTGAATTTTACAATTAAAAGTGGTCACACTTTTAGGCTCCTTACTGTAAATAAGGAAAATAGCTGTTTACAGATGTCGGTGGTTTGACATGCAAACAAGGCAAAAGGGTCAATCTGGCATAGCCTGTGTCACATCCGTCATCTCCCCCCTCCAGGAAAAATCGGTGAGAGAGGACGATGTTTTTGAGGGGAGGAGGCGTGTGTACACAGGCTAATCTGGCATTGCATTGACCCATTTAATAGCCTTGTTTGCATACTTTTGAAAACAAAAGAATATTTGACTGCAGGCTCAACTGTAATAACAGCTATTGCACAAAACATTGCTTACATGTACATATACTACAGCAGTGCCCTTACCCTTATTTGGGATTAATTATTTTTCTAGAGTATTTTCTTTGATGCCAATAATATTTTAAGTAAGTTGTGAACACTCAAAACAAATGTCCTGTGTGTGTGTGTGTGGGGGGGGGGGGGGGGGGGGGGGGGGGAGGGGGAGTCTATGGGAGGAGGGAAAAGAGAAGGCGGGAAGGGGATACCAAGGTGGTGGGAACCGGGATAAATACATGTAGGATTTTTTTTTTTGCAACAATGCATAATACGATCAAAGCCCTCTGAGCTCTATTTTATGGCAGCCTTAACAAAACCCTGTTTGAACTCTAGCTCATACAAAACTCTGTATTTGCACATTCCCATAAGCAGCCAGCTCCAGTTGCAGACACTTTCTGATTCCAAAGGGTGTCCGCTTATGGGAGCTTTGACTGTATTTTGGCAAGAAAAAGCACAAAGAGGCACAAGCCACTGAGGAAGGGGTGAAGTTCAGCTGGAAGTTCAGGCATCCCTATCCCCCCTATCCCGGCCTGTTTCTCTCTCCTTGCACTTCCCTCAGTTCTCAGCACAAAAGCCACAAATAGCAAACAATAAAAGAGTGCCTATTACATTTTGTACCTGTTTGGTGGAGTAAGTGTCATCTGTGATGTAAACAAAGTCAGACACTTCTGGTGGATAAATTTCCTCAAACTTGGCCGCTACCAACATACAAGCAGTTTCCCACAAGTTGAAGCTTTCCCCGCAGCACCGACATGGCTGACAGGAAACGGTCGATATAGTTTATTGTTAAATAGAGTGTCTGAGGCAAAAGTTTGTATTCTTCGGCAACTTCAACCAGCCAGTCAACAAGGATCGCACGCATACTGTGGTTGATGTCGGGCTGTTTCTTCATGTAGCCAGGCTTGGGCCTGCTTTTGAGCTGAAAATATTCAAGTTTATAATTCAAATCAATACAGTATGTGCATAATTTATGTGCCAACTTTATGCGAGTCAGATGTTTGAGATTTTATTCCAAGGGTGCCATACATGTATATAGCCTTGAATAAACAGACCGCTCTGACAGCTAGAAGAAACGTTGGTTCATATCAGAGCAACAAAACAGTAACTGGACAAGCACAGGCATACCATACAGTGGCATCGCAATATTGTTTTCTTGGGCTTTATTTGTTAATCTTTGGGTTCATAATTATTGTAACTTTTAGGTGAAACATTTTGTGATCAAACACCAAACTAAAAAATAATTGAAATCCCTGCCGGGGTGGGGGTGGGGGGTAATTTGCATTTGAGAGCTAGGGTGCAGAGGTCTTGGGTGAAGCTTGTAATGGACCGATGTGTAATATAAATAAAATTACACATAAATTATTTATTTTAATTTTTTTATTTTAAAAATGATAAAAAAGACCAGAAAACATAATGCCTTAACTGATTGTCGAAAGTTTCGATTGCCATTTTCTCTACTACTGCTATGTACTTGCAAGAATATTGCAGGTTGCATTGGTCGTGCATTCCATTTTGTAGCGCGCACATTGAATTGAAAACGCCATACAAGCTCAAAACATCGCGTATAAAAATAACTATCTGACTAGCTGGACAGAGGATAAAACAAAAAATAAATACCTCGGCTTGCTTCAAATACTGGTATATCTCTGAAGCATATTCCGTGACCAAAAAGATGTCGTTGCCACCATCGATGTCGTGTATTTCTGGCGTTGTCTCCTTCGTGCATTCAAAGTCCTCGTCATCGCTCGAGTCGATAATCATAGGCGAGTCCACTGTAGAAAAATTAAAAAGCAATTTAACTCGAGATATTGAGAGTTTATTTCATAAAGTGTATTAAAGTATCACTGAAAAAAGTTAACTCAAACTATAGTAAATTTAAAAATTGCACGTTCAAAAACGGCAGCAAAGAAAATAATTCAATGTGTGCACGCTGTGACTTGTGTGAGCTCACCTTCCTCCCCGTGTCTGTTTGCGACGAACACATTTGTCAAGGCAGGTCGTGAAAGGGACGTCAAGGCCGGATTCAGTTCTTGGACTGTTGAGTTCGTGAGAAATGATGTACTTTGAGCACTTGCAAGAACAGGTTCGGGGTCTACGTGAATGGAAAAACTTTGCTGTGCAGTTGTTGGTACAGCGAAGGCAGTCTTTTGTTGTGCACGACTGAATGCATTTTCGTCGTTCTTTCCGGCTCCGAGGGAGAACGAAGAACCAGCCTAAATTTAGCCGAGGAGACAAATTAAAACGATAAAAATGCATTTTATAAAGAGCAGAGGAAACGAACATAAAGTTTAAAGTTCTGAAAATTCACTGAAATTGACAGCGTCGATTCACTGACCTGTTGTTTGGCAGCTCGAAATGGCTGAATTCTCAATCCAGCGTTGTTCGTTATTGTGCCCAAAGCCGCTCGTTTCTGCCCTTGCTGTGTTGCTCTGGCTTGTCCATCTTCCATTTTAGCTTTCTTCAACGCGTTGCTTTCGTGGTTGTCCTGGAAGTTGTTGGTGATACGAAAGGCCTCGCCAAGGGATAACGACATATTTTCGACAAGAAAGCGGTTGAACTATAAACGACTACAAATTCAAAAGCGACTAAAACTGCCTGGCTCGAAAACTACGGAAATTACAACGCTAAATTAATCTGAAACGTTGTTACCAGCGTCAAGTAAAAAATACTTCTAATGCTGTGTAAAACTAGAGAAGTTTAGTCCTTCCTTTGGTCAGCTTTTAGCCTTGTGATTGTGGCAGACTCGCGAATGCGAACGTTTTCAGTTCTCTCGCATTTCAAGAATCCCGCTTGTCGAGCATCAGCCAATCACAGCGCAGAACCACGCATGCTGTTATTTGCTACATTGCGAATTACCGCTGTCCTACACGAGGCTCATTTAGAGTAATAAGGAGCTTTTGACCTTCTTTCGTCGGTTTGGTGAGGGAAAATTGATTTTTTTTTTATTACTTTCTTTCCCAGCTACAATTTCGTATAGTTTTCAAGGAAAAACAAACACGAGAGGAGCACTTGCAGAGATAATATTTTGCTCCCGAAGGAAGTGTTGCCCGTATATTTTATCAAAGAAAACAACAACCTCGTTCCCAGGGTCTCTCATCCACCGCCCCCAAAGAACCTCTGGGGTGGGGAGATGAGAGACCCTGGGAACGAGGTTAAGAAAACAAAATTTCCGATCTTGGCACGCCCGATGTTGGGACATGGGAGGTTTTTTAGATGTCCCCAGAGCAGGGACCACGCAGGGGGAGGGGCCCACTTTTCCAAAAAATAATAATAATAAAAATTTCCGGGAGTCATTTCACTAGTTAACGTTAGTTTACTGGAAGTTGGTGATAAAATTTTATTTTTGATCTGCAGTAGTTCGCAACGGACAAAAGTTGCAATGACCATTAGTAAAGTAGACGAGCAGTTGTATCTTGCGTTTTATCAGTAGAGAAACGTTTTTATGACAACATTTTATCGCCATAGATACTTTAACTGAGAATTATACACAGCTCTGGACATCGCGGGACACGGGAGTCCTGCGCGATAACCAACATAGAAGCGCACATGGTAAATGTTGGAAAGAAAATATCTACAAATGTTGATTCTTGTATTAAAAACAGTCGCTTTTTAATTTAAGCGCTGAACGTTGTTTTTTTTGCACCACGCTTGTTAATTTTAGATGCATTACCACCCATTTCAGAGGACTTAAATTCACAATTTTCACATATAACATTTGCCTTTTACTTTGATAGTTATTTTGTGGAATCATTTTAAAAGGCCGTTTTGAAATTGTAATTTCAAATCGGCCGGCTGAGTTTTCACTGAAAGGAATAAAACAAAAAATAAATTACTAATTACTCTCATTCCTGATCACCGCTCGGCGTCTATGTGCATTGATTTCTTTTGTTTTATTCCCATGAGCAAAGTTAGAGTTTTAACTAAAATGACCATAAGTTGTCCACGTCGCCCGGCCCGTTACTTCTGATTGCGGACTGATTATTCTGGGGTAGGTCGATCGGGTCAAAGATAGTTAAAATACTTTTGACCCCGTCATTAATTTCAGAGAGTAGATTAGGCTGTGTTTGAGTTTATTCGTTATTTCAATACGGTGACAGAATTGACCACCAAGGAGATCAGTTATTATTTAATGTGATAAAAAATGGAATCCAATGTGTCCAGGAATGTGTCCCTTGGGCTTTTATTAACGAGGATCGTGGTCTTTGGCAAGCAGCTGAACAATTTTGCAGTTTTCTCAGCAAAGTCTGTTGTTTTACGCTCTCCAACGACGAAAAATGCTGTCTGATTTCACAAGCTAGAAGAATTTTTTTTAAAACGGCTTAAAACCATGGGTCGGGGTTCAGTAACGTTTTGCATGGAGGCTGCACGAGTCACGGTCTTGCGTTGTATACGCAGCGAACAAAGAGGTATTTCTACTATAAATATTAATTGTACATTTAAATACCGGCGCCCATTTCAAATTTCCAAATCAACGCGTGTCAAATCCACACGTGCCACACGATATACATGCGAATGAATAAAAAGGGCCTATTTACATAGAGAAAAGTTGTCCCTGGTAGGAGGGTTACCCTCCTCCCCGAGCCATCTTTTACCGAGCGTTTATATGAAAAAGTTGTCCCTGTTTACCGAGCCAAAACGTGGCCCTCTCGCGCTCGCGTATGCTCTATATGTCCCGACTTGTCCCTGGTAGGTGAAACAATGGAACTGAAAGTTGGCCCGCCCCCAGGGTCACCCTACCTTCAAAGCGAGTGACCCTCCACCCAGGGTCACCTTGCCCCCCGAGCCAACTTTGCGATTTCTCATGTAAACGGTTCGCTGCTATTTACATGTATAAAGAAATGTATGAAAAGTTATCTCGCCCGGGGTTGCTCGGTATGGAGGGTGACCCTCCTACCAGGGACAACTTTTCTCCATATAAACAGGTCCTTATATTTCCTCCCACCCCATTATCTGCCCCTGGGTCTCCGAGGATGCGTTTGTCACTGACTAGTAGACATTAGCTTTTTCATGTTCTTCAAGCAAGTCGCTAAAGAAAAAATATTCTAATTTAAAGTTAAAAGACCATCGACTGTCTGTAAATATCTGCAGGCAACGTGCGTGAGCTCGTACGCAGCCTCTGAAAACTCAGCGGAGAGTACTGAACTGTGGTAAGGAGTGTGTGGCGAGGCGCGTTCACATGCGCGTGAATCCAGATGGTTTAATTTGCGGCTGTTCACGTCGCCGAACGTCGCTGCTCGTAGTGTGATCACGCTATTTCGCGTTCGCCGCTCACGGACTTTATATAGAGACTGCTCGCAGGTGCTACAGCTAGCCGGAAACAGCACTAGAGGCGCGCCAGCTTCACTCTCGAATATGGGCGCCTCGTTCTCCCGCAGGTAATTTTTGAGAGAAGAGGAAGACTGCTCTGCTAGTCAATCACAGAGCAATCAGATATTTACAGACAGTATGTATGTATAAAGTTTAAATTGGGCGGCATGTTCCGATGCAATGTATAGGCATGAGTTGCATTTCACTGATGCACCGTACAACACTTTTCCATATCGTGGTAAACTGCGCCGCATCTCACTCAGTTTTTCCAACCTCGTTCCCAGGGCTTTTCCCTTCTTAGAAGGGAAAAGCCCTGGGAACGAGGTTGTCAGTTTTTCTTGACTTGACTAGACTTGATTTTCGCCCTTCATTTTGAAACACAGGCAGGAGGTAACTCAGAAATGGCCTAACATTTGCTTCATCGCTTTATTCTCGCGTATAAATTATAGACAAACTGAGGAAGAATTGAAATTGCACGGATATCGTATCGATGACTTAGGATGGTGATTATGATACAAGTTATGAAATTAACGGGCCCATGAGCCCCCCCCCCCCTCCCCCCCCCCCCCCCCCCCCCCCACCCCCTCTTTTCAGAAATATATATTTTTTTAACATAATGTGTTCCCAAATGACGCTGAAAAATTATCTCCTTTCTATAGCCGTGCCGCATGTCATTTAACAACTCTAGCTCACAATTTCTGAAACGCGCGAACGACGAGAAAGTCACTTTTTCCGCTCCAGCCCAGTCTCCTCGCCAGCTCGTTCTCGCGGCTATCGCGCTAGCGCGTTCTATTTAACAATTAGATTATGATCTTGAGTTTTCTATGATGTGATAGTTGATGAGGTCGCAGGCCGAATCAACTATCACATCATAGAAATTGAGAGCGAATAATCTAATTGTTTTAGTAGAAATCACAACAATGGTCTTACTAATAATAACTCTAAATCCTCCTCTGAAACTTCGGAAACGAGAAGAAACCGCAATTTTGTAGACGACTTCCAGCCACTGCACACTAATGGCTGATAGTATACGAGTAGCTCCGCCAATCAGATTGTCTCATTTGCATTAGTGTACTAGTAGATTTTTACTAAAAAATTGTTAGCCTGCTCGCAGGCTAGGGCCTCCCATATAATAGTGACAGGAAGATCACCCGGATACCTCTTAGGCTGGATGAACATGAATTTAAACGGCCACGCCCACAAAACAAGATTCTGGTACCTATCTGATAGGTTCCTTTAAAAATTAACGACGATCACCCCTGTCACTTTTATATATCTAAATAAAGTTACTATTACTATTATTATTATTACTATTACTATTTAATAAGTTCTTTCTCCGACGCGGAAGTTTGCTACTCATCCTGTAATTTCCTCAATCAATTGTTGTGCTAACTTTTCCACCATTGTCTTCAAACTTCTTCTGCTTCTTCCAATGCTTCCCAGAGTTCCTTGCCTTCATGCTCCTGTGAAAGATCCACTTTCATGCGCAATAAACCAGTAAACAGAAATAGATATTGGGTAATCAGGGCATATTCTTGATAATGACCATCAATAACGACATCCTCAGAAGGTCGAAGCAGGTTCTTTGCTGTTATTTGGCCCAGCTCTAGCCAGTTTTCCGAGAGGTTGGGAATGGTTATCGTTCCCACGAGTTTTTTCGGCTCAATGCCAGTGTATGATATGAATCGGAGCACTTCCGTCTGATGCCATATTATATTGTGACGTTATGAACAGCAAGTTTCACAGTGTATACAGGGGATAAGGCTGCAATATCTACAAATGAAAGTATATTATGCCATAAATCTTCAGTTGCAAATTATTGCCAGGTGAACACAGCTGTTCGCTCACATCAGTTATATTTTTACTCTCAGACCCAGGCAAAACAAAAAAAATTGGAAATTCCGTGGTTGAACTCCAATAGTAATCAGTTATGCCACTGTTTCTTTCCTAGGAAAAGTCTTTATATTTTGGCACGTATGTTATGAAGCTAAATTTACTAGTTAACTAATCGTTAATTTTGGCTTAGTTTCATGTCGATCTTGTGATCAGCTGCGGTTGTCCATTTGTCAAGGTCAGCCGACCTGTATATCATCTCGGCTTCAAATTCTATTTCCTGTTTGGCATCTAACAATAGTTCCCTCGAAGTTTATGATTGGCTGATGTGACTGACCTTGATGACTGAGACATCTGCGAAAGCCTAAAGTTATGGTTCTAATTCTCTTTTGATTCGTTCCTTGAAATATTGTTTATTAGGTTTGTATTATTTATGGAGGTATACTTGGGTTTGCTATGGTACGTTCCGAAACCCAAACATGTCTCTAATTTTGGTATATAGCTAAGCGCACCGCTCCAACTTGTGAGTTAGAATAGAAGAAGAAGAAGTAGAAGAAGCAATCAGGGTGCCAATTGCATGCCCATTCCGAAGTTCAAAGGGAGACTGGGGACGAGTTTTTAAATTTTAATTTAACTAAAAATTGGAGCTAATCAAAAGAAAGATAACATTAAAATTAGGCGGTTTACCAAATTTGGCATTTTTTCGTTAGATTACAACCACGTAGAAGGCTTTCAAAAATCAGAAAAATTAGAGACTTAGCTTTGTATGGATTTGGGGGACGCCATCTCTGAATTAGAGACGTTTGTATGGAATTTGGGCGACCTTTGACAGCTCACAGCCTGGTTACTATGCAATGTAACATAACCAAACTTGGTAAACTTACTCATTTTCAGGCGGGTCTTTCTGGTGATGGGATGCATTTCTTAATTTGACGTAATTTGAACTATGTATGAACTAGGGCCCAGTCCCTTTTTGAACTTCGGAACGGGCAATAGTTGACGCAGAATGTAGATGCTGTGCTTAATCAAGAAATAAATTCTAAGTCCTATGAAACCACAGACTCCTTGATACCTCCCCGCTTAGCAAGTGGATTTAGCAAAGAATATTGCTACTCCCCTCTCGCAGGTTAACTTCAGCATTTTATCATTTTTCCCTGACAATCGCCGGGTACCCATTTATCCACCTGGGCCAGAGAGGAACAACAAAAGGATCCACTCTCCAACGCACTATCGGCCATTAGGCTAAGCGCCTCCAATATATATACTTTACAGAACTTGTTGTATTTAACTGAGTTAAAGAAAGAAAAAGTTAATTACACTAATGGCTAGTTTAGGTGACACATAGACTTGCTCCAAGACGCTGGTTTTTATAGGTTATCCTGAAAATATACAGAAGCCATACACGCGGGGGCCCGGAAGGGGGGGGGGGGGGGGGGGGGGACTCCGGATTTAAAATGACGGGGAGGTGAGAAGGATTTTTTTGGGTAGGAAAATTTGGCAAGTATTTTTTTGGGTAGGGTGTTTTGGGGGTCAAAAGATTTTCAGTAAAAACAATTGTTACCGTATTTATAGTGCTACGGATATGTAGTACACTCATACTTATAGCAAAGTAGTAACTGTCAGTTAAGGTAAAAAAATTCAGCATGGGATTTTTTGGGGTTTAATTTTGGTTCAGGGGATTTTTTTGGTTTCGCTTCAAGCCCTAGGGATTTGTTTAGGCTTTAATTTATGTCCCCATTCGCACCTCCCCGTCACTTTAAATCCGGAGTACTACCCTGGACGCGGAGGGCGTGCAGGTTTATTATATTGAGTGTTGGTGCGACGTGCGGTTATGGCTGCGGAATGTGCGACCTGTGTCCCAGCTAGCCGTTTTCTTCTCGCGCGAGATACACTAGCCTCGCGTGTCGGCTCGTGTAAAAGCCTTCTTCTGCTCTGAATAAAACCGTCGCGCTTCGCTCCAATAAACCACTGTGCTTGGTCGGAGAGAATCAAACACTCTTCAGTGGTCATGAAAACGAACGACTAGGAGTAAGTCTATAGGCGACACACGGAGGACGGGAAAGACACCGTAACGTGAAGAGCCACTAACTTACTCATTCTTTTTCATCCCAGTTTGGACATAATACTGTTCACAGATCATCAGTAGGCCACGTGGTCTTTGGCGACCAAGCTTCCTCTTACCTACCTGATAGAAATCTGGCCCATTCTAGGCACGTGACGAGTACATGCGAACAGTGGTAAGAAGTTTAGTTTGCGTGTAACAGAATTGCTGAAATAGCGTGACACAGCCCCTTTAATAAATTGGGGAACTATATCACATGACAAACAAACAAACAAACAAACAAACAAACGAAACAGCAATCACGCGCACAACCAAATTCTAACGAGCACTAAATAGAGCGGCCGGAATCACGATTACTGATCGCATACTGCGCGGTGAAATTGTATTCATATGTCGTGGTTGTTAACTCCTAAACACAACCTTCACTGAGGCTCGGCTTGACTCGATGATCACCTCTATCCACACGAATATCAGCAAGACCTGCTCTATAAAAAGTATTTTGTGAGAAGTAAGTAACATTAAACTGCTTACATTATCATTCAAGCTACTACAGGTATTCAACGTGGTCTCGTAAACAATGACTCAAATAATGATGATTTGATAACTGAAAATGAATAAATAATAAAGATTTCCGATCGAAAAACAAACAAACGAAGAGTAGAAGAATTGGTCGAGAAACGGTAAGCATTAACTTAATAAATAATAATACTGAAAAAATATATAAATATTGAAGAATAAAGATAATACAAAAGCAATCATAGACAAATTCTGACGCGATAGGGCAGTCGATCGAACAAAGAGTTAAATTGTGTTGTCTTATTTAATTTTTCAAACAACACAACACACTCGGTGCTATCACGACTATCATTGCTCACTTTTGGATATTACAAAAACTCTCAAAGTAGAGCAAATGTTATTTTCATCCCCAGTCTACCTGATGACTTCCTCGACGCCTGATGTATCTGCACGGTGACCTTAGTAACTCAAGCAACAAGCGACGGAGGGAGAAAAGGGAGGATGACTGGGGCGAGGCTTTAGCTCATCATCAACCAATCATTTACCCTCATAGCGTATGATTGGCACGTGATAAGTACGTGGTCGGGCGTTGAATCCTACCTGCACTTTGAATCCATGAAATGGCATTTGCCTTTCTTCCAGTGAAAACAAAGTAAAGAAGGAAACTGAGAAAATCCTTATGTCAATTTGGAGTGACCAAAACGTTTGGTTACTCAAAAATGCAATAAGGGTCAAACTATTCAGAAAACGGCAATTAATGGAAGATAATTAACGTTTCTGATACTGTCTGCTTTTTCCAACTGAAAAAGTACTTTATATATACAATGGTTCAGTCGCTGTCTGTTTAATACAAAGACAAGTGAATTTTCAAGTTATCAGTCCAAAGCAACAGAAAGACTGGGAATTCCCCTATCAGACCTTGGGGTTTTTTTGCTTTCTCTAGTATCCATAGCAGAACCATCCCCAGAATCCACCCCAAAATCTCAATTTTTTCTGTGGGAGGCCCCCAAACACCCCCCTTCGCGCCTTTACTACTGCCGTCTACTTCCAACATTTTTAATTCAATCAACTTTACATTTTCGGGAAAACCGTGGGGACCCCCCCTATCAAAAAATACTGGATCCGCCCCTGAATACGGTATATAATGCATACACAATCATGCTTATGAATACATGCTTACCACGAACTTCTAAAATTCTGCTTGTTGAAATGGTAACACTCGTCTTTGAAGGAATAATAGACTGAGCTGTAAATGAGAATATTAGTACTGCACTGTCTGTTAAATTCAGAAAGACTTGGAAATTATAATTATTACGAAATCAACTGAAGTCATAAACGTGTCTGTATGGACAATTAACCAGCTCAAATATCCGGCCCCGTTCATACATCGAATATTGTACAAAATGCAAAACTTATATTTGTGAAGATAAAACTAATTTGAATAATGGGAAATATAATTGTCGTTTGTCGGTAGAGAGGTCTTTTGTGTAAACACTATGTATTTATACCGAAAAATTGTAAATTAACACAGTTTTGTTATGATGTGACTTTTATACACCCTTCCATTTCTTCCCTTCTATCCCCATCCAAGCTGGCTAGTGTATTTTGAGTAAATCATATTTAGCGACAAAGACTTTACCACTTCCAAATGACAAATCAACCTAGGGAAAACCTTGCAGTAAACACATGTACGCGTTGCGTACCTATTTTGTAGGACTGTCGTAAAACCAAAACCAAAAGTGATCGCATCTGATCAATCACAAAAATCGCAAATAATAATCCAATGCCAGTACCACTGCACAAACCGATCACTTTACTTTCGTCCTCCGTGTTTAGAATTTGACAAAGCCTATGAAATATTTAACGCATCGTTTTTCTCGAAGTCACCAAAGTGTGTGTACAGAGGTATCTGACATTTTACTTCATAGGCATCGAAAATGGCCAATTAATTAATTATAAATCGTGTTGTTAAAACATAACACATTCTCCAAGACTGATAGTTTACAATAACGCTTTAGACGCTTTAATGATGGATAATAAAAGTGTACCTTCAATTTTTGGACTGACTGATGCTGACAAACTGGTGGACACCAACGCCGAGCTTATGCTCAAAGATGACGATGTACTTTGATTGACTGATGATATCAAACTGGTTGATAGTGCGGAGCTGACAATGAGAGGTACTTTCGAAGATGGTTCTGGACCCGGGCTTGGACTGGCCATGACTGGTGCTGCGGAGCTGACAATGAGAGGTACTTTCGAAGATGGTTCTGGACTCGAGCTCAGACTGGCCCATGACTGGTGGTGCGCAGCTGACAATGAGAAGTACTTTCGAAGATGGTTTCTGGACCCGAGATTGGACTGGCCATGACTGGTGCTGCGGAGCTGACAATGAGAGGTACTTTCGAAGATGGTTCTGGTCTCGGGCTCGGACTGGCCATGACTGGTGGTGCGGAGCTGACAATGAGAAGTACTTTCGAAGATGGCGGTTCTGGACCCCGGCTCGGACTGGCCATGACTGGTGGTGCGGAGCTGACAATGAGAAGTACTTTCGAAGATGGTTCTGGACCCGAGATTGGACTGGCCATGACTGGTGCTGCGGAGCTGACAATGAGAAGTACTTTCGAAGATGGTTCTGGTCTCGGGCTCGGACTGGCCATGACTGGTGGTGCGGAGCTGACAATGAAAAGTACTTTCGAAGATAGTTTCTGGACCCCGGCTCGATGGTTCTGGACCGGGCTCGGACTGGCCATGACTGGTGGTGCGGAGCTGACAATGGGAAGTACTTTCGAAGATAGTTCTGGAACCGGGCTCGGACTGGCCAATGACTGGTGGTGCGGAGCTGACAATGAGAAGTACTTTCGAAGATAGTTCTGGAACCGGGCTCGGACTGGCCATGACTGGTGGTGCGGAGCTGACAATGAGAAGTACTTTCGAAGATAGTTCTGGAACCGGGCTCGGACTGGCCATGACTGGTGGTGCGGAGCTGACAATGAGAAGTACTTCCCAAGATTTATCTGGAACCAGGCTCGGACTGGCCATGACTGGTGGTGCGGAGCTGACAGTCAGTGTACGTACGCTCGAAGATGGAGCTGGAATCGGACTGGCTGATGGAGCCTTCATATCAGTGGCAACAGTTGGACTTACGCCGCTCAAAGATAGCGATGGAGTCGATGGTGCCATCTCATTTGCCGAGACAGGTGTCAGAGTCATATCTGTGGAATTAAAGGGACGTACGCTCAAACATGTATTGGCTGATGGTGCCGTCATATCTTTATATATTTGATAGAGTAGAGATAACTTTCTTAAATCTCGGGACCTCCAGGCTTGATTATCCCTATGCTGCCTGGTTTTTGTTGGAGTTCGTGGGCCTGTTTGGTATAAAAAGTGTCCCCCCTTCTGTATCAACAAATCTACCTTATTGTTATCGCGAAATTAAAGACCCGCGAAAATTAACGACGCAAAATTTATTACGTATACCCTGCTGTAAAACCCTAAGACAATATGCTATATTAGCCGGGCATTGATTTAAGGAAGCGTAGCATCCCTACAAGAAGAATTCTGGACTCTGGAGTTGGAAATATGCCTTGGTATTTATGAATTTATGATATCAAGCAATAGAGGAACACTTTCATGCGTTGCCAACATTGAAAATGTCTATAACTAAAGAATGAATTGAATAACAACAATGATCATGTCAAAATGAATCATTATGTGTAATTTTTGAGGAGAAAGTTATAGCCTTTTAATTTTGGATAAAACATGATTGGGAGGCTCTTTAGGATAGTTGTGATTTCCCATACAAATGTCTTAAATTTAAATGAGCCATAACTTTGCAGCCATTTAACCAAAAATACTCAAACTTCCAAAGATGATATATTTTGCAGTGCACATTAACCCTATTCTGCCTGGGCTTTTTTCCGTTCCTGAGCCTGGGGGGGGGGGGGGGGGGGGGCAGATAGTGCCCCCCCTATGTATCTCGAAAAGTATTGACGCTATGAAAATGAAACTTACATGGTGTGTAAAGCATCCGAAAATCTTTATTTTAGTGGCAGTCACGTGTCAATCATGACGTCATACACGCCATAATGACGTCATACGTTAAAAAAATCCGCCATCTTGGATCCTAAATCTTGGATTTCTAAATTGTTCAGAAATGTCAGAAAATCTCCAAATTTGCTTTGAAAAAATCAAGAAAAATATAAAGATGCTAAAACGGCAAAGATTTTGAAAGGATTTCATCGTAAAAAGGAAATTTTTTATGAAAACTGAAAATTAAGCTAAAAAAATCAACAAATTTTGGGTAAAACGATCTGTATCTCGAAAGTATTTGTGCTATAAAAATGAAACTTATGTGGTGAATAAAGCATTCAAACATGTTTATTTTAGTGGCAATTGCGAATCAATTATGATAACATATCACGCCGAAATAACGTCATACTTTAAACCTGTCCGCCATCTTGTATCCGCCATCTTGGATTTTTCAATTGTTCAGAAATGTCAGAAAATAACCAAATTTGATTTGAAAAAATCGAAAACAATATAAGGATGCAAACATTGCAAAGATTTTGGAAGAAACTCTTCTTGTACTCCTGTGGTATTTTCATTGACCTAAAAAAGGCGTTTGATACCGTTAATCACACTTTTATTGCTGAATAAATTGTATCATTATGGCGTTAGGGGCATTATTAACGATTGGTTCTCTTCATATCTCAGCGGACGATCACAGGTAACTCAAATTGGTGAACATACCTCAGAAAATAAAATAAATCCCTGTGGTGTCCCTCAAGGATCTATTCTTGGCCCACTCTTATTCCTGGTCTATATTAACGATATTCAAAAATCCTCTGATATACTTAAATTGTTTCTCTTTGCAGATGACACTACTCTGTTATATTCACACAAAAACCTTCAAACGCTTGAAAAAGTTGTGAATACTGAGTTAAAAAAGGTTTGCGAATGGTTGACTGTAAACAAATTAAGCTTAAATATCCAAAAGTCAAATTATATTATTTTTCATCCTTCCCAAAATAAGACTGATCGTGAAATTACTATCAAGGTTTATGACAACAATACTATAAAAGAAATACCATTTTTTGGATCGTAAACACTATGTTAAATTCCTTGGTGTTCTCATTGATAGCAACCTAAAATGGAATCATCACATTAATTACATTGCCCTCAAAATAAGTAAAACTGTTGGGATTATAGCCAGATTGCGACATTTTGTCCCTATACAGACACTTTTAATGATCTATCGATCCTTGATTCTACCCTACCTAACCTATGGGATATGTGTATGGGGCCACGCTGCTAAATGTCTTATCAACAAGCTTATAATCCTCCAAAAAACGTGCTCTTCGGCTTACATACTTCACTGCTAGAAATGAACATGCTATTCCAATTTTCGTTAAATCATCGATTCTACCCGTAACAATGATCTATTACGAAGCTGTCGCCGAACCTAATGCACGACATATCCCATGGTTCTGCACCGTCACCTCTTCGAGCTTTCTTCATAAAATCTAATGAAGTCCATCGATACAATTACTAGATCCGCAGCAAAAGGTAACTATTTTCAGAACTGAGATGCTAAGCTGGAAATTCAAAAACGTTCATTTTCCCGTTTTGGAACTTTAGTCTGGAACAATATCGCACCTACCCTGAGAGACAAACCTAAGTCAATTTTCCGAAAAACAATTCGCAACCATATGTTTGATATACTCTCAGCTCAGGACGACTATGTTGAAGTCAATTCCCTCATAGATAGCCTTAAATCTCTTTCTTAATTTTGTTTGATTAGTTTTGTTTTGTTAGTTTGTGAGTTAGTTTTCCTTTCTCTTCTCTACTTTATACAGAAACAAAATTACCACTTTAATTTCTTTGTTCTACGCCATTATATAAATTGATAATTTTCTTCTTGTTATTTATTACTAAAACCCTACTGTTAGCTACCCTTATTATAATTTTATTTTTCGTCACCTCCCGCCTCGAATAGCCCCGCTAATTTGCGGGAGGTGAAAATCATTGTATTTTAACCAAAGAGTTAATAAAGCTTGTTGTTGTTGTTGTTAAAAGTTTTTTTTTAAGTCGTAAAAAGCGAAAATCTCATGAAAACGGACATTTAAACTGAAAATACCAAATTTGGCTAAAACGGCCTGTCAAAACTTGGTTGCAATGGAAACATCAAGTCACGTGATCAAAAAATTGGCACACCAAAAATGTTTCCAGATAATGTTTAGGAAAAGTCATAAAGCTTGGCTATGATTGCTTGAATGCTCTTTAAGTACGATAAATTTGAAGTCAGCGCGGGCACTTTCTGCTCCCCCCCCCCCCCCCCCCCCAGGCAGAATAGGGTTAATGTCATATCATAAATTCCTTTGAAAATTAGTCAAGCCAAAAAATTGGAGGGCGTCCATTTATGAAACTTGCATGCCTGATACACTGAATAACCCAAAGTCGTTTATTTTAGCGGTTTATTTATTTCTTTGTAGTGGTCACGCATGCAAAAGTTGACACACCAAAATGTCGCCAAACTACTCTAAGTAAGTAAGTAAGTAAGTTTTTTATGTTTGTACTATATATATATTGTGCCGGATACTGTAAAATTTAGATTATAGACCTTATTCATAAATGGCGGCCGATTAATTATTCTTTATATATTCTTGCTAATCAGCCTCGTTAGTATGTGCAAAATTCAAAATAATTTTTACTCTAAAGTGAGGCAGGGAGGCTGATTAGCATGAATATAAAATAATAATTAATCCACCGCCATCTATGAATAAGGTCTGCTGCAAATGTAAGCTGAAAACAATGAAATTAAATAATAACAACTTGTGAAAGACAATTTTTAACAAAGCCTGTTTTATTTATTACGGTTTCTACTCACACGATGGACTGTTGGTTGAATTTGCGACCGCAAAATGCAGAAATACGTCCGTAATAAGGAAGACAACCACGTAATTTTTCATGATTGTGCCTGTAAAGCAATGGACAAAATAAAAGCATAATAATAGCCGTGGTTACACGGTGCCACTATATACTTCGAAAAAGTGGCGCCTTTTAATTTCGCATGTAACCGATTTTACCTCTGTAAAATTTACCCAGATACCTTTACATTATATGATTAGCGCTGACTGAGAACAATAGAAAGCAGAATTTAAACCCTCTAGCCTGTGGATATAGCTAGATAAACCTACCAACGAGAAGCCTAGTTGTGACAGGAATTCAATAAATAACAATGGACTTCATCTTTTTGTTGTTGTTGTTGTTGTTGCCCCATTTCAGATCACGTATCACGTAGTGTTCTCTAGAAAATTGTTCATTTATCGATCGATCTAAAAACTATTCTTGGTTTGCATCCGGGGGGGGGGGGGGTACTCCCACAAAAATTGGGTGGGGGAGTGCCGCTGGGCTATACAAACCCTTACCCTGTACCAGAGCACAAAACGCTAATTTTGCGACCATGTTTCAGACTAGATGTTGAAAAAGATATCCTGTTCCAGAGGATTTTTAACGATTTTTTTTTTTCTAACCCAAAAGGCTTAACTATAAAGCAGCACTGCGAACGTGTAGTTGTAAAGCTTCTTTAATACTCCTACGGGGTTTCGTTTCGTCTGACTAACGTAGACTTCGTCTACCCTATTCCAGAGTATAAAATTACCGATCTTCGTGCCAACTTCTGGGAAAACTGATACCCTGTTCCAGACCAAAACATGCCTTTTGGTATACCCTGTTCCAGAGCAAAATGCTCAAAAACCATACCCTGTCCAGCGGCACGTACCTATAAAGCGTATATCCCCCCCCCCGGGGGTTTGCACCGACGTCATCAACATTCTAAATTCTAAACTGTTAATTCTACAAAGCTATGCTATTCTTTTCATATATTCTAGACATACACGACATTAACCTCTATGGCAAAGTTTGGTATCGATTCAGTGCTTCGTTTCGAAAATAAAGCATTTTGAAATTTGCGATGTCCCGCGGATGAACGACGTTTTTGAACTGTCAAAAAAAGCCGACCAATTAAGGCATTTTTAAATTTTCATACGTGATAGTAATTTAGAGGTGATATCTAAAGAGTTTTGAAGTGAAAGCTAATGATATTGATGGTAGAGTCTACTCTACTTCTTGTACCATTTTATGCGGGTCGCCATATTGGTGTCCCAACGGAAGGACACCACACGGTAATTTTCTGAAAATTATTTTCGTAATAACTCGGTTATGAAAAACGCCTACAAAGCTATAATTTGGACGGAACATTTATTTCTGCTTGCTCCACTACCTGTTAATTTTATGATTTTGTTGAGGCAAGCAAACAAATTTTGTAACGTGCAAACCACCAATTCACTCATGTTCACGACGTGAATATGTTTTAATTTTAAAATCATGTAAATAATTCTCTAGTCTATTAGTGATGTTTGATAACTCAGGTGAGCTTTTGTGGCAAATAGAATATCGAATACGGTTTCCTTTCTAACTACGTATGTCTTGAGAATGCTTATCCGATGATTCTGCTAATAAATCAAGTGAGCCAAGCGCTGTTTCTTTGTCTGAAAAATGACCGACCTTGGATTTACCACTGGGCACATCAGTTGTAACGGTTTCTTCATCTCCTTATTCGGTTTCATGAAGAAAAACGTGCAAGCTAAGCAGCCGCAACAGTACTAAAACGAGAAAGCACAGCACAAGGCATCGAGAAGCGCCTATGTTTACTCCGGAAATGGGTCACATTTTACAGTTGAGAAATCACGCTTTTAAATATCACATATATAGTACAATAGAAACAGCAGCGCTAGCTTTTAATTTTTTGTAGCGGCCTACTACAAATCCGGGCTACAAATATGTTGTGTGTTGGAGAATGTGAACCACAACGGCGAATTTGTCGAGTTTCTATTTGCTGTCTTTACATATTCAGCTGAGGATTGCTCTGATACCGACGAATGGATCTGGATTCAGTATCGCGAGATTCGTACGTAAGCTTAAATATAACTTAGATTTTAAATCGACGTTATCCTCGGCTTCGCCATCCTTCCAGTAACGACTACGCCGGTATGATGCAACTCTATTCAAGTACGGCCGAACGTGGAATTTATTAGTGCATAAGGTGTGTTTGATGATTTCAAAAACAACCCAAAACTTATTTTATAGATTAAATGAATAATATAACCATTATTACACTTACCACGTTTCTCGTCGCCTGAAACACACGTCCGGCTGACTAATCGAATTACTAGTTGCTTGTGCGTCTTCTCTCAGACCGCGGAAAGAACACAGCCTGTTACCGCCGCCGTCAGTGAGGAGCTCGGAGATGTCTTTGTCTTTGTCTTTGTCATAAACTATCTGAAAACGTTTCTAGAAAAATAAATTCTTATTAACTTACCTTATTCGGTTTGTAATCCAAGAACAGTGTTTAAGCGATTTGCTTAAACTCCCTATTAGGAAGTTTAAGCAAATCGCTACGGCTAGCCCTAATACGGCTACAGTAACCGAAGAGATCTGGGGAGAGTACGTCACCGGCGGTCTGCCAAATTTCAAGCGTAAGCCAAAGCGAAATACGAATAGAGTTGAAACAGTGTTGAAAGTCTCTTTATTTAGTTTCTCACAACTGAATGGCTTCGCTTAAAGGAAGATGGGTTTCATTTGTTTTTCTAGGACCAATCGATTATTTCTGAACGAAAGCTGGGAAAGC
This sequence comes from Desmophyllum pertusum, assembly GCA_029204205.1. Lineage (NCBI taxonomy): Eukaryota > Metazoa > Cnidaria > Anthozoa > Scleractinia > Caryophylliidae > Desmophyllum > Desmophyllum pertusum. The sequence goes on along the minus strand of MU826839.1, from coordinate 768,488 downwards.
TGCCATACACAGTTGTACATGACTGAACAAGATAATTAATCTTTTTGATCGATGCATTGAAATGTAAGCTGAAGATGAGGAATATCTCAACGAATTTCGTGTGAATAACAAAAATATACCAGTACTCACCGAAGCAGAGCGCGTATCGTATCCGCTAAACTCTCAAAGCAAGCTTTCACCGAAAAAACAAACGCACTCAACTTCCCAAACGCACTCCCTCCCGGGTAAGTACACTTTGGCACCTGAATTTCCCGCCAAAGTTTTGAACGCCGGTACCCTGGGTACCAGAGGTTTTATTTCTCCGTCGCGTCGAGATCCGAAGGCGGAGCCGCGAGAAATAAACTTTTCGCGCGGGCCATAAGAGAGATTTGAAAACCGGAAACCGCGCAAGAAAAGCCTCTGGCACCCAGGGTAGAACGCCGGCCGCCAGCTTGCCGACTTACCCGGGAGGGAAATGCGTTTGGTATTGAGCGACACAGAGGTCACGCGTATCACCCCTTGTGGAGTATACTTTGGCGCTCGGCCGTTGGTTTTTGACCCACTTGCTGGAAACATAGCCTCGTCCCCATGCAATGGCTGCCGTTGAAAAAATTTAGCTGTTTTCAACGTAAAACTGTGCTTCGAAAGATCGGTCTATTGGCGATTGAATCACACAGAAAGGTACGTACATCATCCTTCTTGAGATTTAGTGTGATTTGAAAGCGCCGGCTGAGGAAGAAATATATTTTTTAGCGAGCATTTTCTAACCGAACCTCGAAAAACGGTTGGGGAAATGTTCAAATTCGTTTCCGACCTTTCCCTTCTATTAGTACACTGCAGTGGCAGATTCGAAATCTGAGGAAATTCGAGATTCCAGATTCGAAATTCGCCCTAAACAGCCTCCGGAAGCAATAAAAACACAGGAAAAGACAAACAGGTGAGGTTTTAACACTTTAATTCACATTATTTACAACTTTTCGAAAGAAAAGTGAAAATTATTTTCGATCGAATTTCAGCTCCATACAAACTCTCATAATACGCTTTGGTGACCTGTGGTCGTAAAGAGAATGTAAGGAGCGCGAAAAATTGGCCTGGTCGCAGGTTAGAAGGACACCAACATGGCGGCGGCATACTAAATACACGGTAATTTTCTGAAAATTATTTTCGTAATAACTCGGTTATGAAAAACGCTACAAAGCTATAAATTTGGACGGAACGTTTCTTTCTGCTTGCTCCACAACCTGTTTTTTCTGATTTTGTTGAGGGAAGCAAACAAATTTTGTAACATTGATGCAAACCACCAATTCATTCATAGTCACGACGTGAATATGTTTAATTTGGCTCGGTCAACAGGGACAACTTACTGTTGACCGAGCCAATAAACATGATAAACGAGGAAGCAAAGCACAAAGCGTCGAAAAGCGCTTATGTCAGTACTCCGGAAATATCTACCCCATGCATGTATTGAATTCCCCAGTGGCCATTTTACAGTAAAATGGCAGCGCTTTTAATTTTTTGTAGCGGCCTACTACAAATCCGGGCTACAAATATGTTGTGTGTTGGAGAATGTGAACCACAACGGCGAATTTGTCGAGTTTCTATTTGCTGTCTTTACATATTCAGCTGAGGATTTGCTCTGATACCGATGAATGGATCTGGATTCAGTATCGCGAGATTCGTACGTAAGCTTAAATATAACTTAGATTTTAAATCGACGTTATCCTCGGCTTCGCCATCCTTCCAGTAACGACTACGCCGGTATGATGCAACTCTATTCAAGTACGGCCGAACGTGGAATTTATTAGTGCATAAGGTGTGTTTGATGATTTCAAAAACAACCCAAAACTTATTTTATAGATTAAATGAATAATATAACCATTTTTTACACTTACACGTTTCTCATCGCCTGAAACACACGTCCGGCTGACTAATCGAATTACTAGTTGCTTGTGCGTCTTCTCTCAGACCGCGGAAAGAACACAGCCTGTTACCGCCGCCGTCAGTGAGGAGCTCGGAGATGTCTTTGTCTTTGTCATAAACTATCTGAAAACGTTTCTAGAAAATAAATTCTTATTAACTTACCTTATTCGGTTTGTAATCCAAGAACAGTGTTTTAAGCGATTTGCTTAAACTCCCTGTTATAGTCCGGGAGCATGTGTAATCCCGTGGGAATTGTTTGATGAAAGCAAGCCACTAGTCTAGATGTGTTAAGGGGACCCTAAATAACATGAAAAGTTTTGGTGGCAACTTTGCAACTTGCTCGGACGGGATTTATGGGGGTGGAAAATGTGACGTGTAAATCCCAGCATGGAAACGAGGTTTCGAACATAAAATTGCCTATAACTTTCCATAATTTGCGTAAAATCTTACCAAAATCACCCAAATTATGCTACTTAATGCTCCAAGCATAAACATATGGTTTTTAGGGGTTAGTGTGGTCACGTGACCAGGCTAGCATGAAAACGAGACTGACACAAAAGTTGCACTGGAGAGCCCGTTAACATCTCCAGAACAACAGCAAAAATTGACTTAAGTATTGCAGGTGGATGTCATGTGTGAATCAAACATGTTTATATAGTAAGGGTTGTCACGTGACTAAGCTAGCATGAAAACGAGGCGGAGGCAAAATCTGCTCCCAAAGTCATACAAACATGAAAAATTGATACACAATTATGCAGAATGATGTTCTTAATATCGTGCTACAACCACCAAACAGTAGCTGTAGCACTTTGCTCTATTTTGAACAAATAAAGAAATCACGACATTGGATTCCCATGGTGCACACGTCGGAGAGAGCCTGTGCTAAGTCTCCGTTATTTGTGGTCAGCAGTAATTATAATCAGAATAAACTGTACCAGGAAGCCTTTTTCATGCAAGATCCAGAATTACACCAGAGTCTTCAGCGTTTGGCAGAAGAGCTTGGTGACACATGCAAAGATGGTGCAAGAACCCGAGTGGAGAAAGCACACGTGATTATGGTCAACGCCATCAATTCTCTCAATGTTCTTGAGAAGATGTCAACATTTGAAGCTGCAAACGCCAACAACACCATGTTCAAAAGTGATGCGACACTACATGCGTATGGTCATGGAGATGCTGGCGTTCATCAGAGCTGTCCCAACCGCAGACTGGTCACTACACCTTACAACCCTAGAGATGTTCACCAAGTACTTCTTTGCTCATGACAGAATCAACTATGCGCGTATGATTCCTGTGTACCTTGCTGAGATGTCATTCTTGAAGGAATCAGATCCAGAGATCTATGAAGAGTTCATCCAAGGAAAATGGGTAGTAAACAAGAACGCCTAAGTGCTGTTCTGCGCAGAAGGAGCCGACAATATGATGCACTGGAACACATCAAACCGCCTCCATGAAGGTGTCTGGAGGATTGGTTGGCAATTACACCAAATCAAGGTGTCTCGGACGAAGCTCTTCCTGATAACCCCAGAGCTTGCAAGGCTAGCTGAACAAGCAAAGAACATGGCGGGTGTGTCTTCCAAGACTCAAGGTCATCATCATAACCTTGCTACAACTGTCTTAGCACGTGAAGAGAAAGGCATAGAACAGTTAACGGCCACTATAGAGCCGGAGGTTCACAAATCCATTCTCTGATGCACATAACGACCTGTTTAACCTCGTGACAAAGGTGGTTATGCCAGAAACGGCGAAGAAAGATTTGTGTGAGCAAAGCGAGATTGGCAGGAGACTGTTCGATTCTTTTGTGAAGGAGCGAGTCCAGTCAGGGAAAGTAAACCTTTGGTCGCCCATGAAGAAGCGAAAACTCCTAACGTGGAAAACCAGTGCAAAGGTCGTGAAGGTGAATGCAGCAGACAAAGTCGTGGAACTTCAAGAGGACAGGTCCCTTTTCGCACGTATGATGATGGTGTGCAAGAGCAGGCCAGATATCGATATCAAGGAGACTTGGTCAATACGAATTTTCGATAGTCCCAAGATCGTTGTTTACTGCTGATGGCACAATGCTTCACTGTTCATCCAAGAGTAATCTAATGAACATCCTAGAGAAGTTGAACGACAGGGGAAACAACAGGAGCGTAGTTAGTTCAAATGAAGATCAAGTGATAGTCGCTATTGTAGATGGGATGGCAGAAGTGCAGTCATTTGACAAACCAGAGTGGATCAGAAATTGCGCACAGCTAGCTGACACTTCATCAACCGTATCCTGCAGACGTACAGTGAAAGTAATGAAGTGCATTTAATTTTTGACAGATACGATTTACCATTGTCCCTCAAAGCGGCCACCAGGGTTAGACGGCAAGGAGACCAAGCACCAGTGTATTATCGCATCACCGACACAGCGCACATAGCCAAAGTCCAAATGAAGAGACTCCTGTCACACATGAAGACCAAGATGGAGCTCACCATCTATCTGGGCCAGAAGGTTAAAGAGTATGCTAAGCATAGTGGAAAGCAACTAGTGGTGGCATGGGGAAGCGAGTGCCAAGCAACACACGAGGACGTGGGACATCTACAGAGTAACCAAGAAGAAGCTGATACAAACATGATCTTGCATGCCCACGATGCTACTGCTGATGGTGCAACCCAACTACACATTCACTTTCCCGACACAGACGTCTTCGTCCTCGCTCTAAGGCGTTACCCGGTGCAAGAACACCTTGTTTGCCACAGGAAGAGGGCAGCACCATCGTGTAATTGAGCTGAGGCCAATTGTTCATACTCTTGGGCCGGAGAAGACAGCAGCACTTCCAACATTTCATGCCCCAAGCGGAGCTGACAACACAGGAAGTTTTTCTGGAAGAGGAAAGCTTCTCTGCTGGCCCAGAAGGTATTAGCAGTAGCTGATCAATCCATCACCACTGCCATCACGAATCTTGGGCAAGCTACTCAGCCAGATGACGAGATCGCCGCATTCATCGAGAAGTTCGTTATATCTGCCAAGAACAAGCATCACCACTGTCAAAGAGCTGCGATGATTCCTCTTCAGGAAGAAGCAAGCGCAATCAGACAGGTTGCCATCAACCCAGGCTGCGCTGCACCAGGCGATCCCGCGAGCGCATTACCAAATAATGGTCAGGAACAGCGATAGAGTAACAAATCCAGAGCTACCATCACCACAACACTATGGATGGCGGATGGATCAAGATGAATGGCTACCGGTTAAGACAAAGCTGCCACCAGACCCTAGTAAAGTGCGGATGTCTCAAGGAACGGTGTTCCACTAACCATTGCCAGTGCCGCAAGGCTTGGTTATAGACCTCTGCACCTGCTCCGACACTGGGGAGACCTGTGATAATGATATTCAGGAGGAAGATGTACTTGACACAGATGAAGAGGACATTTCCAATAGTGATGATGACTAGTTTATAGTCCAAGTGGGACATGCATGTATGTACACGAGTGAGCCACATAGAAGATCAGTACCAGCTTTAATAAAATGATAACCACGCTAAGGCATTTTGTTAGGAAGATTGTTGCAGATTTTGACATACTTGTAAATCTCCTGTCAAAGTGATCCTAATATGCCAAAAAAAAACGTGGTTACGTCTGATCCACATTGCAATATAAGGCTGTTGTTTCGTGCTACATTGTATCACTGCTCTGAAGAAGTGACAGGGAGATGCCTAGCCTGCGTGCAGATGTCTCTATTTCCTTGGAAATAGGAGATGTCTGCACACAGGCTAGGAGATATCAGGCTTGTTCAAATAAAACGTGTCTCTTTATAACTACGGAATCTATTTTTATTTTGATCGAATTGGTTACCTGCACAATGTTTATCATATTAACATCTCTAAAAACATTATTTAAAAAAATGGTGAATTTTGGTAAAATAATTGAAAGCTTGCAATATATAACACACACTCTGATTGGTTTAAACAGCGTGCACACGTATGCTTTATAGAGTACAAAGCACGAAATCTCACAAATGCTCACGCCATCTTCCGAGTTTGTTTTGAAAATAAAGGCAAATTTGTGAGGAAAATCATAGATTTTTACCATAAAAAAATTAAACTCATTGCCAATATATGAGCTTCGGGAACTGGTGAATGGTGTATGGAACTTATGAATTAAAATTCATAAGTTCCATACGTTATAATGTGATTTTTGCCTCCGCCTCGTTTTCATGCTAGCTTAGTCACGTGACAACCCTTACCATATAAACATGTTTGATTGCACACATGACATCCACCTGCAATACTTATTAAGTCAATTTTTGCGTTGTTCTGGAGATGTTAACGGGCTCTCCAGTGCAACTTTTGTGTCAGCCTCGTTTTCATGCTAGCTTGGTCACGTGACCACACTAACCCCTAAAAACCATATGTTTATGTTTGGAGCATTGAGTAGCATAATTTGGGTGATTTTGGTAAGATTTTACGCAAATTATGGAAAGTTATAGGCAAGTTTATGTTTGAGCCTCGTTTCCATGTTGGGATTTACACGTCACATTTTCCACCACCCATAAATCCCGTCCGAGCAAGTTGCAAAGTTGCCACCAAAACTTTTCATGTTATTGAGGGTCCCCTTAACACATCTAGACTAGTGGCTTGCTTTCATCACAAAATTCTCACGGGACTTTATTTCATGACATTTGCTCCCGGACTATTAGGGAGTTTAAGCAAATCGCTACGGCTAGCCCTAATACGGCTACAGTAACCGAAGAGATCTGGGGAGAGTAAGCCAAAGCGAAATACGAATAAAGAGTTGAAACAGTGTTGAAAGTCTCTTTCATTTAGTCATGTTCTCACAACTGAATGGCTTCGCTTAAAGGAAGATGGGTTTCATTTGTTTTTCTAGGACCAATCGATTATTTCTGAACGAAAGCTGGGAAAGCTGCCATACACAGTTTTATTATATAGACACGAGTGTTTTACTGGAAAATAGACCACTCGTAAAATTCATACGAAACTACATCCGGGACCCGATCGAATGGCGTATTTTCCATATCCTCACTAGTGAGGATATCGATGACGTAATTTCCCGCTTTTGCATGGCTTTTTGTGCAAAGCTGCCAAATGCCGGTTGAAAAATGGCGAGCGATAGATTCGTGAATTCACTTGAAGCTGACACGGAAATCGTTCACTGAGGAGTAGGAAAATGCTAAAACGAAGAAGAAAACTTCATCATATGACTTAAAATTATTCAAGGAGTTCCTTGAAAGTGAAGACGAAAGGAGAGAAATTCAAGAAAGTCCAGCCATCGAGTTGCAAGAGTTCGCGGATAAAGTTTGTGCTTTTGTGGTTTGTCTATATAATAAAAAGAAAATTACACGGTGGCTTGAAGATATGAATTTTATTTTCGAGTGGTAAAAACAATATTTTACTCATTCGCTGCGCTCATTCGTAAAATATTGTTTTTACCACTCGAAAATAAAATTCATATCTTCGCGCCGCCGTGTAATATCCTCTATGTACATGACTGAACAAGATAATTAATCTTTTTAATCGATGCATTGAAATGTAAGCTGAAGATGAGGAATATCTCAACGAATTTCGTGTGAATAACAAAAATATACCAGTACTCACCGAAGCAGAGCGCGTATCGTATCCACTAAACTCTCAAAGCAAGCTTTCACCGAAAAACTTGGTGCTCAATACGATTATTTCTCTTCGCCATGCCGATGACACCTTCATCAAACCTATTCGTAAATTACTTGACGAAATGTTCGACCGAAATTGACTTCAAAGGATATAAAATCTGTTGGAACGCTTAAAATGCTGAGAAATCCATTGGAAAAGGATGGAGAAGCGAAATAAACCCGACGTACTAGCCACTACGGCAAAACCTCCCGACTCACGTTGTCAAATTTCACGCTACGGCTGGACAGAAGCGACTGACATGCGCAGTGTCTCATTTTTTTGAGAAATTGACTTCCGGTAGCCGTAGTAGCGCCAGCCGTAGCGATTTGCTTAAACTCCCTAATACTACCCCCATTCTCGTCCCCAGAGCTACGCGGTTTTTTTTAAATGTCGTGACCAAAAGAAACGGAGGATCTGGGAACGAGAATGAAGAACCCCTTGTAACTCTCCCTCGTGTCACACTATTGCGCACTAGCTGGAGAATTAATGTTATACCGCAAGCAATGCAAATAGCTGTTTAGATGCCGTACTTCATATTAGATGAATCTTATTCAATCGTGTTTCACCAAAACCAAAGCTCTGAGTGAATTACCCGGGGGTACTCCCTTATATAAGCTATATAGGTGTGTGCCGCCCCAAAGGGTATGGTTTTTGAGCCGTTTTGGTCTGAAATAGGGTATAGATTTTGACCATTTTGGTCTGAAATAGGGTATGTTTTGTGCACTCTGGTCGGAATTTGGTTTGGCTTTTAGACGAAACTGTTTTTTCCATTAACATCGGGGAATTTGAAGCGCTTTTAAAATGTTTGCGCAAATGGAAGCCATTCCTGGGTAGCTGAAGTCATGTATAAGACACGTGTACTAATTTTATGGGTCTGAAATAGGGGGTGCTTACCATTTAGCCAAAAAACCCGGAAATTTCGGTTGAAAGTCAAATGGATCAGCCATTTTCCGGAAAATCCGTTCGGAAATTGTGGACTACCTCCAGAGGTAGTCCTATTTTTCCGTTTCGGAACGGAGCGTCGGAAATTACCGTACCATTTGAAAGTTTATTCCGTTTCCAGGCTCCCCTCGCGCGGTTTTAGTTGTATTCAATATGGCGTCAACGAACTTTTACGAGTGTGGCGTTTGTTTCTTCAACTCAGATGGACCACAGAAACGCCAGCACTTGTTGATCAGGAGAAAGAGAATGCCTGCTTCTTGTATTCCCTGTAGGAGTCCTTCCTATGTTTATAATTTCCCTGCACAAGATCGAAAATGACTTTGAAACTCACTCGTGCGGAAACTCACTCGTGCGATAAACTCACTCGGGTATGTGATCTCATATCTTTGAATTCTGTTTAAATTTCTTGGCATAAAAGTGGTTACGGCACCAATGGCCATGGCATCTTCTTCTTAGTCAACAGATTTTAGATTTCCAGCTAAGTCCGCCATATTGACTGAAAGGCCGGAATTAGAATATTGTAAATGGTAAGTGCCACCTGTTTCGGTTGGTCGTTGAGTTTGGAAAATTTCTTACCATTATACAACGGTCACCCCAACCGGTTTTTTCCTACAAATGGTAAGCACCCAGGGTATCGATTTTTGGGTCAGGTCTGAAATAGGGTATGGAAAATACATATTTTGGTCTGAAATAGGGTAAGGGTTTCAAGAAGCGGGCCGCACACCCCCACCAAAAATGTCAGGGAGTACCCCCCCCCCCCCTGGGGTGAGTTATAAGTTAAATTATATCAGCTACTTTCATTGGTGTCCCGTGAGTAACATTATATTATCTCCAAACTAGCCGTTATTAGTATAAAGTCATAATGTCGTCTCACAATCGAATTTAGTATTTAACCCTACAAAGAACTACCAATCCTGTTAGTTACATGATGAGTGAAGTTTTCTAAAGTACCGAAACAATAGACTACGAGCAGTCCCTCATTTTTCTCAGGGATAGTGGAGTGGGCGGAGAGCACGCGAGCGCGCGCGAAAGTCACCTCGAGGATACGCGACGCGCGTAGTCTAGTGTACCTTGCATAGCGATCATAGCGCAATAACAACTCAGGCTTGTCTCATGTCACATAGTTCTTACCTCTGTATTTTTTACATTTGTCAAAACAAAATGACACGTCTAGTGCCACCTTGGGCTGCACAGAGACGTTACAACAAAAACGACGTTTTTAAAGACAGGGGATGATTGGTGGCGTGTCCTTGAGTCCCTAATTACTCAGTGTAAGGACTATGTTAGTTGTTAGTCCCTAGCTCTCTCTAATCATTAGTCGATCCCCTTTATAACTTTTTTAATAAGCCCCGTCAGGATTCACACCCCCCCCCCCCCCCCCCCCCACCACACCCCCCCCCCCCCCCCCCCGTTGTAAGCTAAGAAAATTATGAGCAAATATTTTGCAGTAACTACATGTTGTAAGAGCTCCTTTCCTTTCCTACCTCTGTAAATCCCCCTCCTGTAAATTGGAAGTCGGGAGCTATGTCATGATATATTATGTCATTGTTGGCCATGCACGTACAGAATTACTTTTAAATCGAAGGAAACCACAATATGTTAGTTAACTAATGTCGAAAAACAACAAGGAAGTGATAATAAACTGAAAAGGAAAAGGATGGTCAAGAGTTAAGAAGATTGAGACGGATTACGAACGATGAACTTAAAAATTCTGCGTCGTAGCTCCTTTTATGCCTGGCTTAACCTTTCGATGCGAAACGTTTTCGTCTGATTATCATTTGAAAAGGTTTGAACTGCTGTATGAAGAAAATAACGAGATGAACATAGATTGGTCCCAATCTCCTTCATCGTCACTCAAATCCTAACTTGAATTTGCATTGCAAATATCTTTACACTCATTTACTATTCACCTTCGCACGAGGAGTTTGACGTTCAGTTCTTGCTTCAAAATTCACCTAATACCGTTTCTACATTAGAAGAATCGTTTCCTAGCATGTCCCAGACGGAAACTTCCGTTGGTGAACGTTCTGGAACAAACTTCACTCACAGAATGGCATATTTTTTAAATTTAATACTTCACTAAATATAGCGATGTTTCTCGTTACGTCACATATTGTTATTAATGTGCCAACCAGAGAACTATTGGCTGTTGAAACAAAGAGCTCTTTTGTTTAATGGTTGGCAAATTTGAATAACAAAACAAATTTGACGTAATGTTGATAAACAGTGAACACCGGCCTATAGGTTACACTTCGGTATTACTTCTTGTAAGCTATAAATCGACTGAGCGGATTTTTCAGTTCAATCTAAATGAAGCATGATTTGTATGAAAACGGTGGCAAAAGTCTGGCGCGGTGTTCAGTTGGCAAGTTGGATGAAAAGCGGATTAACCTTCGCTCAATCTCTCCAAAGTTTCGTATATTCTGGAAAATTGTGCAGATGGTTTAGCAGTTCCGAAATAATTATGGAGCTGAACATTATATTCATTTTACAAGTTGGAGTTTAAAAGTTTGCGCTTTTAAATGGAGTCTGTCGATAATAAGTCAAAAATAAGTATTTTTGCGTTAAAAATCTGGGCAGTTTACACACAGATTTGGCCCATCAAAAGTCAGCGTTTAATTTGATTTGTTTCTAGACTCTGTTTAAAAGTGCAGAACGTTTTCCCGCGTTGGCAAGCCTACATAGGCAAAATATATAAAAAGAGATTTTGACTAGTTACCAGGCCCCTATTAAGGTGTTTCGATACAGTTTTTCGGGTGCCATACCAACTGTTTTCAACCAGCTTTTTTGCAAACTTTCCTCAATCGGATCGATGTGAAATTTACACCAATAAGTAGTCTTAGAGTAAAGTTTGCTATGATGTACTTTTTAGTGAAATCGATATTTCCATGGCAACGATAAACAGAAAACTTTGAAATCAGTTAAACTTAAATTCTGCACGATCCAGACGTCATCAAGAAAAGCCAATACCAATATCTTAAACTATGCTATATGGCAAATAAAATATACCAGAATAAAAAAAAATATCTGTATGTTTGATTTCGAATAAAATGGAAAAACATTTCAAACCTTAATTTTTGCATAATAACAGTAAATGGACCGAAAGATACATACTATTTTGATAAAATGACTTCGGAATTAGCCAAAATGTGTCTTGAACTCATGTTTTGACGCCATGAAAGTTTTGTTGATTTTCATTTATGCGATCCCGAGAACGAGCTTTTTTCTAAAGGTCACCTCCATTATATTTTTCGGGTAATTTTCGACTTTGAGCGCTTTTTCGAAAATCTTAAAAACGGCTCAATATATATTTTTTTAACTTTTCCCTCGCATGCTTGATAATGCGAATAGTTGTATGCCAAAGCTTTATTAGCATTGATTGACTGGAACACTTTTAAATTTAACGATCAATAGAACGTCCGAATGGACGAAAAAGTTTGCGTACGTTCTATTCATCGTTGAATTTAAAAGTGTTCCAGTCAATCAATGCTCATTCAACAAGACTGCTCTTCAAGGTGCTTTCTCGTCACCTTTCCACTTCAAGTTGACAGTGCTCTGATTTTGTAAGAAAAAATCCTTGTCGATCATTCTTGGAATGAAATGCTTCAATATTTGTTTACAAGCTCTGGGAACGTGACTGATTTGAAATTCGAAAGTCGTACTCGTAGTCAATCTCGTACTCGTACTTCGATCTAAAGGTCGCTAATAGAAAATGGGCGTGACCGAGCTCGTTTTCCAGTTATAAGCACTCTAAGCTAAAATTAAGGATGATTTTGACAGGTTACATTGTTAATATGGTAACTTGTTATGATATCTGGCGTTAATAATGAGGAAAAATGTAAGTTTGTACAACAATTTCTATTTTCGCTAGTATTTACATTCCTTCGTATGCGACTCATAAACATAGCAGGCGGAGATTGCGCAGTACGGACTGTAAATCATCTTTAAGACGCGAAAAAGAGAAACTATAAAGCTTTCACTTACGCTAGCCAGACTGATCGGACTGGATCGGGTAATTTTTTTTTTACGACCACTTCAAGATGGCGGCAAGATGGCGGCGTTAAGACTTTTTCCACGAAAAAGGGAACACAGTTCATGAATTGGGTTGATTCTAACCCAAAATAACCTTATTCCCTAACACAACACAATCGAGCCGCTTGCTGCCCGAAACACTAATTTTTAAGGCAATAACGTGCTCCCGTAACATACGTTAATATTGACCAATACTAACCGGTTTACTACGAACGAATCATAAAATCGCTACTTAACATCAAAATTTAAACCATTTTTTAACCCCAAACAGTAAAACGTTGGCTAAATTCAAATTCTAAACTGTTGATTAACCTGAAACAATATTTAGTCGCTTAAAAAAATACAAAATGTAAATGGCCGCCATCTTGAAGTGGGCGTAAAAAAAAAATTTCACCCGGATCGGACGTCCTACTAAAACACTTTATATAACAATTAAAAAGACGAGTCCTTTTTTAGCCTGCAGTGCAGGCGATTTTCTTGGTGGGTGAGCGATGGTTTATCTGTTTAGCCGCCATCTTGGATTCGCAAAACGCCGAGAGTTGGGAGATTCCCACTCCCTTCTATGTTCCTTTGTACTCTCCCCAAGCCTCAAACGTTTTCCTAATCCAAGATGGAGGCTTATAAACTCAGTGCTCGCTCGCACAAAATACGCCTGCACATCAGGCTAGTCCTTTTTACCCCTCAGAACTGTTGTAATCCACCCATGGCTTAAAAACGCCTTTTGCCAATAGAGATTTGTGTATTTGGACGTAGCCTGCGTAGCAGGCGCTGAGTGGAGACTGAGCACGAGTTTTTAGGGGTGCGCGCGAGAGATAGAGACGACAAGCGCGAGGAAGGCCAGGAGGAAAAGGCGTTTTCTTCCTCTCACACGCGCCCCTCCAATTCGCGCTTCTTTTACTCCAGCACCTGCTAATACGCATGCTAATTTGGACGCTTCGCTCCTCTCATACTATTGTCTATAGCAAGATTGACTGGCATGGTTCTATAGAAACAGGCAAGGATCATAAGGAAAGTCGTTCAATACGAAAATTGAATCCATGTGTTCAGGTTAATTAGATTATATTAATGTTCTGCATTTCCATCGGCATTGTTACCATACGCCATGATAAAGCCTCGAGAATTGTCCTTCTTCGTTCTGCAGTAAATTTTCAGGTTTCTCTTATTCAACGACTTGTCTGTTTTCCAGAACCAAAACTCGATCGTAATCTATGATGGTGTTCAGTCTATGAGCAATTGTAATAACTGTGCAATGTTTAAATTTTGTGCGAATTGTTTCTTGAATTAGTCGATCTGTTTTGTAATCGACATTTGCCGTTGCTTCATCCATTACGATAATTGTGTTTTTCTTCAATAAAGCGCGAGCCAGGCACAGTAGTTGTCTTTCGCCGACGCTGAAGTTTGCACCACATTCTTTAATCTCCTCACTCAACTGTTGTGGTAACATTTCCACCATGGTCTTCAAACTCGCTTCTTCCAAAGCATCCCAGAGTTCCTTGTCTTCGTGCTCCTCGTTATTTCAATACGGTGACATAATTGACCACCAAAAGAGATCAGTTATAATTTAATGTGATAAAAATGGAATCCAATGTGTCCAGGAATGTGTCCCTTGGGCTTTTATTAACGAGGATCGTGGTCTTTGGCAAGCAGCTGAACAATTTTGCAGTTTTCTCAGCAAAGTCTGTTGTTTTACGCTCTCCAACGACGAAAAATGCTGTCTGATTTCACAAGCTAGAAGAAAACTTTTTAAAACGGCTTGAAACCATGGGTCGGGGTTCAGTAACGTTTTGCATGGAGGCTGCACGAGTCACGGTCTTGCGTTGTATACGCAGCGAACAAAGAGGTATTTCTACTATAAATATTAATTGTATCATTTAAATACCGGCGCCCATTTCAAATTTCCAAATCAACACGTGTCAAATCCATACGTATGAATAAAAAGGGCCTATTTACATAGAGAAAAGTTGTCCCTGGTAGGAGGGTTACCCTCCTCCCCGAGCCATCTTTTACCGAGCGTTTATATGAAAATGTTGTCCCTGTTTACCCAGCCAAAACGTGGCCCTCTCGCGCTCGCGTATGCTCTATATGTCCCGACTTGTCCCTGGTAGGTGAAACAATGGAACTGAAAGTTGGCCCGCCCCCCAGGGTCACCCTACCTTCAAAGCGAGTGACCCTCCACCCAGGGTCACCCTGCCCCCCGAGCCAACTTTGCGATTTCTCATGTAAACGGTTCGCTGCTATTTACATGTATAAAGTAATGTATGAAAAGTTATCTCGCCCGGTTTTGCTCGGTATGGAGGGTGACCCTCCTACCAGGGACAACTTTTCTCCATATAAACAGGCCCTTATACTTCGAATTCCTCCCACCCCATTATCTGCCCCTGGGTCTCCGAGGATGCGTTTGTCACTGACTAGTAGAAATTAGCTTTTTCATGTTCTTCAAGCAAGTCGCTAAAGAAAAAATATTCTAATTTAAAGTTAAAAGACCATCGACTGTCTGTAAATATCTGCAAGCAACGTGCGTGAGCTCGTACGCATGCGCAGCCTCTGAAAACTCAGTGGAGAGTACTGAACTGTGGTAAGGAGTGTGTGGCGAGGCGCGTTCACATGCGCGTGAATCCAGATGGTTTGCGGCTGTTCACGTCGCCGAACTTCGCCGCTCGTAGTGTGATCACGCTATTTCGCGTTCGCCGCTCACGGACTTTATATAGAGACTGCTCGCAGGTGCTACTGAGCTAGCCGGAAACAGCACTAGAGGCGCGCCAGCCTCTCTCTCGAATATGGGCGCCTCGTTCTCCCGCAGGTAATTTTTGAGAGAAGAGGAAGACTGCTCTGCTAGTCAATCACAGAGCAATCAGATATTTACAGACAGTATGTATGTATAAAGTTTAAATTGGGCGGCATTTTCCGATGCAATGTATAGGCATGAGTTGCATTTCACTGATGCACCGTACAACACTTTTACATATCGCGGTAAACTGCGCCGCGTCTCGCTCAGTTTTTCTTGACTAGACTTGATTTTCGCCCTTCATTTTGAAACACAGGCAGGAGGTAACTCAGAAATGGCCTAACATTTGCTTCGTCGCTTTATTCTCGCGTTTAAATTATAGACAAACTGAGGAAGAAATTGAAATTGCACGGATATCGTATCGATGACTTAGGATGATGATTATGATACAAGTTATGAAATTAACGGGCCCATGAGCCCCCCCCCCCCCCCCTCTTTTCAGAAAGATATATATTTTTTTACTTAATGTGTTCCCAAATGACGCTGAAAAATTATCTCCTTTCTATAGCCGTGCCGCATGTCATTTAACAACTCTACCTCACAATTTCTGAAACGCGCGAACGCCACTTTTTCCGCTCCAGCCCAGTCTCCTCGCCAGCTCGTTCTCGCGGCTATCGCGCTAGCGCGTTCTACTTAACAATTAGATTATGAGCTTGAGTTTTCTATGATGTGATAGTTGATGAGGTCGCAGGCCGAATCAACTATCACATCATAGAAATTGAGAGCGAATAATCTAATTGTTTTAGTAGAAATCACAACAATGGTCTTTCTAGTAATAACTCTAAATCCTCCTCTGAAACTTCGGAAACGAGAAGAAACCGCAATTTTGTAGACGACTTCCAGCCACTGCACACTAATGCCTGATAGTATACGAGTAGCTCCGCCAATCAGATTGTCTCATTTGCATTAGTGTACTAGTAGATTTTTACTAAAAAATTGTTAGCCTGCTCGCAGGCTAGGGCCTCCCATATAATAGTGACAGGAAGATCACCCGGATACCTCTTAGGCCGGATGAACATGAATTTAAACGGCCACGCCCACAAAACAAGATTCTGGTACCTATCTGATCAGGTTCCTTTAAAAATTAACGACGATCACCCCTGTCACTTTTATATATCTAAATAAAGTTACTATTATTATTATTATTACTATTACTATTTAATAAGTTCTTTCTCCGACGCGGAAGTTTGCTACTTATCCTGTAATTTCCTCAATCAATTGTTGTGCTAACTTTTCCACCATTGTCTTCAAACTTCTTCTGCTTCTTCCAATGCTTCCCAGAGTTCCTTGCCTTCATGCTCCTGCGAAAGATCCACTTTCATGCGCAATAAACCAGTAAACAGAAATAGATCTTGGGTAATCAGGGCATATTCTTGATAATGACCATCAATAACAACATCCTCAGAAGGTCGAAGCAGGTTCTTTGCTGTTATTTGGCCCAGCTCTAGCCAGTTTTCCGAGAGGTTGGGAATGGTTATCGTTCCCACGAGTTCTTGCTCAATGCCAGTGTATGATATGAATCGGAGCACTTCCGTCTGATGCCATATTATATTGTGACGTATGAACAGCAAGTTTCACAGTGTATACAGGGGTTAGGCTGCAATATCTACAAATGAAAGTATATCATGCCATAAATCTTCAGTTGCAAATTATTGCCAGGTGAACACAGCTGTTCACTCATATCAGTTATATTTTTACTCCCAGACCCAGGCAAAACAAATTGGAAATTCCGTGGTTGAACTCCACTAGTAATTATGCCACTGTTTCTTTCCTAGGAAAAGTTTTTATATTTTGGCACGTATGTTATGAAGCTAAATTTACTAGTTAACTAATCGTTAATTTTGGCTTAGTTTCATGTCGATCTTGTGATCAGCTGCGGTTGTCCATTTGTCAAGGTCAGCCCACCTGTATATCATCTCGGCTTCAAATTCTATTTCCTGTTTGGCATCTAACAATAGTTCCCTCGAAGTTTATGATTGGCTGATGTGACTTACCTTGACCTTGCCTTGACTGAGACATCTGCGAAAGGCTAAAATTATGGTTTTAATTCTCTTTTGATTCGTTCCTTGAAATATTGTTTATTAGGTTTGTATTATTTATGGAGGTATACTTGGGTTTGTTATGGTACGTTCCGAAACCAAAACATGTCTCTAATTTTGGTATATAGCTAAGCGCACCGCTCCAACTTGTGAGTTAGAATAGAAGAAGAAGAAGTAGAAGAAGCAATCAGAGTGCCAATTGCATGCGCCCATTCCGAAGTTCAAAGGGAGACTGGGGACGAGTTTTTAAATTTTAATTTAACTAAAAATTGGAGCTAATCAAAAGAAAGATAACATTAAAATTAGTCGGTTTACCAAATTTGGCATTTTTTCGTTAGATTGCAACCACGTAGAAGGCTTTCAAAAATCAGAAAATTAGAGACTTAGCTTTGTATGGATTTGGGGGACGCCATCTCTGAATTAGAGACGTTTGTATGGAATTTGGGCAACCTTTGACAGCTCACAGCCTGGTTACTATGCAATGTAAGATAACCAAACTTGGTAAACTTACTCATTTTCAGGCGGGTCTTTCTGGTGATGGGATGCATTTCTTAATTTGACGCAATTTGAACTATGTATGAACTAGGGCCCAGTCCCTTTTTGAACTTCGGAACGGGCAATAGTTGACGCAGAATGTAGATGCTGTGCTTAATCAAGAAATAAATTCTAAGTCCTATGAAACCACAGACTCCTCCCCGCTTAGCAAGTGGATATAGCAAAGAATATTGCTACTCCCCTCTCGCAGGTTAACTTCAGCATTTTATCATTTTTCCCTGACAATTCGCCGGGTACCCATTTATCCACCTGGGCCAGAGAGGAACAACAAAAAGGATCCACTCTCCAACGCACTATCGGATTTAAAATGACGGGGAGGTGAGAAGGATTTTTTTGGGTAAGAAAATTTGGCAAGTATTTTTTTGGGTAGGGCGTTTTGGGGGTCAAAAGATTCACAGTAAAAACAATTGTTACCGTATTTATAGTGCTACGGATATGTAGTACACTCATACTTATAGCAAAGTAGTAACTGTCAGTTAAGGTTAAAAAATTCAGCATGGGATTTTTTGGGGTTTAATTTTGGTTCAGGGGATTTTTTTGGTTTCGCTTCAAGCCCTAGGGATCTGTTTAGGTTTTAATTTATGTCCCCATTCGCACCTCCCCGTCACTTTAAATCCGGAGTACCACCCTGGACGTGGAGGGCGTGCAGGTTTATTATATTGAGTGTTGATGCGACGTGCGAGTATGGCTGCGGAATGTGCGACCTGTGTCCCAGCTATTGTAGCCGTTTTCTTCTCGCGCGAGATACACTAGCCTCGCGTGTCGGCTCGCGTAAAAGCCTTCTGCTCTGAATAAAACCCTCGCGCTTCGCTCCAATGAACCACTGTGCTTGGTCGGAGAGAATCAAACACTCTTCAGTGGTCATGAAAACGAACGACTTGGAGTAAGTCTATAGGCGACACACGGAGGACGGGAAAGACACCGTAACGTGAAGAGCCACTAACTTACTCATTCTTTTTCATCCCAGTTTGGACATGATACAGTTCACAGATCATCAGTAGGCCACGTGGTCTTTGGCGACCAAACTTCCTCTTACCTACCTGTGTCTTAGATTGGCGAAATAATGGCGCGATAATTTAATTTTCGTAGCACAGATGTGAGCTGTTCATGAAGACAGGGTGTGTATTAGGGATTGGGCTTTTATATTTTTGGCATGGATATACCAGTTAAGACCCTAAGAATTGAAGACTCGTTCTCTGTGATAACGTGTGATCAATAATAAACGCAAAAGAAACTACAGTATACTATTTATGTTGTTTGAAAGGGGAGGGGCGCTTATTAGGAATGAGGATCGTTCTAAATGATTTAAATTACAGAAATCACTCTCCTGATGTTGGGTAATGGTGGACGCCAATTAAAGGAGCTGTGTCACGCTACTTTTTGCTATTCTTCCCTGTAATCTTTTTTTACGAGCTATAAACTCAAACATGTCAATGAAATATTAATTCAAAGATGGAATCTCGCTTACATAACAAACACACTGATTTCTAAACATTATTTACCACTTGTTTCACACAAATGTACTTAACTTGAAAAAGACCAGCCGTCGTTTTTCAACTTAACCTTTTCGCAATCCGTTTAAATCTTGTCCAATTTTGACCATCCGCAATTCATTGCGGCTTCCTAGTATTTGTTTATGTTTTTCTATGGTTTGAAACCATTATTTTGTGATTTCAATATATTTTAAGTTTAGTTTGCGTGTAACAGAATTGCTGAAATAGCGTGACACAGCCCCTTTAATAAATTGGGGAACTATATCACATGACAAACAAACAAACAAACAAACAAACAAAACAGCAATCACGCACACAACCAAATTCTAACGAGCACTAAATAGAGCGGTATCACGATTACTGATCACATACTGCGGTGAAATTGTATTTATATCTCGTGGTTGTTAAGACACCCAAACACAATCTACTTCACTGAGGCTCGGCTTGACTCGATGATGACCTCTATCCGCACGAATATCAGCAAGACCTGCTCTATAAAAAGTATTTTGTGAGAAGTATAAAGTAACATTAAACTGCATACATTATCATTCAAGCTACTACAGGTATTCAACGTGGTCTCTCGTAAACAATGAGTCAAATAATGATGATTTGATAACTGAAAATGAATAAATAATAAAGATTTCCGATCGAAAAACAAACAAACGAAGAGTAGAGGAATTGGTCGAGAAATGGTAAGCATTAACTTAATGAATAATAATACTGAAAAAATAAATAAATATTGAAGAATAAAGATAATACAAAAGCAATCATAGACAAATTCTGACGCGATAGGGAAGTCGATCGAACAAAGAGTTAAATTGTGTTGTCTTATTTAATTTTTCAAACAACACAACACACTCGGTACTATCACGACTATCATTGCTCACTTTTGGATATTACAAAACTCTCAAAAGTAGAGCAAATGTTATTTTCGTCCCCAGTCTACCTGATGACTTCCTCGACGCCTGATGTATCTGCATGGTTACCTTAGTAACTCAAGCAACAAGCGACGAAAAGAGAAAATAATGAGGATGAGTGGGGCGAGGCTTTAGCTCATCATCAACCAATCATTTACCCTCATAGCGTATGATTGGCACGTGATAAGTACGTGGGCTGGCGTTGAATCCTACCTGCACTTTGAATCCATGGAATGGCATTTGCCTTTCTTCCAGTGAAAACAAAGTGAAGAAGGAAACTGAGAAAATCCTTATGTCAATTTTGTAACCAAAACGTTTGGTTACTCAAAAAGCAATAAGGGTCAAACTATTCAGAAAACGGCAATTAATGGAAGATAATTAACGCTTCTGATTCTGTCTGCTTTTTCGAACTGAAAAGACGGTACTTAAAACAAGACTGTTCCTTTCGCGGTCGACAACATTCTCTATCTGAATCTACATACATTTAAATGGAAGTGTCTATATTATGTTATATATACAATGGTTCAGTCGCTGTTTGTTTAATACAAAGACAGTGAATTTTCAAGTTTCCAAAGCAACAGATCGACTGGGAATCCCAAGTAACAAATTGAGAAATTGCAGATAGATTGTAGAAATACGGTATATAAAGCATACATAATCATGCTTATGAATACATGCTTACCACGAACTTCTAAAATACTGCTTGTTGAAATGGTAACACTCGTCTTTGATGGAATAATAGAAGCTGTAAATAAGAATATCCGTACATTATTCCTCGGCAAATGGAAATATAAATAGCCACTGTTCTGTTTGTTAAATTCAGATTGACTTAATTGAATTCAGATTGACTTGATTAAATTGACTTAATTAATTGACTTAATTAAATTGATTGATAATTATTACGAAATTAACTGAAGTCATTACGGTGGCCCACAGGGGCAATACAAATTTATCTATTCCAGTACAAATATTTATATTCTAGTACAGATTTATCTATTCCAGTACAAATGTATGTCCCAGTACAAATATATATTCCAGTACAAATTTATTTATCCCAGTACAAATATATGTCCCAGTACAAATATCTATTCCAGTACAAATATTTCAAATATTTCCGCGCACAAGGCCTGGGGTCAAACATCCAGAGCAAAACAACATGGCTGCCACGATGTCGTGCAGCTGTGGGGCTATTAACCTCGACGTTTCCGACAACTTTGTCCTCAGTATGGAGACAGGAACGTGTGGAGCAATCTGCGGCGTAGTCCATACTCTTGGAAACGGGATTTCAAAGTTCGCTCGCACATATCAATCCCGTGTTGTTTCGAAAGCAAATGGACGATCGTTTTATACTCGTGGCCTCTCTTATTCAATTAGCTGCCTTCCTCAGAAACGTTCCTGTCTCCACATAGTCCAGTTCTGGCCCTCTCTCTGTCACGCAACGCTGACAAAGGAGAGAGGGTCAGAACTGGACTAGTCTCCACACTGCGAACAAAATTTGTCAGAAACGTCGAGGTTAATAGCCCCCCAGGTGCACGACATCGTGGCAGCCATGTTGTTTTGCTCTGGATGTTTGGCGCCTTGTGCGCGGAAATATTTGAAATATCTGTACTGGAATAGATATTTGTACTGGGACATATATTTGTACTGGGATAAATAAATTTGTACTGGAATATATATTTGTACTGGGATATACATTTGTACTGGAATAGATAAATCTGCACTAGAATATAAGCTTAAATATTTGTACTGGAATAGATAAATCTGTACTAGAATATAAATATTTGTACTAGAATAGATACATTTTTACTAGAATATCGATATATTTGTACTGGAATAGATAAATTTGTATTGCCCCTGTGGGCCACCGTAAGTCATACATGAAACTTGTCTGTATGGACAATTAACCAGCTTAAATTACATAGCCTGACGACGTCTGTAACAATGATTAGGCGAAAGAGTACTTGCAACCGAGAACTAAACCACACCGGCCCCCGTTCACAAATCGTACAAAATGCAAAATGTATATTTGTGACGATAAAACTAATTTGAATAACGGAAATATAATTGTCGTTTGTCGGTAGAGACGTTTTTAGGACTGTCGTAAGACCAAAACCAGTGTTCGCATCTGACCAATCACAACAATCGCAAATAATAATCCAATGCCAGTACCAATCACAAACCGATGCAAACACTGACAAGCCCGGGAAAAGCCGCTAAAAGTATTTCGATTAAGAAAGCAACTTGCTTGCTTTGATTGCTTTGATTGCCATGATGTACGATTTCTTTCATGAAATCGTTGAGCTTAGAAAAGGCACCCAACGGATCGTTTCGGTGGAATATCTCTTCGGATAGGCCTATAATCGCCTCAGAAAAAAAGGTCAGCTAGTATTTTCGGAAAGGAAAAAGCAGCTCATAAATTCGGATAATAAGATTTCAATCCCTAAAATGTTCTGAAGTTTGAAAGTTCAGATAAAGTATCCGAACAGATACATTTTTTTCTTGGCGTTTAAACATAAGCCATTAAACGACACCTACGTACAGGAAAATGTTGTCGTTGGGTGCCCCTGAAAAGGCAGAAGCACAGAAAATATATACGTACTCATTTACTCAATCGAAACCGTTTAGTCTTAAGTTATAACTTTACTTTTGTCATCCGTGTTTAGAATACTTAACGCTGATCGTTTTTCTCGAAGTCGCCAAAGTTTGATAATCTTTTAATACAGAGCTATCTGACAATTTACTTCATAGGCATCGATCGAAATCGGCAAATTATAAATCGTGTTCTTAAAACATAACACAATCTCCAAGGCTGATAGTTTACAATGATTAAAGCTTTAATAATGAATAATAAAAGTGTACCTTCAATTTTTGGACTGACTGATGCTGACAAACTGTTGGAAACAGGCGGACGTATGCTCAAAGGAGATGAATGACTCTGGCTGACAAATGGTGGCAAACTGCTGGAGACAGACAAGCTTATGCTTGAAGGTGATGATGGACTCTCGCTGACTGATGATGACAAACTGTTGGAGACAGACGAGCTTATGGTTGAAGATGATGATGGACTCTCGCTGACTGATGATGACAAACTGCTGGAGACAGACGAGCTTATGCTTGAAGATGATGATGGACTCTCGCTGACTGATGATGACAAACTGCTGGAGACAGACGAGCTTATGACAAACTGCTGGAGAGCAGACGTGCTTATGCTTGAAGTAGATGGCGGACTCTCGCTGACTGATGATGACAAACTGCTGGAGACAGACGAGCTTATGCTTGAAGATGATGATGGACTCTCGATGACTGAGGATGACAAACTGTTGGAGACAGACGAGCTTATGCTTGGAGATGATGATGGACTCCCGCTGACTGATGATGACAAACTGTTGGAAACAGACGAGCTTATGCTTGGAGATGATGATGGACTCTCGCTGACTGATGATGAAAAACTGTTGGAGACAGACGAGCTAATGCTAAAAGAAGATGGCGGACTTTCGCTGACTGACGACAGCCAACTGCTGGAGACAGAAAAGCTTATGCTTGGAGATGATGATGGACTCTCGCTGACTGATGATGACAAACTGCTGGAGACAGACAAGCTTATGCTTGAAGATGATGATGGACTCTCGCTGACTGATGATGACAAACTGCTGGAGACAGACGAGCTTATGCTTGAAGATGAAGACGGACTCTCGCTGACTGACAATGGCCAACTGCTGGAGACAGACGAGCTTATGCTTGAAGATGATGATAGACTCTCGCTGACTGATGATGACAAACTGCTGGAGACAGACGAGCTTATGACAAACTGCTGGAGAGCAGACGAGCTTATGCTTGAAGTAGATGGCGGACTTTCGCTGACTGACGATGACAAACTGCTGGAGACAGACGAGCTTATCACAAACTGCTGGAGAGCAGACGAGCTTATGCTTGAAGTAGATGGCGGACTTTCGCTGACTGACGATGACCAACTGCTGGAGACAGACGAGCTTATGCTTGAAGATGATGATGGACTCTCGCTGACTGATGATGACAAACTGCTGGAGACAGACGAGCTTATGACAAGCTGTTGGAGAGCAGACGAGCTTATGCTTGAAGATGATGATGGACTCTCGCTGACTGACGATGGCCAACTGCTGGAGACAGAGGAGCTTATGCTTGAAGATGATGATGGACTCTCGCTGACTGACGATGGCCAACTGCTGGAGACAGACGAGCTTATGAGAAACTGCTGGAGAGCAGACGAGCTTATGCTTGAAGTAGATGGCGGACTTTCGCTGACTGACGATGGCCAACTGCTGGAGACAGACGAGCTTATGCTTGAAGATGATGATGGACTCTCGCTGACTGATGATGACAAACTGCTGGAGACAGACGAGCTTATGACAAACTGCAGGAGAGCAGACGAGCTTATGCTTGAAGTAGATGGCGGACTTTCGCTGACTGACGATGGCCAACTGCTGGAGACAGACGAGCTTATGCTTGAAGATGATGATAGACTCTCGCTGACTGATGATGACAAACTGCTGGAGACAGACGAGCTTATGACAAACTGCTGGAGAGCAGACGAGCTTATGCTTGAAGTAGATGGCGGACTTTCGCTGACTGACGATGACAAACTGCTGGAGACAGACGAGCTTATCACAAACTGCTGGAGAGCAGACGAGCTTATGCTTGAAGTAGATGGCGGACT
Source organism: Desmophyllum pertusum (assembly GCA_029204205.1). Classification (NCBI taxonomy): domain Eukaryota; kingdom Metazoa; phylum Cnidaria; class Anthozoa; order Scleractinia; family Caryophylliidae; genus Desmophyllum; species Desmophyllum pertusum. Next base: position 743,500 of record MU826839.1, on the reverse strand, counting down.
TTCGCTGACTGACGATGACCAACTGCTGGAGACAGACGAGCTTATGCTTGAAGATGATGATGGACTCTCGCTGACTGATGATGACAAACTGCTGGAGACAGATGAGCTTATGACAAGCTGTTGGAGAGCAGACGAGCTTATGCTTGAAGATGATGATGGACTCTCGCTGACTGACGATGGCCAACTGCTGGAGACAGAGGAGCTTATGCTTGAAGATGATGATGGACTCTCGCTGACTGACGATGGCCAACTGCTGGAGACAGACGAGCTTATGAGAAACTGCTGGAGAGCAGACGAGCTTATGCTTGAAGTAGATGGCGGACTTTCGCTGACTGACGATGGCCAACTGCTGGAGACAGACGAGCTTATGCTTGAAGATGATGATGGACTCTCGCTGACTGATGATGACAAACTGCTGGAGACAGACGAGCTTATGACAAACTGCAGGAGAGCAGACGAGCTTATGCTTGAAGTAGATGGCGGACTTTCGCTGACTGACGATGGCCAACTGCTGGAGACAGACGAGCTTATGCTTGAAGATGATGAGGGACTCTCGCTGACTGATGATGACAAACTGCTGGAGACAGACGAGCTTATGACAAACTGCTGGAGAGCAGACGAGCTTATGCTTGAAGTGGATGGCGGACTTTCGCTGACTGACGATGGCCAACTGCTGGAGACAGACGAGCTTATGCTTGAAGATGATGATGGACTCTCGCTGACTGATGATGACAAACTGCTGGAGACAGACGAGCTTATGACAAACTGCTGGAGAGCAGACGAGCATATGCTTGAAGTAGATGGCGGACTTTCGCTGACTGACGATGGCCAACTGCTGGAGACAGACGAGCTTATGCTTGAAGATGATGATGGACTCTCGCTGACTGATGATGACAAACTGCTGGAGACAGACGAGCTTATGCTTGAAGATGATGATGGACTCTCGCTGACTGATGATGACAAACTGCTGGAGACAGACGAGCTTATGACAAACTGCTGGAGAGCAGACGAGCTTATGCTTGAAGTAGATGGCGGACTTTCGCTGACTGACGATGGCCAACTGCTGGAGACAGACGAGCTTATGCTTGAAGATGATGATGGACTCTCGCTGACTGACGATGGCCAACTGCTGGAGACAGACGAGCTTATGCTTGAAGATGATGATGGACTCTCGCTGACTGATGATGACAAACTGCTGGAGACAGACGAGCTTATGACAAACTGCTGGAGAGCAGACGAGCTTATGCTTGAAGTAGATGGCGGACTTTCGCTGACTGACGATGGCCAAACTGCTGGAGACAGACGAGCTTATGCTTGAAGATGATGATGGACTCTCGCTGACTGATGATGACAAACTGCTGGAGACAGACGAGCTTATGACAAACTGCTGGAGAGCAGACAAGCTTATGCTTGAAGGAGATGGCGGAATTTCGCTGACTGACGATGGCCAACTGCTGGAGACAAACGAGCTTATGCTTGAAGATGATGATGGACTCTCGCTGACTGATGATGACAAACTGCTGGAGACAGACGAGCTTATGCTTGAAGATGAAGACGGACTCTCGCTGACTGACAATGGCCAACTGCTGGAGACAGACGAGCTTATGCTTGAAGATGATGATAGACTCTCGCTGACTGATGATGACAAACTGCTGGAGACAGACGAGCTTATGACAAACTGCTGGAGAGCAGACGAGCTTATGCTTGAAGTAGATGGCGGACTTTCGCTGACTGACGATGACAAACTGCTGGAGACAGACGAGCTTATCACAAACTGCTGGAGAGCAGACGAGCTTATGCTTGAAGTAGATGGCGGACTTTCGCTGACTGACGATGACCAACTGCTGGAGACAGACGAGCTTATGCTTGAAGATGATGATGGACTCTCGCTGACTGATGATGACAAACTGCTGGAGACAGACGAGCTTATGACAAGCTGTTGGAGAGCAGACGAGCTTATGCTTGAAGTAGATGGCGGACTTTCGCTGACTGACGATGGCCAACTGCTGGAGATAGACGAGCTTATGCTTGAAGATGATGATGGACTCTCGCTGACTGACGATGGCCAACTGCTGGAGACAGAGGAGCTTATGCTTGAAGATGATGATGGACTCTCGCTGACTGACGATGGCCAACTGCTGGAGACAGACGAGCTTATGAGAAACTGCTGGAGAGCAGACGAGCTTATGCTTGAAGTAGATGGCGGACTTTCGCTGACTGACGAATGGCCAACTGCTGGAGACAGACGAGCTTATGCTTGAAGATGATGATGGACTCTCGCTGACTGATGATGACAAACTGCTGGAGACAGACGAGCTTATGACAAACTGCAGGAGAGCAGACGAGCTTATGCTTGAAGTAGATGGCGGACTTTCGCTGACTGACGATGGCCAACTGCTGGAGACAGACGAGCTTATGCTTGAAGATGATGATGGACTCTCGCTGACTGATGATGACAAACTGCTGGAGACAGATGAGCTTATGACAAGCTGTTGGAGAGCAGACGAGCTTATGCTTGAAGATGATGATGGACTCTCGCTGACTGACGATGGCCAACTGCTGGAGACAGAGGAGCTTATGCTTGAAGATGATGATGGACTCTCGCTGACTGACGATGGCCAACTGCTGGAGACAGACGAGCTTATGAGAAACTGCTGGAGAGCAGACGAGCTTATGCTTGAAGTAGATGGCGGACTTTCGCTGACTGACGATGGCCACTGCTGGAGACAGACGAGCTTATGCTTGAAGATGATGATGGACTCTCGCTGACTGATGATGACAAACTGCTGGAGACAGACGAGCTTATGACAAACTGCAGGAGAGCAGACGAGCTTATGCTTGAAGTAGATGGCGGACTTTCGCTGACTGACGATGGCCAACTGCTGGAGACAGACGAGCTTATGCTTGAAGATGATGAGGGACTCTCGCTGACTGATGATGACAAACTGCTGGAGACAGACGAGCTTATGACAAACTGCTGGAGAGCAGACGAGCTTATGCTTGAAGTGGATGGCGGACTTTCGCTGACTGACGATGGCCAACTGCTGGAGACAGACGAGCTTATGCTTGAAGATGATGATGGACTCTCGCTGACTGATGATGACAAACTGCTGGAGACAGACGAGCTTATGACAAACTGCTGGAGAGCAGACGAGCATATGCTTGAAGTAGATGGCGGACTTTCGCTGACTGACGATGGCCAACTGCTGGAGACAGACGAGCTTATGCTTGAAGATGATGATGGACTCTCGCTGACTGATGATGACAAACTGCTGGAGACAGACGAGCTTATGCTTGAAGATGATGATGGACTCTCGCTGACTGATGATGACAAACTGCTGGAGACAGACGAGCTTATGACAAACTGCTGGAGAGCAGACGAGCTTATGCTTGAAGTAGATGGCGGACTTTCGCTGACTGACGATGGCCAACTGCTGGAGACAGACGAGCTTATGCTTGAAGATGATGATGGACTCTCGCTGACTGACGATGGCCAACTGCTGGAGACAGACGAGCTTATGCTTGAAGATGATGATGGACTCTCGCTGACTGATGATGACAAACTGCTGGAGACAGACGAGCTTATGACAAACTGCTGGAGAGCAGACGAGCTTATGCTTGAAGTAGATGGCGGACTTTCGCTGACTGACGATGGCCAACTGCTGGAGACAGACGAGCTTATGCTTGAAGATGATGATGGACTCTCGCTGACTGATGATGACAAACTGCTGGAGACAGACGAGCTTATGACAAACTGCTGGAGAGCAGACAAGCTTATGCTTGAAGGAGATGGCGGAATTTCGCTGACTGACGATGGCCAACTGCTGGAGACAAACGAGCTTATGCTTGAAGATGATGATGGACTCTCGCTGACTGATGATGACAAACTGCTGGAGACAGACGAGCTTATGCTTGAAGATGAAGACGGACTCTCGCTGACTGACAATGGCCAACTGCTGGAGACAGACGAGCTTATGCTTGAAGATGATGATAGACTCTCGCTGACTGATGATGACAAACTGCTGGAGACAGACGAGCTTATGACAAACTGCTGGAGAGCAGACGAGCTTATGCTTGAAGTAGATGGCGGACTTTCGCTGACTGACGATGACAAACTGCTGGAGACAGACGAGCTTATCACAAACTGCTGGAGAGCAGACGAGCTTATGCTTGAAGTAGATGGCGGACTTTCGCTGACTGACGATGACCAACTGCTGGAGACAGACGAGCTTATGCTTGAAGATGATGATGGACTCTCGCTGACTGATGATGACAAACTGCTGGAGACAGACGAGCTTATGACAAGCTGTTGGAGAGCAGACGAGCTTATGCTTGAAGTAGATGGCGGACTTTCGCTGACTGACGATGGCCAACTGCTGGAGATAGACGAGCTTATGCTTGAAGATGATGATGGACTCTCGCTGACTGACGATGGCCAACTGCTGGAGACAGAGGAGCTTATGCTTGAAGATGATGATGGACTCTCGCTGACTGACGATGGCCAACTGCTGGAGACAGACGAGCTTATGAGAAACTGCTGGAGAGCAGACGAGCTTATGCTTGAAGTAGATGGCGGACTTTCGCTGACTGACGAATGGCCAACTGCTGGAGACAGACGAGCTTATGCTTGAAGATGATGATGGACTCTCGCTGACTGATGATGACAAACTGCTGGAGACAGACGAGCTTATGACAAACTGCAGGAGAGCAGACGAGCTTATGCTTGAAGTAGATGGCGGACTTTCGCTGACTGACGATGGCCAACTGCTGGAGACAGACGAGCTTATGCTTGAAGATGATGAGGGACTCTCGCTGACTGATGATGACAAACTGCTGGAGACAGACGAGCTTATGACAAACTGCTGGAGAGCAGACGAGCTTATGCTTGAAGTAGATGGCGGACTTTCGCTGACTGACGATGGCCAACTGCTGGAGACAGACGAGCTTATGCTTGAAGATGATGAGGGACTCTCGCTGACTGATGATGACAAACTGCTGGAGACAGACGAGCTTATGACAAACTGCTGGAGAGCAGACGAGCTTATGCTTGAAGTGGATGGCGGACTTTCGCTGACTGACGATGGCCAACTGCTGGAGACAGACGAGCTTATGCTTGAAGATGATGATGGACTCTCGCTGACTGATGATGACAAACTGCTGGAGACAGACGAGCTTATGACAAACTGCTGGAGAGCAGACGAGCATATGCTTGAAGTAGATGGCGGACTTTCGCTGACTGACGATGGCCAACTGCTGCAGACAGACGAGCTTATGCTTGAAGATGATGATGGACTCTCGCTGACTGATGATGACAAACTGCTGGAGACAGACGAGCTTATGCTTGAAGATGATGATGGACTCTCGCTGACTGATGATGACAAACTGCTGGAGACAGACGAGCTTATGACAAACTGCTGGAGAGCAGACGAGCTTATGCTTGAAGTAGATGGCGGACTTTCGCTGACTGACGATGGCCAACTGCTGGAGACAGACGAGCTTATGCTTGAAGATGATGATGGACTCTCGCTGACTGACGATGGCCAACTGCTGGAGACAGACGAGCTTATGCTTGAAGATGATGATGGACTCTCGCTGACTGATGATGACAAACTGCTGGAGACAGACGAGCTTATGACAAACTGCTGGAGAGCAGACGAGCTTATGCTTGAAGTAGATGGCGGACTTTCGCTGACTGACGATGGCCAACTGCTGGAGACAGACGAGCTTATGCTTGAAGATGATGATGGACTCTCGCTGACTGATGATGACAAACTGCTGGAGACAGACGAGCTTATGACAAACTGCTGGAGAGCAGACAAGCTTATGCTTGAAGAAGATGGCGGAATTTCGCTGACTGACGATGGCCAACTGCTGGAGACAAACGAGCTTATGCTTGAAGATGATGATGGACTCTCGCTGACTGATGATGACAAACTGCTGGAGACAGACGAGCTTATGCTTGAAGATGAAGACGGACTCTCGCTGACTGACAATGGCCAACTGCTGGAGACAGACGAGCTTATGCTTGAAGATGATGATAGACTCTCGCTGACTGATGATGACAAACTGCTGGAGACAGACGAGCTTATGACAAACTGCTGGAGAGCAGACGAGCTTATGCTTGAAGTAGATGGCGGACTTTCGCTGACTGACGATGACAAACTGCTGGAGACAGACGAGCTTATCACAAACTGCTGGAGAGCAGACGAGCTTATGCTTGAAGTAGATGGCGGACTTTCGCTGACTGACGATGACCAACTGCTGGAGACAGACGAGCTTATGCTTGAAGATGATGATGGACTCTCGCTGACTGATGATGACAAACTGCTGGAGACAGACGAGCTTATGACAAGCTGTTGGAGAGCAGACGAGCTTATGCTTGAAGTAGATGGCGGACTTTCGCTGACTGACGATGGCCAACTGCTGGAGATAGACGAGCTTATGCTTGAAGATGATGATGGACTCTCGCTGACTGACGATGGCCAACTGCTGGAGACAGAGGAGCTTATGCTTGAAGATGATGATGGACTCTCGCTGACTGACGATGGCCAACTGCTGGAGACAGACGAGCTTATGAGAAACTGCTGGAGAGCAGACGAGCTTATGCTTGAAGTAGATGGCGGACTTTCGCTGACTGACGATGGCCAACTGCTGGAGACAGACGAGCTTATGCTTGAAGATGATGAGGGACTCTCGCTGACTGATGATGACAAACTGCTGGAGACAGACGAGCTTATGACAAACTGCTGGAGAGCAGACGAGCTTATGCTTGAAGTAGATGGCGGACTTTCGCTGACTGACGATGGCCAACTGCTGGAGACAGACGAGCTTATGCTTGAAGATGATGAGGGACTCTCGCTGACTGATGATGACAAACTGCTGGAGACAGACGAGCTTATGACAAACTGCTGGAGAGCAGACGAGCTTATGCTTGAAGTGGATGGCGGACTTTCGCTGACTGACGATGGCCAACTGCTGGAGACAGACGAGCTTATGCTTGAAGATGATGATGGACTCTCGCTGACTGATGATGACAAACTGCTGGAGACAGACGAGCTTATGACAAGCTGTTGGAGAGCAGACGAGCTTATGCTTGAAGTGGATGGCGGACTTTCGCTGACTGACGATGGCCAACTGCTGGAGACAGACGAGCTTATGCTTGAAGATGATGATGGACTCTCGCTGACTGATGATGACAAACTGCTGGAGACAGACGAGCTTATGACAAACTGCTGGAGAGCAGACGAGCATATGCTTGAAGTAGATGGCGGACTTTCGCTGACTGACGATGGCCAACTGCTGCAGACAGACGAGCTTATGCTTGAAGATGATGATGGACTCTCGCTGACTGATGATGACAAACTGCTGGAGACAGACGAGCTTATGACAAACTGCTGGAGAGCAGACAAGCTTATGCTTGAAGAAGATGGCGGAATTTCGCTGACTGACGATGGCCAACTGCTGGAGACAAACGAGCTTATGCTTGAAGATGATGATGGACTCTCGCTGACTGATGATGACAAACTGCTGGAGAGCAGACGAGCATATGCTTGAAGTAGATGGCGGACTTTCGCTGACTGACGATGGCCAACTGCTGGAGACAGACGAGCTTATGCTTGAAGATGATGATGGACTCTCGCTGACTGATGATGACAAACTGCTGGAGACAGACGAGCTTATGACAAACTGCTGGAGAGCAGACAAGCTTATGCTTGAAGAAGATGGCGGAATTTCGCTGACTGACGATGGCCAACTGCTGGAGACAAACGAGCTTATGCTTGAAGATGATGATGGACTCTCGCTGACTGATGATGACAAACTGCTGGAGACAGACGAGCTTATGCTTGAAGATGAAGACGGACTCTCGCTGACTGACAATGGCCAACTGCTGGAGACAGACGAGCTTATGCTTGAAGATGATGATAGACTCTCGCTGACTGATGATGACAAACTGCTGGAGACAGACGAGCTTATGACAAACTGCTGGAGAGCAGACGAGCTTATGCTTGAAGTAGATGGCGGACTTTCGCTGACTGACGATGACAAACTGCTGGAGACAGACGAGCTTATCACAAACAGCTGGAGAGCAGACGAGCTTATGCTTGAAGTAGATGGCGGACTTTCGCTGACTGACGATGACCAATTGCTGGATACAGACGAGCTTATGCTTGAAGATGATGATGGACTCTCGCTGACTGATGATGACAAACTGCTGGAGACAGACGAGCTTATGACAAGCTGTTGGAGAGCAGACGAGCTTATGCTTGAAGTAGATGGCGGACTTTCGCTGACTGACGATGGCCAACTGCTGGAGATAGACGAGCTTATGCTTGAAGATGATGATGGACTCTCGCTGACTGACGATGGCTAACTGCTGGAGACAGACGAGCTTATGACAAACTGCTGGAGAGCAGACGAGCTTATGCTTGAAGTAGATGGCGGACTTTCGCTGACTGACGATGACCAATTGCTGGATACAGACGAGCTTATGCTTGAAGATGATGATGGACTCTCGCTGACTGATGATGACAAACTGCTGGAGACAGACGAGCTTATGACAAGCTGTTGGAGAGCAGACGAGCTTATGCTTGAAGTAGATGGCGGACTTTCGCTGACTGACGATGGCCAACTGCTGGAGATAGACGAGCTTATGCTTGAAGATGATGATGGACTCTCGCTGACTGACGATGGCTAACTGCTGGAGACAGACGAGCTTATGACAAACTGCTGGAGAGCAGACGAGCTTATGCTTGAAGTAGATGGCGGACTTTCGCTGACTGACGATGACCAACTGCTGGAGATAGACGAGCTTATGCTTGAAGATGATGATGGACTCTCGCTGACTGACGATGGCCAACTGCTGGAGACAGACGAGCTTATGAGAAACTGCTGGAGAGCAGACGAGCTTATGCTTGAAGTAGATGGCGGACTTTCGCTGACTGACGATGGCCAACTGCTGGAGACAGACGAGCTTATGCTTGAAGATGATGATGGACTCTCGCTGACTGATGATGACAAACTGCTGGAGACAGACGAGCTTATGACAAACTGCTGGAGAGCATACGAGCTTATGCTTGAAGTAGATGGCGGACTTTCGCTGACTGACGATGGCCAGCTGCTGGAGACAGACGAGCTTATGCTTGAAGATGATGATGGACTCTCGCTGACTGATGATGACAAACTGCTGGAGACAGACGAGCTTATGACAAACTGCTGGAGAGCAGACAAGCTTATGCTTGAAGAAGATGGCGGAATTTCGCTGACTGACGATGGCCAACTGCTGGAGACAAACGAGCTTATGCTTGAAGATGATGATAGACTCTCGCTGACTGATGATGACAAACTGCTGGAGACAGACGAGCTTATGACAAACTGCTGGAGAGCAGACGAGCTTATGCTTGAAGTAGATGGCGGACTTTCGCTGACTGACGATGACAAACTGCTGGAGACAGACGAGCTTATCACAAACTGCTGGAGAGCAGACGAGCTTATGCTTGAAGTAGATGGCGGACTTTCGCTGACTGACGATGACCAACTGCTGGAGACAGACGAGCTTATGCTTGAAGATGATGATGGACTCTCGCTGACTGATGATGACAAACTGCTGGAGACAGACGAGCTTATGACAAGCTGTTGGAGAGCAGACGAGCTTATGCTTGAAGTAGATGGCGGACTTTCGCTGACTGACGATGGCCAACTGCTGGAGATAGACGAGCTTATGCTTGAAGATGATGATGGACTCTCGCTGACTGACGATGGCTAACTGCTGGAGACAGAGGAGCTTATGCTTGAAGATGATGATGGACTCTCGCTGACTGACGATGGCCAACTGCTGGAGACAGACGAGCTTATGAGAAACTGCTGGAGAGCAGACGAGCTTATGCTTGAAGTAGATGGCGGACTTTCGCTGACTGACGATGGCCAACTGCTGGAGACAGACGAGCTTATGCTTGAAGATGATGATGGACTCTCGCTGACTGATGATGACAAACTGCTGGAGACAGACGAGCTTATGACAAACTGCAGGAGAGCAGACGAGCTTATGCTTGAAGTAGATGGCGGACTTTCGCTGACTGACGATGGCCAACTGCTGGAGACAGACGAGCTTATGCTTGAAGATGATGAGGGACTCTCGCTGACTGATGATGACAAACTGCTGGAGACAGACGAGCTTATGACAAACTGCTGGAGAGCAGACGAGCTTATGCTTGAAGTAGATGGCGGACTTTCGCTGACTGACGATGGCCAACTGCTGGAGACAGACGAGCTTATGCTTGAAGATGATGAGGGACTCTCGCTGACTGATGATGACAAACTGCTGGAGACAGACGAGCTTATGACAAACTGCTGGAGAGCAGACGAGCTTATGCTTGAAGTGGATGGCGGACTTTCGCTGACTGACGATGGCCAACTGCTGGAGACAGACGAGCTGATGCTTGAAGATGATGATGGACTCTCGCTGACTGATGATGACAAACTGCTGGAGACAGACGAGCTTATGACAAACTGCTGGAGAGCAGATGAGCATATGCTTGAAGTAGATGGCGGACTTTCGCTGACTGACGATGGCCAACTGCTGCAGACAGACGAGCTTATGCTTGAAGATGATGATGGACTCTCGCTGACTGATGATGACAAACTGCTGGAGACAGACGAGCTTATGACATACTGCTGGAGAGCAGACGAGCTTATGCTTGAAGTAGATGGCGGACTTTCGCTGACTGACGATGGCCAACTGCTGGAGACAGACGAGCTTATGCTTGAAGATGATGATGGACTCTCGCTGACTGACGATGGCCAACTGCTGGAGACAGACGAGCTTATGCTTGAAGATGATGATGGACTCTCGCTGACTGATGATGACAAACTGCTGGAGACAGACGAGCTTATGACAAACTGCTGGAGAGCAGACAAGCTTATGCTTGAAGAAGATGGCGGAATTTCGCTGACTGACGATGGCCAACTGCTGGAGACAAACGAGCTTATGCTTGAAGATGATGATGGACTCTCGCTGACTGATGATGACAAACTGCTGGAGACAGACGAGCTTATGACAAACTGCTGGAGAGCAGACGAGCTTATGCTTGAAGTAGATGGCGGACTTTCGCTGACTGACGATGGCCAACTGCTGGAGACAGACGAGCTTATGCTTGAAGATGATGATGGACTCTCGCTGACTGATGATGACAAACTGCTAGAGACAGACGAGCTTATGACAAACTGCTGGAGAGCAGACAAGCCTATGCTTGAAGAAGATGGCGGAATTTCGCTGACTGACGATGGCCAACTGCTGGAGACAAACGAGCTTGTGCTTGAAGATGATGATGGACTCTCGCTGACTGATGATGACAAACTGCTGGAGACAGACGAGCTTATGCTTGAAGATGATGATGGACTCTCGCTGACTGATGATGACCAACTGCTGGAAGCTGACGAACTTATGCTTGAAGATGATGATGGACCCTCGCTGACTGATGATGACAAACTGATGGAGACAGACGAGCTTATGCTTCCCAAAGCTTTCAAACGTAAAATAAAATAAAATAAAATAAGATAAGATGATATTGTCTTCCAATATCATTTTTATTTTTTCAACAACTATGTTATTTAATGTAAATCTTCTTAATTAAAGTTTACCAAAATCAGTACAATACGTGACTATAACACCTGATCATTTTCGAATGAGTGCTTTTCTGTGAAATTTTCAAGAACAGAAAAAGTGAAAAATCTTTCACAAGAATTGACGTGTTGATCTGGAACTCAATCCCACATTCAGTTAAGGCAGGGGTACACGTGAATTTCAATGAACTTTTAAGAGGTTTAACCCTATTCTGCCTGGGCTTTTTTTTCGTTCCTGAGCCTGGGGGGGGCAGATAGTGCCCCCCGCCCCCCCCCCCCCCCCCTATGTATCTCGAAAAGTATTGACGCTATGAAAATGAAACTTACATGGTGTGTAAAGCATCCGAAAATCTTTATTTTAGTGGCAGTCACGTGTCAATTATGACGTCACACACGCCATAATGACGTCATGCGTTAAAACATCCGCCATCTTGGATCCTAAATCTTGGACTTCTAAATTGTTCAGAAATGTCAGAAAATCTCAAAATTTGTTTTGAAAAAATCAAGAAAAATATAAATATGCTAAAACGGCAAAGATTTTGGAAAGATTTCATCGTAAAAAGCAAAAATGTTATGAAAACAGAAAATTAAGCTAAAAAAACAACAAATTTGGGTAAAACGATCTGTATCTCGAAAGTTATTTGTGCTATAAAAATAAAACTTATGTGGTGTATAAAGCATTTATACATGTTCATTTTAGTGACAATCACGAATCAATTGTGATATCATATCACGCCAAAATAACGTCATACTTTAAAAATGTCCGCCATCTTGGATCCGCCATCTTGGATTTTTCAATTGTTCAGAAATGTCAGAAAATCACCAAATTTGATTTGAAAACATCGAAAACAATATAAGGATGCAACAATTGCAAAGATTTTGGAAGAAACTATTCGTAGAAAGCAGAAATATCATGAAAACTGTAAATTAAGCTGAAAATACCAAATTTGGCTAAAAGGGCCTGTCAAAACTTGGTTGCCATGGTAACATCAAGTCACGTGATCAAAATATTGACCAAAGAGGTGTTTTGATTAATATGCTGACTGGATGTATGAAGTGTTTCATCTTTCGAGTTTTCGTAGCTAGTGCAATCCGGGGAGTGCAAAAAGATTTGGCAAAAGAAGGGAGAATGAAAGAAGGGCACCGTTGGTTTGTACTATATCATGCTACGTACTACGTAGAATGCTTAAAGCAACAACAACATGATAGAGTCCAAACTGAAAGCCAAAAATGCAACCGTAGACAGCTGTTTCGACCTGGGTGGGTCTCGTCAGCACGGTGTAGACGCACAAAATAGAGCCAACAGTACGAAGGCTAATTGTCTACTAATTGCTCGTGGTAATGACCTCAGATGAGCTCATTTTTTTTCAAATGTTTGCCAATTGGCCAACGCCACATGTACAGTGCGTGACCATGAGCAACAGGCAAATAATTTTAAATATCATGTCGTTGTCGCGATAAGGAAAGTGAGGATAGACATGAACTATCCCACAGCGAATACATGGGCAAAACCATGTAAAAAATAGAAACAGCATATCGGATCTTAACCTGTAAGAAACGGTCTAAATTCACAGGCTAGAGAATATCAAGGGATCTTCAAAGTTTTAAATGACCGTTCTCCGAAATCTCCCCCCCCCCCCCCCTCCGTTTCTCTATGGTTTTTAAAGCTACGACAACGAAACTTGTAGATGATGACGTCATATGACGTAAAAATACCGTCATAACCGCTATCAAGGCTCCGCCATCTTGGATTTCTTCATTTCTCCAAAACGTCAGAAACCACCAATAATGACTTAAAAGTAAACAAAACCAATAAAATAATGCTAAACTGATAAAAAAGGTAAAAGTTATTACCAGAAACTTATTTTCTTCCTTAACTCTATTCTGCCTGGAGGGGGGGGGGGGGGGGGGGGGGGCAGAAAGTGTCCGCGCTGACTTCAAATTTATCGTACTTAAAGAGCATTCAAGCAATCATAGCCAAACTTTATGACTTTTCCTAAAAATTATCTGGGAACAATTTGGTGTGCCAATTTTTTGATCACGTGACTTGATGTTTCCATGGCAACCAAGTTTTGACAGGCCATTTTAGCCAAATTTGGTATTTTCAGTTTAAATGTCCGTTTTCATGAGATTTTCGATTTTTACGAAGTGTTTCTTCCAAAATCTTTGCAATTTTTACATCCTTATATTGTTTTCGATTTTTCAAATCAAATTTGGTGATTTTCTGACATTTCTGAACAATTGAAAAATCCAAGATGGCGGATCCAAGATGGCGGACAGGTTTAAAGTATGACGTTATTTCGGCGTGATATTATATCATAATTGATTCGTAATTGCCACTAAAATAAACAGGTTTGAATGCTTTATTCACCACATAAGTTTCATTTTTATAGCACAAATTATTTTCGAGATACAGATCGTTTTACCCAAATTTGTTGATTTTTTAGCTTAATTTTCAGTTTTCATAAAATTTTTGCTTTTTACGATTAAATCCTTCCAAAATCTTTGCCGTTTTAGCATCTTTATATTTTTCTTGATTTTTACAAAGCAAATTTGGAGATTTTCTGACATTTCTGAACAATTTAGAAATCCAAGATTTAGGATTCAAGATGGCGGATTTTTTTAACGTATGACGTCATTATGGCGTTTATGACGTCATAATTGACACGTGACTGCCACTAAAATAAAGATTTTTGGATGCTTTACACACCATGCAAGTTTCACTTTGATAGCGTCAATACTTTTCGAGATACATAGGGGGGCACTATCTGCCCCCCCCCCCCCAGGCTCAGGAACGGAAAAAAAGCCCAGGCAGAATAGGGTTAAAAAACATGAAAATTCCAAATTTGGAAAAACATGCCTTTCAAAATATGGTTGCCATGGTAACAGCAAATACGTGATTAATGACATGTCATACCAAACTATTCCCAAATAAATTTTAGGTAAAGTCGAAAAGTTTGGCGGCTTTTCCTTAAATATTAAAACAAAGTTATTAACGGTAAAAGTCTCGGCGGACAAATTCCGCCCGCCCCCGGTCTGAATAGGGTTGACATGTTTTGCACATATATATATATATATATATATATATATATATATATATATATATATATATATATATATATATATATATATAAATCAGTAGATGGACTACTCAATTTGTTTCATAGACCAACGGAAAGTTGGTCCACTCATCAGTTAATTTCCATATACACTGAAACATCAGTAGAGGTCTACAACAATATATGATCGCGTAAGATATTTGGAACACGTGACGGGTCATTCTACACATAGTTAATAGAGGGAAATGGTTATGAAGCCTGGCAAAGTTCTTTGTTATATGTTTTTGTTCGCTATTTTGGGGGTTGACCGTGCACAAAACCTGACAAAATACAATAGGTGGTTACGTGTGTTCAAGCAACTAACCAATAGAAAAGTTGCGATGACGTAATTCATGCATAGTGTATGAGCGCAAAACAAAAGATGTGCACGGTCATGGACCTTCCAACATAAATCTTGGCCTCTTTGTTTGCTCCTTTGAAGTTTGCCGGGTTTCATAACCATTTCCCTCTATTAACTATATTCTACATGATCTCTTTTGAAAACAAAATGATAATGAGTGTGGTCGAAACTGGATTTTTGATTGTATTACTGCAAATGAAAGTTAACGACTAAAATAAAATCGTTTTATTTCAACAGAAGATGCGTGAGACAAATTGAAAAGATTGCTACGCTTTTGAATATGTTCCTTGCCTTCGGTTCGAATAAAAATTAATCTCAACAAAGTTTCTTTCATTTGTCCACCTTAAAATGGGAAGGTTTTCAAAGGTAAATTAATTTAACTCGCATGTTGTGATCTGCATTACTTCGCCTTTATAAGCTTTACCGGGGAAGATCCGGCGAAGCCGGATACTGACAACGACTAAAACAAAATAGAAAAGAAAGTGGAGTAGTTTCGTTAACAATATATATGCAGAAAAAGTAACTTACTTAGTATGTGTAAGCAAATTGCTATACGCTGGCGTGAATCATACATATATTCTAAATATAGCACTTGACCGTTCTTTAGCTGATTCGACTGGTTTTTTTCTCTCTCTAGATTTTTGCGGAAAGAAAATACGAAACTGGTTTCACGACAAAGAACACAAACAAAGGGCTCTTTGATATACTTAACGTTAATTTTGCGGGGCGCCGTCGTGCATGCATGCGCATGCAAGTTATAATAGTTTTATTTCCGTCGCGAAAACTGCCTCTAGTTATCTAGCTATTCTGTTACCTGGTTTAAAATTAATAGATGCTGCAAATTAACTGAAGACAATAAAAATAATAATAATAAAATGAGAAAGACGATTTTTAACAAAGCTTATTTTATGTTTCCACTCACATGATGGATTGATAGTAGTTGAACTTGCCACCACGAAATGCAGAAATGCGACCGTAATGATGAGGTCAACGTAATTTTTCATGATGTGCCTGCAAAGCAATGGACAAAATAAAATAATTATTTAAATTATACTATATAATAATAGTACTTCGGGAAAGTGACAATTTCGCATGTAACCGATTTTACCTCCGTAAAATTTACCCAGATAACTTTGCACGATTAGGTGACTGAGAACAGCAGAAAACTGTGCCCCTAGAAGAACCCTTTGTGGCCGTCCGGTTTAGTTTCCTTGGATAAGCAAATAGAAACTCAAATAACAAAGGACCTTAGCTTTTGTTTGTTGCTATCTTGAACTCGATTATCTCGAACACCCCGCTATCTCGAACTCAAACCCATATTGCCCTTGTTTATCAGTCATTTAATCTCGAACTCCCCGCTATTATATATCTCGAACTGTTTTTTATTCCCCTTGAGTGTTCGAGATAGCGGGATTCACTGAACTGTAGTTGCCCCATTTCAGACCACATAATCAGTTCTCTACTGGAAAATTGTTCTTTTATCTACCACATCTAAAAATTATTCATTCATATACACGACGTGAATATGATTACTTTTAAAATAAACAATTCTCTAGGTTTATTACTCAGGTGAGCTCAGTGTGTGGCAAACATCGAATATGGCTTCTTTTCGAACTATGCTGTGAGTATGCTGATCCGACGATTAATTCTGCAAATAAATTCAAGTGAGCTGAGCGCTGTTTCTGTCTGAAAAATGACAGACCTTGGATTTACCACTGGGCATCAGTTGTAACGGTTTCGTCATCTCCTTATTCGGTTCATGAAGAAAAACGTGACGTGAAATGCGAGAAAGCTAAGCAGCCGCAACAGTAGTAAAACGAACAAGCAAAGCACGAGGCACAAAATCTACCCCATTGAATTTCCTGGGTGAGCATTTTACAGAGCCAAAATTATTCTTGAGAAATCACGCTTAACTAGGGTGGTGTAACCTCGGCTAATATCACATTAGTACGGTTAATTAACATAATATATATACGGGCACAATGTAAATACAGCGCTTTTACGTTTTAGTACAAATGTATGTTCAATATGGGACCTAACTATATCAAGGAATTATTTTCATTCCGTAGCAATAAGCATAACCTTAGAGGGATTTATCAGCTAAACCAGCCTAGGTATACTTCAAGGTATCTGCACAGATCGTTCCAATATATGACTTCCAGTTTATGGAACAATTTACCTGACTATGTCAGGAGGGCTTCTTCCCTCAACATCTTGAAGGCCATGCTAAATAATGTAATCCTGACCACCGGGGTCCAATGCTGCTGCTCTCTTTGTGGAGACTAATCATTTGAATTTCAATTATCTACAATTAAGTTTATTTAAGAGTGTCAACGTTATGTAAGTTAATAGTTCTAGTGCACTTTAATATTTATTATATACTAATTAGTCAGTTATTTATTTCTCATTTAGCCTATTTCATCATTCGTGTTTATCTTAGATTTTAATGTATAGTTCAATTTTATTAGATGTCTTATTCTGTATTTTGCACGTTCACGTTTAAACGAGTCTCGAACTCATCCGTGACATGTGGTTAAATAAATTACTTACTTACTTACTTATCCGGCATACAAATATGTTGTGTGTTGGAGAATGTGAACCGAACAGCGAATTTGTCGAGTTTCTATTTAGAATCAATTGCTGTCTTTACCTATTCAGCTGAGGAAAGCTCTGAAACCGATAGAGAATTAAACACCGAATTCGAATGGATCTGGATTCATGAGTATCATAGCCTGCGTAGCAAGCGTTCCTGTACGAACGAAGAGCTTTTTCCGCGATCGAAGAGCTTTTTCTGCATTTTGGCCGCGCGAAAATTGGGGCGAGAGCAAAAAAGTCGGAGGGGGGTCGGGGGTCGGGAGGGGGTGGGCGCTGAGGGAACGCTTGCAAGCCATGATTCTGAAAACACCCACCGATTTTTCACGGTTGATTTCATTCGTTGATTGACAGCTTGTCAACAAATTAGCCAATAACAGATTACCGGATGTAAAATTACACCCTTCAAAATAAAATGTATGGAAAAGGTAGCCAGGCTGCCGCTTTCAAAACTCCACCGAAGCAGAGCATCATCAAAACGGCTCCAAGCGGCTGCTCGAAACGCCACCGACCGGGCAGCAGTCTTTGTCGCAAAACTGTTCGTGTCTATTCTCCGTCTCACAAAAAGCTTCTCGGAAGTTTTAGTACAATTTGCAACCACAGAACAGTCACAGCAAATGCCCAAAAGGATTGTGTTGAATCGAAGTTGAACATCGACGATTTACCAACTGATGGGACACTTCAAGTTAAAGTAGTGTAGTTGATTCTACCGGCAAAGTGACAACAAGAATTCCTCACGAGGAGGAAATATTGGCAAGCTGCCGCAAATTGCAACAAAAAACGTGACTAAAAGTGTTTCTAAAACCCATTCAAATGGCGCTGAACTTCTGCAGACAGACATAAACGAGACCATGTTTCATGTTATCTACTTTATTAAAATATTGTAGTATCACAACAGTTACTACTATCGATAGTATAAACACAGGTCGCCCAAGCTAAAGATAAGAGAACAGTGTCACGGTATAAGCGGTATTGTGTTACAACGGCTCGATTTATAAGGGTTTGTATGGGAACGCAACGGTTATGTTTTAGAAGATATAAAATCGAATGTTTTGTGAATAAAAACGACTTACCCTGTTGCTGTGTTGTATTCTTTGTAGTTTGCCGGCTTCTCAGGCCGGTTTGAGGCGATTTAGGCGAGTTTTAGTTTTCGAGGTTTTCCGTTAAGGAGTAGTGAACTTAGGCCTGGGCACCAATGCGGGTTTAGGGCAAAGTCGGGCAAATAAAATCCGAGGTGTCAGGCCATCGTGACGTCACTCGTAAGCCGGGATCGGGAAGTTTAAGAAAGGTAAACAAATGGCTTCCTCTGAAATGTTTTCATCGTTGATTTATCAAGTAGGTCGTAACAAAACCATGAAAGGACCATAGGTATGCTGCATCTTATATAATAGAAATAATTCTAAATGCAATATTGTCTACAAAACAAAAGTATTGAGGGACTAAAATACACAAAATCTGCGATCGATCGACAGATAGCGTGATCAAATTGAAGGACTGTTGCGACCTTTCACGGACTATATCTTTCAAACCAAAGGATGGGTAGCATGGAGAGAAAAATATGAGATCGGGGAAATAAAAATGATCAGTGGCTTTTAACACAGTTCACTGGAGGTAAATTGCGTGATAGCCGCGAAATGCAAAGAAAGAAACAGCCATTACTATGATCAAAACACTTCTAGTGCAAACCAATTTAGGTCATGAAGTCGTACACTGCTTGTTAAATTAATATATGTAGTTGGGATTTGCTAGATATCACTTAAAATCCCCAAAACAGACGAAGAAAAAGTAAATCCATGCGAGGCGAGGCGAATGGAGGGAGTAGTGAA
Organism: Desmophyllum pertusum; assembly: GCA_029204205.1. Classification (NCBI taxonomy): domain Eukaryota; kingdom Metazoa; phylum Cnidaria; class Anthozoa; order Scleractinia; family Caryophylliidae; genus Desmophyllum; species Desmophyllum pertusum. The sequence goes on along the minus strand of MU826839.1, from coordinate 724,004 downwards.
CTCGTCAGCTCGGTTGTCCCGAGGTCTTAGGCCATCGTGACTCGAGACGGAAATACGTCTGCGTTCGCAGGCTAGACGTCACGAGAAGGAAAGCGAGTGAGTTGATCAAAATTAACCACCGGTAGGCCATGGCCTACCCCACGTTTTGTCCCTACCCGGCGTTTAGAAACCATGCATTTACAAATCGTTTCTAGATTATTATTTTCTATTTGTTTTATTCTCTATTGTATTTTTCCTTTGACCGCTGACCGATTTGCAAGAATCATCATATAGATGGAGGCAAATAAATGGCAAATGTAAATGGTCGATATATCGGCCGATATGTCGATCGAGTTAGGATCGACAGTCGACCGATACGTAACCGATAGTTGACCGATACACCACCGACAATATCGCGCCGACATCACGAGGGCCATCGGTCGATATATCGACCGACACTCGATTGATACTCGACCGATACTCGGTCGAGAAATCGACCGAGTATCGGTCGAGTATCGGTCGAGTATCGATCGAGTATCGATCGAGTGTCGGTCGAGTATCGGCCGATATATCGACCGATATATCGGCCGATGTAACGACCGATGTATCGGCCGAGGCCCCCCATAAGATACATGATCCCATAACGAAAGCACCGACGAATTATAATATTCGGCGTGATTCCTCGTTGCCTCTGGTTCTTGAAGTTACTACTTTATAAATGGTATGTTATGGTATGGTATATTATAAATTTTATTTATGTGGTTTAATTGACTACACAACTCAGTTTTATATTTTTTTGGCCGGAAACTTGAGTGTTATTATTTGCATAAATTAACAGTTTCACCAGTGGATGTGCTATTCAAAACATTTTTTTTTTCTGAAGTTGCTTACATGTAAGCTGTAAAAGTGAAATATTTTCAAATTATCGATGATAGAGAAACAGTGTAGTGGTAAGTTGCTACAAATAGCATTATTAAGCGGCCGATGCCCATATATGGGCATCGAGCCGCTTCAAGGTTTGGGCCGGTTTTTTTTCCGTAGTAACTTGGTGACCGCGCTCATAGTAGTAGGTGTTGAAAGATATATATGCGCATTAAACCATTTTTGGCGTTACTAAGCCGGATGAAGTAACAGCAAAGGAACGTGACACATCACAAGGTGTGCTGTGATAACTCGGAAAATGATTTTCCGTTGTTATGCAACGTTGCGTCAGTGGCTAAAATTTTTAATAGCCACCAGATAATTTGTGTTCTGTTTAAACCTATTACATGCACCTCAACCACAATAGAGGATTTCTGTTTTGTTTTGGATCGGTCAAATGTCTCAAATGTTTATTTGCTTTAGTTGACGGCATTTGGTTAGATATTACAGTTTCTACTCAGAAAGCTTTAAACTTAGCCAAAACAGCAACACGGTTTAAATGACGCAACCTTGTGATTATTACAGGGTAAACATGATTGACATTGTATAGAATTAGCCACGAGATAATTTATCTTCCATATCGACCTTTAGTTGACGGCGTTACAGTTATATTGCATTATAATTTCTTCCTATTTTCAGAGAAAATTTCGATTTCGTGTCGAGTGTAAGTGCTCTTTTCATGTAAAGAAACAAGCGAAATATTTAATTAGACAAGGGAAAATAACCCTTGTTGCGAGCCTGCTCGCAGGCTAACCCCGGACCTCTGACTCACTCGGCCGTGCCAGTCTGGTTGGTTCACCGCAGACATCGTTTCCCAAGGCTGTACGAGCTGTAATATTTCCTGAAGTTTATCAGCGTACATGTATTGAGTTTATTACAGGAATCGCATTGAAAAAAGCAAAGACAAATGTTCCACAGCAGTGAACAGCAGTGTTGTTGCAAAATGTGCTAAATTTGGCGGTGTGACCTTTGCGCGTTATTCGATCCCAGCGGGGAATCGGCTTCCGGTTTCACGCAAACTGCGGACTTTAGCGAGACTGGCGTGACTACTTGTTTTCATGGTGACTTACCACAGACCTCCGGTTGCCGTGACTACCTCACGGTCAAGATGACGCAATCGGAATCGGTTAAAATTAGCCACTAGAGAATTTCTCTTCCACAAGCTTTCTTGAGAATTTATTCCTACTTTTAGAGAAAATTTCGATTTTCGTGTCGTGTAAGTGCTCTTTTCATGTTTCTTTGAACAGAAACAAGCGACATATTTAACGAGACAGAGTAAACAGTAACATGCAATAGTCATCTGCTTTCAGTTTCAATTCTAGAGGGGTTTTCCCACTGACATGGTAAACATGACAGCCCAGATACGCATGATGTAATAGAGAGACACTATTAATTTGCTCTTCTGTGTCCAGCAATCATAGCGCGGGCAGAGCAGTTGTAAAAGTGCGTATTATCCTGTATAGGTTTTGAAAGAAGACTTTATTAGTGGGTGTTAAGACATCTATTCTTGGTGTTCAAATGTTTATTTGGCTTTTAGTTGACGAAATTTGGTTAGATATTACAGTTTCTACGCAGAGAGCTTGATTCCTGAAGCTTTAAAAAAAATAAATATTGCATCACGCAGTCACGTTTTTCATCACGCACGTTCGTATGTTGACTCTTAGAATTGGGGGTGCACCTCAGATTCAAGTGACCGAGAGGGAGGAGAGGTGGATTGTTGTTTCCCTATATATATCGGCCGCTTGTTAACTCCTTTAGGAGTTCTTGTTTACCTTCCAGAAAGTGGGCATTGAAAATGACGGAAAATTAACATTTTGTCGTGGGTATGAATTGTAAATTGTTTGTTCTGCAAAAAATAATTAAGTGCCCGCGGACTTTTCAGTACCAAAAGATTCACAAAGGACGAAATATTCATTTGCAACTTCAAATTTGATCAAAATATGAATACCAGTTTGATTTTATTTTAGCCAAAGATGTCTCATTTTCAGTTTTTTAAAAAGGCGGTTCCCCCCCCTTACAAAGGACAGGGGCCACGGGGCCCCCAGGGGGCAAACTGAAAATCCGGTGCCAGTTTTGTGGAGCGGAAGGATGATATTATACCAGGATGTCAGCAGAATTTTAACCAGTCTTTTGCATTTTGAGATAATTAGTTAACAAAATCTCAATTTTCAGGGTTAAAAATACCTCAAAAAATACATTTTTGGGCATGAACTTCCCCCCCTGATCCCAAGTCTAGGTTAGTGCAGGAAGTGAAACAAATATCATCATGAATGTTTCCACCCCAAGGACTAACTACACACAAAGTTTGAAGGAAACTTTATTTTGACCATTTCCAATTTGGCTCCATCCTTAGCGACATTCGTTCTTAAAACCTCACCTGTTGTCTTTTCCTGTGTTTTTATCGCTTCCGGAGGCTGTTTAGGGCGAATTTCGACCTACGGTCGAATCTGCCACTGTAGTGTACTAATAGAACTACAGTGGCAGATTCGACCGTAGGTCGAAATTCGCCCTAAACAGCCTCTGGAAGCAATAAAAACACAGGAAAAGACAACAGGTGAGGTTTTAACACTTTAATTCACATTATTTACAACTTTTCGAAAGAAAAGTGAAAATTATTTTCGATCGAATTTCAGCTCCATACAAACTCTCATAATACGCTTTGGTGACCTGTGGTCGTATTACGAGAATGTAAGGAGCGCGAAAAATTGTCCTGATCGCAGGTTAGAAGGACACCAACATGGCGGCGGCATACTAAATACACGGTAATTTTCTGAAAATTATTTTCGTAATAACTCGGTTATGAAAAACGCTACAAAGCTATAATTTGGATAGCCTCCTACGCAGACGCTCTTTGTGCTCGTCACGCAATCTTTCCTCCCCCACGAACGTCTGCTCAGCGGAGCAGCCACTTCCGTTCTCCGGCCGTTTGCCTTTGTTTTAAAGAAACCAATCATGAGCTGCGTAATATTTGAAATTGACACCCGCGGCTAGAAGTAAAAAGTCCGGTAGATTTGTTTATATCAACCCTGGACGCTAGAAATGAGCAATCATTCAATCGTATATTATATTATTAAAACTGGAAACCCAACAGATATATTTTATCTGCCACTGCTTTATTACATGAGCATCATCGACCGCGATTGAACACACTGCCCTCGGTAAAATTCGCTCGACATCTCTAGCCGCGTTTTCAACGGCTGCAACGGCGACTGCTTATCGATGAAACGGAAAAGACAAACCTATCTATATACTTCACGTTTTCCTCGTCGATCTCACTGAGCGCAACGGCTGGATTTCTCTGCTTGTCGAATGTCGACCTGGTCTTTCATCAGAATTACGTGCAGTGACACAACAACAACAATGATCAACAATCTGCAGCATCCGCTGCAAGCTGAAGCATGGAGTCAAAAATCCAGCCCTCGATCAGGTTGACTAATATATCGGACTTCTTCGCCACAAATTGTATTTAATATGGCTTAAATTTGAAGCGCATTTACTCTCACTGTAACATTAGAAGTCTTAGAAATTTCTTGCACGGCACGCTCTAAGTTACTCTATTGTTGCGGGGTCAAAGTTAGCCTCCTACGCAAGAGTTTCTATTTGCTGTCTTTACATATTCAGCTGAGGATTGCTCTGATACCGATGAATGGATCTGGATTCAGTATCGCGAGATTCGTACGTAAGCTTAAATATAACTTAGATTTTAAATCGACGTTATCCTCGGCTTCGCCATCCTTCCAGTAACGACTACGCCGGTATGATGCAACTCTATTCAAGTACGGCCGAACGTGGAATTTATTAGTGCATAAGGTGTGTTTGATGATTTCAAAAAACAACCCAAAACTTATTTTATAGATTAAATGAATAATATAACCATTATTACACTTACACGTTTCTCGTCGCCTGAAACACACGTCGCTGACTAATCGAATTACTAGTTGCTTGTGCGTCTTCTCTCAGACCGCGGAAAGAACACAGCCTGTTACCGCCGCCGCCAGTGAGGAGCTCGAAGATGTCTTTGTCTTTGTCATAAACTATCTGAAAACGTTTCTAGAAAATAAATTCTTATTAACTTACCTTATTCGGTTTGTAATCCAAGAAACAGTGTTTAAGCGATTTGCTTAAACTCCCTATTAGGGAGTTTAAGCAAATCGCTACGGCTAGCCCTAATACGGCTACAGTAACCGAAGAGATCTGGGGAGAGTACGTCCCGGCGGTCTGCCAAATTTCAAGTGTAAGCCAAAGCGAAATACGAATAAAGAGTTGAAACAGTGTTGAAAGTCTCTTTTATTTAGTTTCTCACAACTGAATGGCTTCGCTTTAAAAAGGAAGATGGGTTTCATTTGTTTTTCTAGGACCAATCGATTATTTCTGAACGAAAGCTGGGAAAGCTGCCATACACAGTTGTACTAGCCTCCTACGCAGACGCTCTTTGGGCTCGTCACGCAATCTTTCCTCCCCCACGAACGTCTGCTGAACTGCGCATCCACTTCCGTTCTCAGAGATTGGCCAATGACAGCTTCTCTTCTAGTTTGCAGTGGAAAACGGGACTTTGACCCCAAAACAATAGCCGTGGCGTAAGAGTAACTTAGAGCGTGCCGTGCAAGAAATTGTAAGACTTTCTAATGTTACAGTCAGAGTAAATGCGCTTCAAATGGAAGCCATATGAAATACAATTTGTGGGGAAAGAAGTCCAATATATTAGTCAACCTGAGGACTGGATTTTCGACTCCATGCTTGCAGCGGATGCTGCAGATTGTTGGCCATTGTTGTTGTTGTGTCACTGCACGTAATTCTGATGAAAGACCAGGTCGACATTCGACAAGCAGAGAAATCCAGCCGTTGCCCTCAGTGAGATCGACGAGGAAAACGTGAAGTATATAGATGGGTTTGTCTTAAGAGTGAATGTCCCTTATAATCGAAGAAAATTGAAAAATTCGCGGACACGGTCAAAAATCGATTTGGCTCATATTTTGTCTGTGGGAAGCTTTACATACTAGACAAAACGAAATGAGGTTAGATTTTTGAAATATCCATTTTAACGGGAATAAACCGTTGAAAACCGACTGAGGGTGAAAAGCTCAAGTTTCACCTTCTGCGAACTCGAAATTATGCAGTTTTCAGGCAGTTCTCATACGAACTAAAACGTAACAGCAGAACTTATCCAGCTATATATACATAGTGTGGGACTTCCTTTATCGAGATATAGTGGTATTTTTTGTCTCGTGTTATTTCTGAAGGAACCACATCCCGATTATGAGACGACATCTTCGGCCTTTCGTAAACAAGCCAAAGGCGGCTCAAATTAGCTTGGCAAAAAAGCATGTGGTAGTGTCTCAAAATTTCTAAAAATATTTCCAGCGACTCTAGAAGAATAGTTCTATACGATTCTGGTCTTATTTGTTTGGGATCTTCTGCTATTTTAATATAAAAACTGACCAAACTCGACCTAAATTACACATGACGCCATGTTGAAACGATTGACATCAGAATTTATCGCTTTGTAATCAAGTAATTGTTTTGGCCAAATATATCCCCATTGATGCTTAGAATCAATAGAAACGTATAGATGATGTTTATAATTAGACTGACTCTAGATATACCGAGATATATAAAATAAATTTCGACTTTTCATACCTTGCAAATCGCGCCATAATTACGGTGAATTACTCTAGCTCGTAAATTCCCGATTGGTCTTTTGCCATACTACAGTCCGCTTCACATTCACTCGGCATAAATTATATTATTTGCATCCATATATAAGAAAAACTCTATGTTGTCTTCATAATCAGTTTCGAATATACTGAGAAACAAACTGAGTGGGCATGGAGGGCTCGATCGAGTCGAGTGACTGAAATCCGATATGCGTGATCTCAACGGCAGTAACAAACTTACTGTCACGCAACCCTTCAGTTCGGCTTTATCTCAGTTACAGTTCTTTTTCATAACGTTTAAATTGATCAACTGATAATATCTTGCTGACTGGCAGTTAACGGGAAGAGCAAGCGTACTCTTGGACAAATTCTGTCAGTCGTGCAAAATTCCAAAAATTCCATTTTTGAGCTGAAATGTCAGTAAGGGACTGTGCAATAATTATCAGGAGGGGGGGGGGGGGGGGTTGGAAAATGGGCTTCATGTAGGAAAATATTAGTTAATATCCCCCTCCTAAAGGAGTGAATTTAGTTATTGCTCCCCCCCCTCTAATCAGTCAGAAATTATGTACGACCCCACCCCCACACATGCACACACACCTTTATACAAGTACCCTGCATTTTCTCTACACGCACCTGTGAATTAAAATCTTAGAACAGAAAGAAGAGCTCCTACTACATGTTTAATTGTTGGACATCCGCGTCTGGAACAAACATCACATCCGGAGCAATGAACAACAGAGCCATAGCAGAAGGAAAGGAGCATATGTGTTATTTTCGGTCCCCACCTTATAAATAGGTATGGATTCGCCAATGTTATATGTACTTTGAAATAAAATGTTAAGCCCCATCCCCCCCGCTCTTGAGTGACTTATTTTACCTTGAGCCCCCCCCCCCCCCCCCTCTCCTTGCTTTGAATTTACTCTATGCCCCCCTCTGGTTTTCCAATCCCCCCTCCTGGTAATTATTGCACAGTCCCTAATGAGACCCCATTAGGGGTTATAGGGATACGGGATATTTGAGAAAAAATTATCTTTGAAATGCCCCCTTGGGGAAAGTCAATAAAGTATGTATTATGTATGTATGTATAGGGATACGGGATACTGAAGGAAAAAATTATAGGGATATTGGAAAAAAGATATATTGGGATATTCAACTGGAACTTTCTTCGCAAGATTTCTTAACATTTCAATTAATCAATATTATTTTCAAACAAATTAAAATAAAACAAATTAACAATAATTAATACTGATCAAAATGGACCGATATGCTGCTGGTTTGTACATTTTCGGTCATTTTCGTCAACTTCCGGGTCCTGTTGTGGTGACCTGTGACACCTGTTGTCGAACTGGGTGGTTACCTAGCAGATTGAAAACGTTTTGCAAACTTTTTTGTTACCGGGAAATATGTCACCAGTATCATCATTATATAGGGATAGAGAACACATAATTAAGGGGATATGGGATATTTAAAGAAAAAATTAAGGGATACGGGATACCCAGACCCCCCCCCCCCCCCCCTAATGGGACCTCAGTAATATCCACCCCAAGGTAGATGCAAATTCTTCTTAGCATAGCAACACTTAAAGGTCAAATGGCACAAAATTGGACAATTTCCGAGAATTTCCGACGGCTGAACGAAAACGAACCAGAAATGACCGCGCTTGGAATGGAAACGAATGTATGTTTTTTGTGACATCATATGTGGTGACCTTATTTTCACGCGTGTTTTCGCTCGTGTTTTCGCGCGTGTTTGAAGCTTGCAATTTGCTTGGATCAAGTGTTCTGGGTTTGATCGGAGATTATTCCATAGCCGGTATTGACGAAAATGGATGAAGACCTTGACATCTCCTTTGAAAATGCTCAAATACAACAAATTAATTAATCTCATCCATTCCTTGCATCTCTTCTCGTCGTTAGGGAATGTAAAAAAGCTTACGCCTGATTAGGGACCTTAAGCAACCACGACGGCGACGGAAACGAGAACTTCACAAAACAATAGATTTAATTAGTAGCCAATTGCTCCGCACGTGCGTTTTGCATTTTAGTACATTTATTTGCCGTCCTCTGCAAAACAACAACGCCAAATGACCAATTGCAAATTCACGGTATTATGGAGAACGTGAACACACGACGGTGAATTTTCCTTTCTCTATCTGCACTTGAACTCTGTCCCTGCGAATTCAGCTCCTGGATGTGTTGGAATAATCGTGAAATAGTTTATAGGAATGTGAATTCACTTTTTAAGTGACGTTTTTGAACAGTTGCTACAGTTAAAAGCAGCACAAAACACCACTTGTTGATGTTTTGAAACTGCAGAATTTCAATTCCCGCTCTTCTTGCGGACTCGCGCGTGTATGTGACGTCATATGTGGTGAGCTTCCCATACGTTTTCCCGAACGCTTCCGTTTGTGGAAGCGAAAAAAAAGGCGGTTTTCAAAGTCGAAAATCTCAGCGACTTTTTGTCTAAATCGTTTCAAACTTCAGAATATGATTGTTCATAATATTCCCTCTGATTTCGACTTAAAACTAATCTTATTAAAATTTCATTGCATTTGACCTTTAAAGTTTTTAGTTTCTTTCTTTTTACAAGCTCACAGATATTACGATCGGACGATACAATAGGATGCTCAAGGAGAGCCACATCCCTCATCACATTTGCATACAGAGCATAGAGGCGAGTCTCGGATTCAGCTGAAGTTTCGTTCTCGTCCGCACTAACTTCACGTGAGTCTGTGCCTACTAATCGTTTCTTTGCTGAAAGACGGCAAAAGAAACCAGCTATCTGCTGTGATGTTAGTTTTTTTTTAGGAACCTGAAAAAAAAATTCACAGTTTTCACACTTCATCATGCAGTCATGTCACCAAAACAGCATGAAATAGAATTCACCGGAAATGTTATTTGCCGATTTCGTGAAGTAGTCTGCTGTAACGGGTGTCAATTTCCATGTCTAGCTTGTTTCATGGCGCAGAATTCCGTCTTTAATCTCGAAATTTATAGATAAATGAATCTTGGTGACCTGAAAACAATATAACATGAGGTGTAGCCTGCAATAATTCTAGACGCAAATGAATTTGACCACGAAAACCAACATGGCGAAAAAAGACCTTATTGAATTACAACTATTTTTTACTGATATCTCCCGTTAGTTCAATGATTTTGAATGTATTTTTTACTTAAATATGCATACATGCATGAAAAAAAATTGATCACTTCCGTCATCAGTAACCAGGTAACTAGATAAAAATGTCTAACGTGCACGAGTTCTTGGAAAAAATATTCAAAAGGGGAAAAAAAATTTGGTCCACCGTCCACGCCATTCCTTGATTTTTAGCGGGATCATTTGCGGTCCACTCTGGGGATCATTTGCGGTCCTGGGATCATTTGCGGTCCAATTTGGGGATCATTTGCGGTCGGGGATCATTTGCGGTCCCGGGATCATTTGCGGAGCTGTACAGTACTAACATCACAGCAGATAGCTGGTTTCTTTTGCCGTCTTTCAGCAAAGAAACGATTAGTAGGCACAGACTCCCATGAAGTTAGCGCGGACGAGAACGAAACTTCAGCTGAATCCGAGACTCGCCTCTATGCTCTGTGTGCAAATGTGATGAGGGATGTGGCTCTCCATGAGCATCCTATTGTATCGTCCGATCGTAATATCTGTGAGCTTGTAAAAAGAAAGAAACTAAAATCTTTAAGTGTTGCTATGCTAAGAAGAATTTGCATCAACCTCGGGGTGGATATTACGGACATTTCAGCTCAAAAATGGAAAAAGGAATTTATTGCACGACTGACAGAATTTGTCCAAGAGTGCGCCTGCTCTTCCCGTTAACTGCCAGTCAGCAAGATATTATCAGTTGATCAAGCGTTATGAAAAAGAACTGTAACTGAGATAAAGCCGAACTGAAGGGTTGCGTGACAGTAAGTTTGTTACTGCCGTTGAGATCACGCATATCGGATTTCAGTCACTCGACTCGATCGAGCCCTCCATGCCCACTCAGTTTGTTTCTCAGTATATTCGAAACTGATTATGAAGACAACATAGAGTTTTTCTTATATATGGATGCAAATAATATAATTTATGCCGAGTGAATGTGAAGCGGACTGTAGTATGGCAAAAGACCAATCGGGAATTTACGAGCTAGAGTAATTCACCGTAATTATGGCGCGATTTGCAAGGTATGTATAGTCGAAATTTATTTTATATATCTCGGTATATCTAGAGTCAGTCTAATTATAAACATCATCTATACGTTTCTATTGATTCTAAGCATCAATGGGGATATATTTGGCCAAAACAATTACTTGATTACAAAGCGATAAATTCTGATGTCAATCGTTTCAACATGGCGTCATTTGTAATTTAGGTCGAGTTTGGTCAGTTTTTATATTAAAATAGCAGAAGATCCCAAACAAATAAGACCAGAATCGTATAGAACTATTCTTCTAGAGTCGCTGGAAATATTTTTAGAAATTTTGAGACACTACCACATGCTTTTTTGCCAAGCTAATTTGAGCCGCCTTTGGCTTGTTTACGAAAGGCCAAAGATGTCGTCTCATAATCGGGATGTGGTTCCTTCAGAAATAACACGAGACAAAAAATACCACTATATCTCGATAAAGGAAGTCCCACACTATGTATATATAGCTGGATAAGTTCTGCTGTTACGTTTTAGTTCGTATGAGAACTGCCTGAAAACTGCATAATTTCGAGTTCGCAGAAGGTGAAACTTGAGCTTTTCACCCTCAGTCGGTTTTCAACGGTTTATTCCCGTTAAAATGGATATTTCAAAAATCTAACCTCATTTCGTTTTGTCTAGTATGTAAAGCTTCCCACAGACAAAATATGAGCCAAATCGATTTTTGACCGTGTCCGCGAATTTTTCAATTTTCTTCGATTATAAGGGACATTCACTCTTAAACCGTTTCATCGATAAAGCAGTCGTAGTTGCAGCCGTTGAAAAACGAATGCTGGAGATGTCGAGCAAATTTTACCGAGGGCAGTGTGTGCAATCGCGGTCGATGAAGCTCATGTAATAAAGCAGTGGCAGACAAAATATATCTGTTGGTTTTTCAGTTTTAATAATATAATATATGATTGAATGATTGCTCATTTCTAGCGTCCAGGGTTGATATAAACAAATCTACCGGACTTTTTACTTCAAGCCGCGGGTGTCAATTTCAAATCAGTATTACGCAGCTCGTGATTGGTTTCTTTAAAACAAAGGCAAACGGCCGGAGAACGGAAGTGGCTGCTCCGTTCAGCAGACGTTCGTGGGGGAGGAAAGATTGCGCGACGAGCCCAAAGAGCGTCTGCGTAGGAGACTACAGTTGTACATGACTGAACAAGATAATTAATCTTTTGATCGATACATTGAAATGTAAGCTGAAGATGAGGAATATCTCAACGAATTTCGTGTGAATAACAAAAATATTCCAGTACTCACCGAAGCAGAGCGCGTATCGTATCCACTAAACTCTCAAAGCAAGCTTTCACCGAAAAAACAACTTGGTGCTCAATACGATTATTTCTCTTCGCCATGCCGATGACACCTTCATCAAACCTATTCGTAAATTACAAGCGTATGAGAGGCAAACTTGACGAAATGTTCGACCGAAATTGACTTCAAAGGATATAAAATCCGGTCAGTATAAAATGCAGACTGCAGACTGCAGATTGCAGACTGCAGACTGGGTATAAAATGCAGACTGGGTATAAAATGCAGACTGCAGATTGCAGACTGGGTATAAAATGCAGACTGGGACCAAAACTGTCAATTCATGTTATTCGCGATTTAGTTTTCAATTTTTAACTTACCGGAGTCATGCAATCGCCTTCTGAGTTGAAAACTGCCACTTTTTAAGCGGCCGATGCCCATACATGGGCATCGAGCCACTTCTAGAAATGGACCGTTTTTAAGCGGCTGATGCCCATATATGGGCATCGAGCCGCTTCTAGAAATGGACCGTTTTTTTCATGGTCACTAGCCCCAGACCTCTACACGGTTGACATGATGTTATCGCATCTCGGTCTAAAATTAGCCAGTAGAGAATTTCTCTTCCACAGGCTTTCTGTAGTGTCGTGTAAGTGCGTACATGTATTGAGTTTATTACAGGAATCGCATTGAAAAAAGCAAAGACAAATGTCCCACAGCAGTGAACAGCAGTGTTGTTGCAAAATGTGCTAAATTTGGCGGTGTGACCTGTGCGCGTTATTCGATCCCAGCGGGGAATCGGCTTCCGGTTTCACGCAAACTGCGGACTTTAGCGAGACTGGCGTGACTACTTGTTTTTTTCGTAGTCACTGCACTTTCCCCAGTTGACATTGCATTGCATTGTCTAAAATTAGCCACTAGAGAATTTCTCTTCCACAAGCTTTCTGGATAATTTCTTCCTACTTTTAGAGAAAATTTCGATTTCGTATCGTGTAAGTGCTCTTTTCATGTTCTCACTTCTTTACAAAGAAACAAGCGAAATCCACACGGTTGACATGACGCAATCCGACAGTGTCTAAAATTAGCCACTGGAGAATTTCTCTTCCACAGTCTTTCTGTAGAATTTCTTTCTACTTTTAGAGAACATTTCGATTTTCGTGTCGTGTCAGTACTCTTTAAAGAAACATTCGAAATATTGAATTAGACAATGGAAAATAACAGTTTTTCTTCATACAATTACAGTATGTCAATTTATTTACGAGGAAAAACGCATGACTGACCTTTTGATCAAGAGAGGTTTTCCCATTACATTGTAAACGAAGCCAGGAGACATGCAAATAAATAGCCACTAGAGAATTTCTGTTCTGTTTAATACATGCACCTCAAGCAGTCAGGAGACATGCAAATAAATAGCCACTAGAGAATTTCTGTTCTGTTTAATACATGCACCTCAACCAGTAAACGAACTATAAAACCCGGTCCCAAAAACATAATAGTTTTTCTTAACACAATTCCACAGCATATATGTCATTCACAATTTATTTTCACGTTGAGCGAAAACACATTTTTCCCCTCGTTGAACATGAAAATTAACCACAAGAGAATTTCTCCGTCTTCCTTAGCATGATGCAATATTACATCAGGCAGTCACGTTTTTCGTCACGCAGGTTCGTGTGTTGACTCTTTATAGGCCTTAGAGTCCAGTGACAACGAGTTTACTCGAAGCGATCGAAGCAGAATTGTCAAACACAGCGCTCGCTTGTAAACAGGTGAATAAAATTACGTTTTACTTGGCTTGTGTGTAAGCTTGTTATTTTTTAATTTTCACGACTTACATAACAATCAACGTTATCCTATTCTGAACGTATGGGTTACCCTGTGGAAGACAAAAATGCTCAAAAACCAAACCCTGTCCAGCAGGACATTCCTATATAGCGTACACAAGGGAGAGCCCCCCACCCCTACCCCCCAGAGGAAATCGGCCGCTTGTAATCCCTTCAGGGGTTCTTGTTGTCTTTAAATCCGGGCTTTAAATATGGGATATATTTTCAATGTTAACTTGTACATTTTGTATTAAATACGTTTCACAGCTTACCAGTCTATAAAATAACGGTCACGCCAAAACGCAGACCGTGCGGACTGCAGACTGCAGACTGCAGACCGTGCAGACCACGCAGACTGTGCAGACTGTGCAGACTGAGTACTTTTTTTTTACCTTGTTCTCAATTTTCTCTCGAACAAATCAAAATAGAGTTCGTTTATATATTTTATACATCAGAGTGAGCCAGTTAAAACTTACACACGAACAACAAACGAAAGTTCGAACCCATGCATCAATTTCAAATCTATCGAGTTACACGGCCGACTACACTTTAGAGTTACTTCACTGAGCAACGTAATATCCACCAGGTGAACAGCTACACCGAGCCAAAACGTCAGGTCGTGGTCAAACATGTGCAAAACTCAAAACTTTACTCGCCTCTGCGGGGAGCCAAAATAATTATTATAATTAATTTGGGCGGGAAAGACAAGACTCACGGCTTCAATTAGTGGGTTATTGTATTCAAGAAATATAAAACACGTTTACATCTGTGTTTACACGTACATAGCTTGATACAAACACGTGTGTGAGTTTTGGTGAACTCAACTTTGCGTGGTACTTGCCTTGCTTGGGAGCGTGTAAGCTTCATGATTGTTACATTAAGTACATTTTGATATTACCGCTGGTTAGTAACGCTGACGCGTAATTCATGCTCTGTGAGCAGTTTAGCCATGTTTGAAGTGCAGTGTTTTCGAGTTTTGGCTCAGGACCGCAATAACTTGTAAGTAATATTATTCGCCGCATTTCGGTTGTTAACACAGCCTTGTCGTTAGCGTAATTTGCGAGATAAGATATAGAAATCAGAGAGTTTCGGTCTAGAATAGGGCATCATTTTAATACCGGGAAACTGATCAGTGGTTTGGAGAATTTATTCTAGAAACAGATTCCTTACTCGTCTAAGCTTCATGATTGTTACATTAAGTACATTTTGATATTACCGCAGTTTAGCCATGTTTGAAGTGCAGTGTTTTTCGACATGGCCAGAAATCCGTGACAGTCAGCGCATGTAGTGCGGGCTCGCATCCTATTTCTCTCCCCTTACGAATTTTGCAGGAAAATAGTGAAAATGATGTTTCAAGCATGAAATTAAACTCTAAACTATATATTTTAACCTCAAAGGCGATTTCAAATCAGTAAAAGCCAGGTTTTCCACGAGTGAAGGGTTGCGCAATGCCGATTTGTATTTGTCACGCTTGTTGTCACGCGACATTCACAACAACCGGTTGCGAGGGAGAAACGAGAACATCCGAGGCTACAATCTGTGCTAAACAGCGGTATACTCCCATAACACTAAGTAGGTCATATAAGCTGTATAATTCGAAGATGGCGGGCGATGTTTCGTCTTGAAAAGCGGTACAAATCATCGATTTCTTCAACGATTTCAGGCGCTAATGGCGCTGGACTTAACTAGTATTCTTCGTCCTTCTTCGTCGACTTTGGGAACCGGTTAAACATCGTGGATTGCCTTTAATTTTGCGCTGAATTTGAAGTTACAAGTGTAAACAAAGCAAGCAGATTTTTGAAAATCGAATCAGTACATCCAACTGACTCCGAGGACTAAAGGACTTTCTTGTTATTGTACGGCGAAATAGAAGACATGTGGCGGATTTAGAGCTTTCATGCGCTCAGAAAGATCGAACTGGGGAACCGGTTTATCCACTACGAAAACGTATCAACATCATTCCCGAGGTAAAGGACATGGCAAACCTCACTTTAAGATTTTTGAAACTTGATTTACTGCTGTGATTGTGATGTAGCGACGAAGAATAAAAAAGGTAACTGAAATTTCCACTGTTTTCTTTGTAAATTTTTGAATGCCCGTTTGTAATCTAAGACTCGATTCGGTACTCGTGCGCTTGCGCGGCGGCCATACTGTCACGGATTTCTGGCCATGGTTTTGGCTCAGGACCGCAATAACTTGTAAGTAATATTATTCGCCGCATTTCGATTGTTAACACAGCCTTGTCGTTAGCGTAATTTGCGAGATAAGATATAGAAATCAGAGAGTTTCGGTCTAGAATAGGGCATCATTTTAATACCGGGAAACTGATCAGTGGTTTGGAGAATTTATTCTAGAAACAGATTCCTTACTCGTCTAAGCTTCATGATTGTTACATTAAGTACATTTTGATATTACCGCAGTTTAGCCATGTTTGAAGTGCAGTGTTTTCGAGTTTTGGCTCAGGACCGCAATAACTTGTAAGTAATATTATTCGCCGCATTTCGATTGTTAACACGGCCTTGTCGTTAGCGTAATTTGCGAGATAAGATATAGAAATCAGAGAGTTTCGGTCTAGAATAGGGCATCATTTTAATACCGGGAAACTGATCAGTGGTTTGGAGAATTTATTCTAGAAACAGATTCCTTACTCGTCTACGGCTGTTTGTAAAAAAAAAGAAAAAGAAAACTTAGATTGAGATCAAGGTGAAAAAAAAAGTACTCAGTCTGCACAGTCTGCACGGTCTGCGTGGTCTGTACGGTCTGCAGTCTGCAGTCTGCAGTCCGCACGGTCTGCGTTTTGGCGTGACCGTCAGTCTGCACGGTCTGCGTGGTCTGCACGGTCTGCAGTCTGCAGTCTGCAGTCCGCACGGTCTGCGTTTTGGCGTGACCGATAAAATAACGACAACAAGATGGACTACGTGTAGCACACGTACATGGTCAACAAACTGAAGGCACTTTGGGTAGCATAACAGTGTCACGCAAGCGCTTTTTCGAGTTTGTCGAGAAACGTTTCCTTCTTGGCCTCATCAACATTGAAAAGCTATACAGTATTCGTTTTCTTTGGCTCGATTTGTTTGCTTTCTTTTCCTTTCCTTTCGCTCAGTTTTCCATAGAGGACCCATAGAGGGGACTGGCTGGTGTGTTAATGTATAACTGACATTCAATTCGTTTTGATTTGACCCCGGGTTTGACCATTTTCACAACACGTTTTTGTCACTAACCTGCGGCTAACCAGGCACAGAGGACCGGGCTGAAGTTGTCTGCCAATTCACTGCCAATTCGTCTGCTGCCAATTCGCCCTCTAGAAGTACACTGCCAATTCGTTTCTCTTCTAGATGTTATGAAATTGGTGTTAACAAGTGTTGACAGGCCTAACACGACTCCTGCTGGTCTCGTGATGTTGTGTACTTGACCTTTAGATTTTAGCTCTTACGAGTATGTCTGAGGTAAGTAAAAATTGAAAATAAATCGCGAATAACATGAATTGACAGTTTTGGTCCCAGTCTGCATTTTATACCCAGTCTGCAATCTGCAGTCTGCATTTTATACCTAGTCTGCATTTTATACCCAGTCTGCAGTCTGCAATCTGCAGTCTGCATTTTATACTGACCGATATAAAATCTGTTGGAACGCTTAAAATGCTGAGAAATCCATTGGAAAAGGATGGAGAAGCGAAATAAACCCGCCGACGTACTAGCCACTACGGCAAAACCTCCCGACTCACGTTGTCAAATTTCACGCTACGGCTGGACAGAACTGACTGACATGCGCAGTGTCTCATTTTTGAGAAATTGACTTCCGGTAGCCATGACTTGGGTCACGTTTCATTAATCAAAGAACCCCCATTCTCGTCCCCAGAGCTACGCGGTTTTTTTTTAAATGTTGTGACCAAAAGAAACGGAGGATCTTGGAACGAGAATGAAGAACCCCTTGTAACTCTCCCTCGTGTCACACTATTGCGCACTAGCTGGAGGATGAATGTGATACCGCAAGCAATGCAAATAGCTGTTCAGATGCCGTACTTCATATTAGATGAATCTTATTCAATCGTGTTTCACCAAAACCAAAGCTCTGAGTGAATTACCCGGGGGTACTCCCTTATATAGCTATATAGGTGTGTTCCGCCCCAAAGGGTATGGCTTTTGAGCCGTTTTCGTCTGAAATAGGGTATAGATTTTGACCATTTTGGTCTGAAATAGGGTATGTTTTGTGTACTCTAGTCTGGAATTTGGTTTGGCTTTTATACGAAACTGTTTTTTTCCATTAACATCGGGGAATTTGAAGCCCTTTTCAAATGTTTGCGCAAATGGAACCCATTCCTGGGTAGTTGAAGTCATGTATAAGACACGTGTACTAATTTTATGGATCTGAAATCGGTGAGGGTAAAAGGCGGAATGAGTTTGCGGAATGGCATGTGGCATGACTTGCGGAATGGCATAATTATGCGGAATAAATGACTTAAAGAAATACATTAACTACAAATAACCGCTTTACGTAATGCTGCGGGCTCAAACCATACGATATTGTTCAAGATGGCGGCTGTTTGGTGACAAGAAGCGTATAGGTTCGCCACTTTTGTGTTCGTGGTGGCCATATTTTTCGGTCAAAACAAAGAAAAATTATCCTTTAAGTGATATGCTGTATTGTGGAGGTAAATTATTTTAGTTATCAGGTTGTATTTTCACGAGGAAGAAGTGTTCTGTGTCGATTCTGTGCAAGAAATGAAAGTCACGAATTATAAAATTATTGAGTGATAAGCATAAATCCATGACAGATCCAGATGAACAGATCGATGGGTTATATTTTGCCAGTTATATGGGTGCTATGATTTCTTGGAAAACGGCAGCTCTCAGAAGATATCAATAAATTAAAATTGGATTTGATGATAGACTGTGTGACTGTACTCACACGTGACACTTCACAAAAATAACCCAACTTCGAGCACTAAATTCGCCAAGAAGATAAGTCGCGCATAGAGGCACCTTCTATCTAGTGGATTCATGCACATTCGAAGAGCAACTTGCCGACATTTTCGGCAAATTCCACCACGCAGTTTCATATATAAACGCCATTTTCTGTGTAAACTTTGCAGCAATAAAAAAGTGATGGATTTCTTCCTAAAAATACAACCTGATAACTAAAATAATTTACCTCCAGAATACAGAATATCACTTGAAGGATAATTTTTCTTTGTGTTGACCGAAAAATATGGCTACGACGAACACAAAAGTGGCGTTGTAAATGGGTTAAGTTTAACCTATACGCTTGTAACGCTTCTTGTCACCGAACATCCGACATCTTGAAAACGTGACAAGATCGTATGTTTGAGCCCGCAGCATTACGTAAAGCGGTTATTTGCAGTAAATGTATTTCTTTAAGTAATTTATTCCGCATAATTATGCCATTCCGCAAGTCATGCCACATGCCATTCCGCAAAATCATTCCGCCTTTTACCCTCACCGATCTGAAATAGGGTATCGATTTTTGGGTCAGGTCTGAAATAGGGTATGGAAAATGACATATTTTGGTCTGAAATAGGGTAAGGGTTTCAAGAAGCGGGCCGCACACCCCCACCAAATAATTCAGGGAGTACCCACCCCCACCACCCCCCCCCCCCCCCCCCTGGAGTGAGTTATAAGTTAAATAATATCAGCTACTTCCATTGGTGTTCCGTGAGTAACATTATATTATCTCCAAACTAGCCGTTATTAGTATAAAGTCATAATGTCGTCTCACAACCGAATTTAGTATTTAACCCTACAAAGAACTACCAATCCTGTTAGTTACATGATGAGTGAAGTTTTCTAAAGTACCGAAACATTAGACTACGAGCAGTCCCTCATTTTTCTCAGGGATAGTGGAGTGGGCGGAGAGTCACCTCGAGGATACGCGACGCGCGTAGTCTAGTGTACCTTGAATAGCGATCATAGCGCAATAACAATTCAGGCTTGTCTCATGTCACATAGTTCTTACCTCTGTATTTTTTACATTGGTCAAAACAAAATGACACGTCTTGTGCCAGCTTGGGCTGCACAGAGACGTTACAACAAAAACGACGTTTTTAAAGACAGGGAATGATTGGTGGAGTGTCCTTGAATCCCTAATTACTCAGTGTAAGGACTATGTTAGTCCCTAGCTCTCTCTAATCATTAGTCGATCCCCTTTAGAACTTTTTTAATAAGCCCCATCAAAAGTCAGCGTTTAATTTGATTTGTTTCTAGACTCTGTTTAAAAGTGCAGAAAGTTTTCCCGCGTTGGCAAGCCTGCATAGGCAAAATATATAAAAAGAGATTTTGACTAGTTACCAGTCCCTTTTAAGGTGTTTCGATACAGTTTTTCGGGTGCCATACCAACTGTTTTCAACCAGCTTTTTAGCAGACTTTCCTCAATCGGATCGATGTGAAATTTACACCAATAAGTAGTCTTAGAGTAAAGTTTGCTATGATGTACTTTTTAGTGAAATCGATATTTCCATGGCAACGATAAACAGAAAACCTTGAAATCAGTTAAACTTAAATTCTGCACGATCCAGACGTCATCAAGAAAAGCCAATACCAATATCTTAAACTATGCTATATGGCAAATAAAATATACCAGAATAAAAAAATATATGTATGTTTGATTTCGAATAAAATGGAAAAAACATTTCAAACCTTAATTTTTGCATAATAAAAGAAAATGGATCGAAAGATACATACTATTTTGATAAAATTACTTCGGAATTAGCCAAAATGTGTCTGGAACTCATGTTTTGACGCCATGAAAGTTTTGTTGATTTTCATTTATGCGATCCCGAGAACGAGCATTTTTCCAAAGGTCACCCCCATTATATTTGTATAGGTAATAGCATGAGGTGTAGCAGTAGTATTTGGAAATAATATAATAAGCAATGAAATGCTTTGTTCAGCTTAGTTATACCACACAAAAGTGTTTTGCTTTCAATATTCGTAGGTTTTTGGACACTTTGACAGATAATCTCGTTGAAATGCCCACTTTAGTCCACACGCTAAACAATAGAAATGTCCGCCATCTTGTTTTTTCTTCTTAGAGTCAATTGCTACACTTGCCATATTTGGAAACTGTAATTTCTACATGTAAGTATTTCAGTATTTGAGATAAATACAGCTCGTTCGAACCAATCACCGTTCAGAAATTTCGCAGCCTGTATTATAATTCGGGTAATTTTCGACTTTGAGCGCTTTTGCGAAAATCTTAAAAACGGCTCGATAGATTTGTTTAAAACTTTCCCCTCGCATGCTTCATAATGTGAATAGTTGTATGCCAAAGCTTTATTAGCATTGATTTACTGGAACACTTTTAAATTTAACGATGAATAGAACGTCCGAACGGACGATAAAGTTTGCGTACGTTCTATTCATCGTTGAATTTAAAAGTGTTCCAGTCAATCAATGCTCATTCAACAAGACTGCTCTTCAAGGTGCTTTCTCGTCACCTTTCCACTTGACAGTGCTCTGATTTTGTAAGAAAAAATCCTTGTCGATCATTCTTGGGAATGAAATGCTTCAATATTTTTTTACAAGCTCTGGGAACGTGACTGATTTGAAATTCGAAAGTCGTACTCGTAGTCAATCTCGTACTCGTACTTAATTCGATCTAAAGGTCGCTAATAGAAAATGGGCGTGACCGAGCTCGTTTTCCAGTTATAAGCACTCTAAGCTAAAATTAAGTGTGATTTTGACAGGTTACATTGTTAATATGGTAACTTGTTATGATATCTGGCGTTAATAATGAAGAAAAATGTAATTTTGTACAACAATTTCTATTTTCGCTAGTATTTATACATTCCTTCGTATGCGACTCATAAACATAACAGGCGGAGATTGCGCAGTACGGACTGTAAATCATCTTTAAGACGCGAAAAGAGAAACTATAAAGCTTTCACTTACGCTAGCCAGACTGATCGGACCGGATCGGGCAATTTTTTTTTTTCACGCCCACTTCAAGATGGCGGCAAGATGGCGGCAAGATGGCGGCGTTAAGACTTTTTCCACAAAAAAGGGAGCACAGTTCATGAATTGAGCTGATTCTAACCCACAATAACCTTATTCCCTAACACAACACAATCGAGCCGCTTGCTGCCCGAAACACTAATTTTTAAGGCAATAACGCCGTGCTCCCGTAACATACGTTAATAGTGACCAATACTAATCGGTTTACTACGAACGAATCATAAAATCGCTACTTAACATCAAAATTAAACCATTTTTTAACCCCAAACGGTAAAACGTTGGCTAAATTCAAATTCTAAACTGTTGATTAACCTGAAACAATATTTAATCGCTTAAAAACATACAAAATGTAAATGGCCGCCATCTTGAAGTGGGCGTAAAAAAAAATTTCACCCGGATCGGACGTCCTACTAAAAACACTTTATATAACAATTAAAAGACGAGTCCTTTTTTAGCCTGCAGTGCAGGCGATTTTCTTGGTGGGTAAGCGATGGTTTATCTGTTTAGCCGCCATGTTGGATTCGCAAAACGCGGAGAGTTGGGAGACCCCCACTCCCTTCTCCATTCCTTTGTACTCGCCCCAAGCCTCCAACGTTTTCCTAATCCAAGATGACGGCTTATATTAAAACTCAGTGCTCGCTCGCACAAAATACGCCTGCACATCAGGCTAGTCCTTTTTACCCCTCAGAACTGTTGTAATCCACCCATGGCTTAAAAACGCCTTTTGCCAATAGAGATTTGTGTATTTGGACGTAGTGGAGACTGAGCACGAGTTTTTAGGGGGGCGCGCGCGCGAGAGAGAAGACAACCGCGAGGAAGGCCAGGAGAAAAAGGCGTTTTCTTCCTCTCACACGCGCCCCTCCAACTCGCGCTTCTTTTACTCCAGCACCTGCTAAAAATTGTTAGCCTGCTCGCAGGCTAGGGCCTCCCATATAATAGTGACAGGAAGATCACCCGGATACCTCTTAGGCCGGTGAACATGAATTTAAACGGCCACGCCCACAAAACAAGATTCTGGTACCTATCTGATAGGTTCCTTTAAAAATTAACGACGATCACCCCTGTCACTTTTATATATCTAAATAAAGTTACTATTACTATTATTATTATTACTATTACTATTTAATAAGTTCTTTCTCCGACGCGGAAGTTTGCTACTCATCCTGTAATTTCCTCAATCAATTGTTGTGCTAACTTTTCCACTATTGTTTGAAAACTTCTTCTGCTTCAGTCCAATGCTTCCCAGAGTTCCTTGCCTTCATGCTCCTGTGAAAGATCCACTTTCATGCGCAATAAACCAGTAAACAGAAATAGATCTTGGGTAATCAGGGCATATTCTTGATAATGACCATCAATAACGACATCCTCAGAAGGTCGAAGCAGGTTCTTTGCTGTTATTTGGCCCAGCTCTAGCCAGTTTTCCGAGAGGTTGGGAATGGTTATCGTTCCCACGAGTTCTTGCTCAATGCCAGTGTATGATATGAATCGGAGCACTTCCGTCTGATGCCATATTATATTGTGACGTATGAACAGCAAGTTTCACAGTGTATACAGGGATAAGGCTGCAATATCTACAAATGAAAGTATATTATACCACAAATCTTCAGTTGCAAATGATTGCCAGGTGAACACAGCTGTTCGCTCATATCAGTTATATTTTTACTCTCAGACCCAGGCAAAACAAATTGGAAATTTCGTGGTTGAACTCCACTAGTAATTTTGCCACTGTTTCTTTCCTTATACTAGGAAAAGTATTTTTATAATGGCACGTATAACTCCATAGCATGAAGCGACCAAGAATATTGCTACTCCCCTCGCAGGTTAACTTCAGCATTTATCATTTTGCCCTGAAAAATTTTCCGAGTACCCATTTATCCGCCTGGGCCAGAGAGGAACTGCGAGAACACGACAATTAACAAAGAGGGCCCACTCTCCAACGCACTATAGTCATTAGGCTAAGGGCCTCCAATACTTTACATAACTTGCTGTATTTATAAGCAAAGGTTTGGTAATACATAAGCATAAACGAACGACGTTTCGGAGTCGTCATGACGCCATTTTCAAGTTCAAAATTATTATAATAAACTGTCAGAAATAGTTCACTGAAGATTAACATAATAAAATAATTGTTGTATTTAACTGAGTTAAAGAAAGAAAAAGTTAATTACACTAATGGCTAGTTTAAGGTGACACATAGACTTGCTCCAAGACGCTGGTTTTTATTTGTTATCCTGAAAATATACAGAAGCCATACACGCGGGGGCCCGGAGTGTGTGTGTGGGGGGGGGGGGGGGGGGGGACTCCGGATTTAAAATGACGGGGAGGTGAGAAGGATTTTTTGGGTAGGAAAATTTGGCAAGTATTTTTTGGGTAGTTTGATTTTAGAAGGGCGTTTTTGGGGACAAAAGATTCACAGTAAAACAATTGTTACCGTATTTATATGTAGTACACTCATACTTAAGCAAAGTAGTAAATGTGTTAAGGTTAAAAAATTCAGCATGGGATTTTTGGGGGTTTAATTTTGGTTCAGGGGATTTTTTTTTCGTTTCGCTTCAAGCCCTAGGGATTTTTTTAGGTTTTAATTTATGTCCCCATTCGCACCTCTCGTCACTTTAAATCCGGAGTACCCCCTGGATGCGGAGGGCGTGCAGGTTTATTACATTGAGTGTTGGTGTGACGCGAGAGTATGGCTGCGGAATGTGTGACCTGTATCTCGCGCGAGATACACTAGCCTCGCGTGTCGGCTCGCGTAAAAGCCTTCTTCTACTCTGAATAAAACCCTCGCGCTTCGCTCCAATAAACCACTGTGCTTGGTCGGAGAGAATCAAACACTCTTCAGTGGTCATGAAAACGAACGACATGGAGTAAGTCTATAGGCGACACACGGAGGACGAGTAAAGACACCGTAACGTGAAGAGCCACTAACTTACTCATTTTTTTTCATCCCAGTTTGGACATGATACTGTTCACAGATCATCAGTAGGCCACGTGGTCTTTGGCGACCAAGCTTCCTCTTACCTACCTGATAGAAATCTGGCCCATTCTAGGCACGTGACGAGTACATGCGAACAGTGGTAAGAAAAAAGAACATAGTTTACATGAATTATCTCACAACAGTTAATAAGATCACATAAGTTACAAAAATTAGCGACTTCTTGCAGGTACCTCAGATCGTGTCTCTTAGATTGGCGAAATAATGGCGCGATAATTTAATTTTCGAAGCTCAGATGTGAGCGGTTCATGAAGACAGGGTGTGTATTAGGGATTGGGCTTTTATATTTTTGGCATGGATATACCAGTTGAGACCCTAAGAAGACTCGTTGTCTGTGATAACGTGTGATCAATAATAAACGCAAGAGAAACTACAGTATACCATTTATGTTGTTTGAAAGGGGAGGGGCGCTTATTAGGAATGAGGACCGTTCTAAATGATTTAAATTACAGAAATCACTCTCCTGATGTTGGGTAATGCGGTGGACGCCAATTAAAGGAGCTGTGTCACGCTACTTTTTGCTATTCTTCCCTGTAATCTTTTTTTACGAGCTATAAACTCAAACATGTCAATGAAATATTAATTCAAAGATGGAATCTCGCTTACATAACAAACACACTGATTTCTAAGCATTATTTACCACTTGTTTCACACAAATGTACTTAACTTGAAAAAAGACTAGCCGTCGTTTTTCAAGTTAACCTTTTCGCAATCCGTTTCAATCTTGTCCAATTTTGACCATCCGCAATTCATTGCGGCTTCCTATAGTATTTGTTTTATGTTTTTCTATGGTTTGAAACCATTATTTTGTGGTTTCAATATACTCTAAGTTTAGTTTGCGTGTAACAGAATTGCTGAAAATAGCGTGACACAGCCCCCTTAATAAATTGGGGAACTATATCACATGACAAACAAACAAACAAACAAACAAACAAAACAGCAATCACGCACACAACCAAATTCTAACGAGCACTAAATAGAGCGATATCACGATTACTGATCACATACTGCGGTGAAATTGTATTTATATCTCGTGTTTGTTAAGACACCCAAACACAATCTACTTCACTGAGGCTCGGCTTGACTCGATGATCACCTCTATCCACACGAATATCAGCTAGACCTGCTCTATGAAAAGTCTTATGCGAGAAGTAAGTAACATTAAACTGCATACATTATCATTCAAGCTACTACAGGTATTCAACGTGGTCTCTCGTAAACAATGACTCAAATAATGATGATTTGATAACTGAAAATGAATAAATAATAAAGATTTCCGATCGAAAAACAAACAAACGAAGAGTAGAGGAATTGGTCGAGAAACGGTAAGCATTAACTTAATGAATAATAATACTGAAAAAAAAAAAATATTGAAGAATAAACATAATACAAAAGCAATCATAGACAAATTCTGACGCGATAGGGCAGTCGATCGAACAAAGAGTTAAATTGTGTTGTCTTATTTAATTTTTCAAACAACACAACACACTCGGTGCTATCACGACTATCATTGCTCACTTTTGGATATTACAAAACTCTCAAAAGTAGAGCAAATGTTATTTTCGTCCCCAGTCTACCTGATGACTTCCTCGACGCCTGATGTATATGTATGGTTACCTTAGTAACTCAAGCAACAAGCGACGAAGGGAGAAAAGGAGGATGACTGGGGCGAGGCTTTAGCTCATCATCAACCAATCATTTACCCTCATAGCGTATGTTTTGGCACGTGATAAGTACGTGGTCTGGCGTTGAATCCTACCTGCACTTTGAATCCATGGAATGGCATTTGCCTTTCTTCCAGTGAAAACAAAGTGAAGAAGGAAACTGAGAAAATCCTTATGTCAATTTGGAGTGACCAAAACGTTTGGTTACTCAAAAATGCAATAAGGGTCAAACTATTCAGAAAACGGCAATTAATGGAAGATAATTAACGCTTCTGATTCTGTCTGCTTTTTCGAACTGAAAAAGACGGTACTTAAAACAAGACTGTTCTTTTCGCGGTCGACAACATTCTCTATCTGAATCTACATACATTTAAATGGAAGTGTCTATATTATGTTATATATACAATGGTTCAGTCGCTGTTTGTTTAATACAAAGACAGTGAATTTTCAAGTTTTCCAAAGCAACAGATCGACTGGGAATCCCAAGTAACAAATTGAGAAATTGCCGATAGATTGTGGAAATACGGTATATAAAGAATACATAATCATGCTTATGAATACATGCTTACCACGAACTTCTAAAATACTGCTTGTTGAAATGGTAACACTCGTCTTTGATGGAATAATAGAAGCTGTAAATAAGAATATCCGTACATTATTCCTCGGCAAATGGAAATATAAATAGCCACTGTTCTGTTTGTTAAATTCAGATTGACTTAATTGAATTCAGATTGACTTAATTGAATTCAGATTGACTTGATTAAATTGACTTAATTAATTGACTTAATTAAATTGATTGATAATTATTACGAAATTAACTGAAGTCATTACGGTGGCCCACAGGGGCAATACAAATTTATCTATTCCAGTACAAATATTTATATTCTAGTACAGATTTATCTATTCCAGTACAAATGTATCTCCCAGTACAAATATATATTCCAGTACAAATTTCCAAATTTATTATCCCAGTACAAATATATGTCCCAGTACAAATATCTATTCCAGTACAAATATTTCAAATATTTCCGCGCACAAGGCCTGGGGCCAAACATCCAGAGCAAAACAACATGGCTGCCACGATGTCGTGCAGCTGTGGGGCTATTAACCTGATCGTTTTTTCTCGAAGTCGCCAAAGTTTGATAATCTTTTAATACAGAGCTATCTGACAATTTACTTCATAGGCATCGATCGAAATCGGCAAATTATAAATCGTGTTCTTAAAACATAACACAATCTCCAAGGCTGATAGTTTACAATGATTAAAGCTTTAATAATAAATAATAAAAGTGTACCTTCAATTTTTGAACTGACTGATGCTGACAAACTGTTGGAAACAGGCGGACGTATGCTCAAAGGAGATGAATGACTCTGGCTGACAAATGGTGGCAAACTGCTGGAGACGGACGAGCTTATGCTTGAAGGTGATGATGGACTCTCGCTGACTGATGATGACAAACTGCTGGAAGCAGACGAGCTTATGCTTGAAGATGATGATGGACTCTCGCTGACTGATGATGACAAACTGTTGGAGACAGACGAGCTTATGCTTGAAGATGATGATGGACTCTCGCTGACTGACGATGACAAACTGCTGGAGACAGACGAGCTTATGCTAAAAGAAGATGGCGGACATTCGCAGACTGGCGATGGCCAACTGCTGGAGTCGACAGACAAGCTTATGCTTGAAGATGATGATGAACTCTCGCTGACTGACGATAACAAACTGCTGGAGACAGACGAGCTTATGCTTGAAGATGATGATGGGCTCTCGCTGACTGATGATGACAAACTGCTGGAGACAGACGAGCTTATGCTTGAAGATGATGATGAACTCTCGCTGACTGATGATGACAAAACTGCTGGAGACAAACGAGCTTATGCTTGAAGATGATGATGGACTCTCGCTGACTGACGATGACAAACTGCTGGAGACAGACGAGCTTATGCTTGAAGATGATGATGGTCTCTCGCTGACTGATGATGACAAACTGCTGGAGACAGACGAGCTTATGCTTGAAGATGATGATGGACTCTCGCTGACTGATGATGACAAACTGCTGGAAGCAGACGAGCTTATGCTTGAAGATGATGATGGACTCTCGCTGACTGATGATGACAAACTGCTGGAAGCAGACGAGCTTATGCTTGAAGATGATGATGGACTCTCGCTGACTGATGATGGCCAACTGCTGGAGACAGACGAGCTTATGCTTGAAGATGATGATGGACTCTCGCTGACTGACGATGACAAACTGCTGGAGACAGACGAGCTTATGCTAAAAGAAGATGGCGGACATTCGCAGACTGGCGATGGCCAACTGCTGGAGTCGACAGACAAGCTTATGCTTGAAGATGATGATGAACTCTCGCTGACTGACGATAACAAACTGCTGGAGACAGACGAGCTTATGCTTGAAGATGATGATGGACTCTCGCTGACTGATGATGGCCAACTGCTGGAGACAGACGAGCTTATCCTTGAAGATGATGATGGACTCTCGCTGACTGATGATGGCCAACTGCTGGAGACAGACGAGCTTATGCTTGAAGATGATGATGGACTCTCGCTGACTGATGATGGCCAACTGCTGGAGACAGACGAGCTTATGCTTGAAGATGATGATGGACTTTCGCTGACTGATGATGACAAACTGCTGGAAGCAGACGAGCTTATGCTTGAAGATGATGATGGACTCTCGCTGACTGATGATGGCCAACTGCTGGAGACAGACGAGCTTATCCTTGAAGATGATGATGGACTCTCGCTGACTGATGATGGCCAACTGCTGGAGACAGACGAGCTTATGCTTGAAGATGATGATGGACTCTCGCTGACTGATGATGACAAACTGCTGGAGACAAACGAGCTTATGCTTGAAGATGATGATGGACTCTCGCTGACTGATGATGACAAACTGCTGGAGACAGACGAGCTTATGCTTGAAGATGATGATGGACTCTCGCTGACTGATGATGACAAACTGCTGGAAGCAGACGAGCTTATGCTTGAAGATGATGATGGACTCTCGCTGACTGATGATGACAAACTGCTGGAAGCAGACGAGCTTATGCTTGAAGATGATGATGGACTCTCGCTGACTGATGATGGCCAACTGCTGGAGACAGACAAGCTTATGCTTGAAGATGATGATGGACTCTCGCTGACTGATGATGACAAACTGTTGGAGACGGACGAGCTTATGCTTGAAGATGATGATGGACCCTCGCTGACTGATGATGACCAACTGCTGGAAGCAGACGAGCTTATGCTTGAAGATGATGATGGACTCTCGCTGACTGATGATGACCAACTGATGGAGACAGACGAGCTTATGCTTCTCAAAGCTTTCAAACGTAAAATAAAATAAAATAAAATAAAATAAGATAAGATGATATTGTCTTCCAATATCATTTTTATTTTTTCAATAACTATGTTATTTGATGTAAATCTTCTTAATTAAAGTTTACTAAAATCAGTACAATACGTGACTATAACACCTGATCATTTTCGAATGAGTGCTTTTCTGTGAAATTTACAAGAACAGAAAAAGTGAAAAATCTTTCGCAAGAATTGACGTGTCGATCTGGAACTCAATCCCACATTCAGTTAAGGCGGGGGTACACGTGAATTTCAATGAACTTTTAAGAGGTTTAAAGAAGGGATAGAAGGAAAAAAAAGATTTTTGGAACACCAACAGACAGTTGATACCCATGCGGGTACTCTTGCGTGGTTATCAACTGTCGTCAATGACAATCTACTAATTTTAAACTTCAAATTCTAATTTTGAAACTACATTAAGTCTTCAATATTTCTTATAGCCTGCGAGCAGGCTCTCATTCGCGCGATGAGCGCGGAGCGCGATCGTTATCTTTAGTATTGCGTGACGTTCGAGCGCGGAGCGCGAGGGAGTGGGCGAGGAAATGAGAGCATGCACGCGAGGCCCGGTTTCTTGAATGCCGCCCCTAGCGAGGTGTCAACTTGGTGACAACTCATCACGCTTCATTTGTCAAATAACCAACCAATAGAATTGGAGGAAAATGTAAACAAACATTACACATGGAATTATTTTTGGACCAGATATTTTCATAGACGGCGGTTTTGCGCGAGCGGTGAAGGTACAAGATAGCCTGCTCGTAGGGTAGCGCGGAAAGAAAACGGTAAACACAGCTAGCGATTGTTGTAAGTGCGGATCGAGTCTTTGTTTCCGCAACGGCAGCCGTGATGATGTGTTGGCCGGCGATGTGCGAGAGAGTTTGTCAGAGCGTGATTGTATAAACCTGTGTCACAAAATCAGGAACTTGTGATGATGAAAACTCAACGCTGTGATATAGCGAAGGTGGAAAATGGCAGTATTACTGAGCGAAACAAGAGCCAAATGCAAACTTCTGTCGGCGACATCAGATCAACAGGATCAAATGCTTTCCAACAGGAAAGTGTCACGAACAAACAGAGTGGGAGGACAACTAATGCGTTATTTCCAATTACAAGCACCGGAACCGTCAAGAAGTAGGGTTTCCAAAGTATAGTTCACTTGAAAGTAAAGCGCTTGCCGTATTTTGTAAAGAAACGTCCGTGTAATGTTTTCAGTTAGGTAAAATAAACATATGTGGAATGCACGATCGCAGAACATAGACTAAACATAGAATGCGAGTGATGACCAGTGATCTTCTAGCCTGCGAGCAAGCTCTCGATCTCGCTTGGGTTCACGGCGCCCTCCGGGAGCGGCGAAGGCACAAGTTACAAACCGGCGAAAGTAAAGTTCTTAACTTGGCGTTGCTTCAGGGTCAATGGTCAAATAATGTTATCTAACACTACAGTGTTTGATTGCCTTTCTTCGAGTGAGAATAGTTCAGGTTAGTTCAGCTTTGCCTGTAACCAGTCGACATTAAAGCGAAAACATATCTCCCTTCAATAACACAATTTACTGCTCTTGAGATGTATAAACGCAGGTTCAGAATTGATCAAAAGCTAGACTTGCCACAAGTCGATCACCAAAACGCGAAAAACGGACTTTGAGAAAGTCTAATCAAAAGCTTGCGAAACACTCTTGAACAAAACAATAATTGAACCGACTATTTTCTCCGTTGCCCTTGCTTGCCCTGGTCATTGTCACAATAATTGGATCTGTCATTTTGGACCAATCAGAATACTGCGTTCGTTCGTGCGTTCGTTCGTTCGGGGGGGGGGGGGGGGGGGGGGGGGGGGGGTGGACCAAAGAGGTGTTATGATTAATATGCTGACTGGATGTATGAAGTGTTTCATCTTTCGAGTTTTCGTAGCTAGTGCAATCCGGGGAGTGCAAAAAGATTTGGCAAAAGAAGGGAGAATGAAAGAAGGGCACCGTTGGTTTGTACTATATCATGCTACGTACGTAGAACACTTAAAGCAACAACAACATGATAGAGTCCAAACTGAAAGCCAAAAATGCAACCGTAGACAGCTGTTTCGACCTGGGTGGGTCTCGTCAGCACGGTGTAGCCGCACAAAATAGAGCAAACAGTACGAAGGCTAATTGTCTACTAATTGCTCGTGGTAATGACCTCAGATGAGCTCATTTTTTTCAAATGTTTGCCAATAGATCGTTTTCACCAAAATAACAAGATCGTTTTGCGTGCACCAAAAACATCTACAAACTCAGAGATTGTAGAGTAGGTGGAAATAAATATATTCCCCAAGTTTTGATGTGGCAGTGTTCATTGCAACGAAGTTATTGGGAAAACAATATTCGGAAAATTACAGAACTTAGTATGAATCCGCCATATTGGTGGACCACTTTGGTCCACCAATATGGCGGCCAAAAAATGTCTGCGAGAATAAAAATGATTTTGCTACGGAAGTCATACGTTTTCACTTCTGAATGCTTTAGTTATCATTTTTAACTTATTAGCATATCAGAAAAGTATTTAAAAGTGCGAAAATATTGGTTTCTGTAACATTTCAGGTCACGTTGAGCCAGGCCGTCTCAAATTTCAAAACGCTTTATCTCCAAAACAAAGCAATCTGCTGGCACAAAAATTTCCCCAGCAACTAACGACACTGATGTATAGAATATACTGAAAGAACAGCTTTGTAGCATCAATAGTTTTGAATTTAGCATTTTGATGACGTCACGTGAAAACGATCTATTGGCCAACGCCACATGCACAGCGCGTGACCATGAGCAACAGGCAAATGATTTTAAATATCATGTCGTTGTCGCGATAAGGAAAGTGAGGATAGACATGAACTATCCCACAGCGAATACATGGGCAAAACCATGTAAAAAATAGAAACAGCATATCGGATCTGAGAAGACGGATCTACGGTCCGAAAAAAAACTAAAAGTGAATAAGTAGCAAAGGACCGCGAACGAAAATGCTGCTGGTATACGTAGGATCTGTAAAAGATCTAATCAGCCAAAAATAGAAATACAAATAAAGTAAGCAATGCTGATACTACGTAGAACACTTAAGGCGACAATGACATGATAGAGTCCAAACTGAAAGCCAAAAATGCAACCGTGGACAGCTGTTTCGACCTGGTTGGGTCTCGTCAGCACGGTGTAGCCGCAAAAAAATAGAGCAAAGCATTTTCGTTCGCGGTCCTTTGTTACTCACTTGATTGGAAGAACTTTAACCTATAAGAAACGGTCTAAATTCACAGGCTAGAGAATATCAAGGGATCTTCAAAGTTTTAAATGACCGTTCTCCAAAATCTCCCCCCCCCCCCCCCCACCTCCGTTTCTCTATGGTTTTTAAAGCTACGACAACGAAACTTGTAGATGATGACGTCATATGACATAAAAATTACGTCATAACCCCTATCAAGGCTCCGCCATCTTGGATTTCTTGATTTCTCCAAACGTCAGAAAACCACCAATAATGACTTAACCCTATTCTGCCTGGGGGGGGGGGGGGGGGCAGAAAGTGCCCGCGCTGACTTCAAATTTATCGTACTTAAAGAGCATTCAAGCAATCATAGCCAAACTTTATGACTTTTCCTAAAAATTATCAGGGAACATTTTGGTGTGCCAATTTTTTGATCACGTGACTTGATGTTTCCATGGCAACCAAGTTTTGACAGGCCGTTTTAGCCAAATTTGGTATTTTCAGTTTAAATGTCCGTTTTCATGAGATTTTCGATTTTTACGAAGAGTTTCTTCCAAAATCTTTGCAATTTTTGCATCCTTATATTGTTTTCGATTTTTTTCAAATCAAATTTGGTGATTTTCTGACATTTCTGAACAATTGAAAAATCCAAGATGGCGGATCCAAGATGGCGGACAGGTTTAAAGTATGACGTTATTTCGGCGCGATATGATATCATAATTGATTCGTAATTGCCACTAAAATAAACATGTTTAAATGCTTTATTCACCACATAAGTTTCATTTTTTATAGCACAAATACTTTTTGAGATACAGATCGTTTTACCCAAATTTGTTGATTTTTTTAGCTTAATTTTCAGTTTTCATAAAATTTTTGCTTTTTACGATGAAATCCTTCCAAAATCTTTGCTGTTTTTAGCATCTTTATATTTTTTCTTGATTTTTTCAAAGCAAATTTGGAGATTTTTGTGACATTTCTGAACAATTTAGAAATCCAAGATTTAGGATCCAAGATGCGGATTTTTTTAACGTATGACGTCATTATGGCGTGTATGACGTCATAATTGACACGTGACTGCCACTAAAATAAAGATTTTCGGATGCTTTACACACCATGTAAGTTTCATTTTCATAGCGTCAATACTTTTCGAGATACATAGGGGGGGGGGGGGGCACTATCTGCCCCCCCCCCCCCACCCCCAGGCTCAGGAACGAAAAAAAAGCCCAGGTAGAATAGGGTTAAAAGTAAACAAAACCAACAAAAATAATGCTAAACTGATAAAAAAGGTAAAAGTTATTGCCAGAAAGTTATTTTCTTCCTTAAAAAAACATGAAAATTCCAAATTTGGAAAAACATGCCTTTCAAAAATATGGTTGCCATGGTAACAGCAAGTTACGTGATTAATGACATGTCATACCAAACTATTCCCAAATAAATTTTAGGTAAAGTCGAAAAGTTTCGCGGCTTTTCTTTAAATATTAAAACAAAGTTATTAACGGTAAAAGTCTCGGCGGACAAATTCCACCCGCCCCGGTCTGAATAGGGTTGA
This sequence comes from Desmophyllum pertusum, assembly GCA_029204205.1. Lineage (NCBI taxonomy): Eukaryota > Metazoa > Cnidaria > Anthozoa > Scleractinia > Caryophylliidae > Desmophyllum > Desmophyllum pertusum. Next base: position 689,430 of record MU826839.1, on the reverse strand, counting down.
CATGTTTTGCACATACATATATATTATATTTGGAACACGTGAGGGGTCATTCTACACATAGTTAATAGAGGGAAATGGTTATGAAGCCTGGCAAAGTTCTTTGTTATATGTTTTTGTTCGCTATTTTGGGGGTTGACCGTGCACAAAACCTGACAAAATACAATAGGTGGTTACGTGTGTTCAAGCAACTAACCAATAGAAAAGTTGCGATTACGTAATTCATGCATAGTGTATGAGCGCAAAACAAAAGATGTGCACAGTCATGGACCTTCCAACATAAATCTTGGCCTCTTTGTTTGCTCCTTTGAAGTTTGCCGGGTTTCATAACCATTTCCCTCTATTAACTATGTTCTACATGATCTCTTTTGAAAACAAAATGATAATGAGTGTGGTCGAAACTGGATTTTTGATTGTATTACTGCAAATGAAAAGTTAACGACTAAAATAAAATCGTTTTATTTCAACAGAAGATGCGTGAGACAAATTGAAAAGATTGCTACGCTTTTGAATATGTTCCTTGCCTTCGGTTCGAATAAAAATTAATCTCAACGAAGTTTCTTTCATTTGTCCACCTTAAAATGGGAAGGTTTTCAAAGGTTAATTCATTTAACTCGCATGTTGTGATCTGCATTACTTCGCCTTTATAAGCTTTACCGGGGAAGATCCGGCCGGATACTGACAACGACTAAAACAAAATAGAAAAGAAAGTGGAGTAGTTTCGTTAACAATATATATGCAGAAAAAGTAACTTACTTAGTATGTGTAAGCAAATTGCTATACGCTGGCGTGAATCATACATATATTCTAAATATAGCACTTGACCGTTCTTTAGCTGATTCGACTGGTTTTTTTCTCTCTCTAGATTTTTGCGGAAAGAAAATACGAAACTGGTTTCACGACAAAGAACACAAACAAAGGGCTCTTTGATATACTTAACGTTAATTTTGCGGGGGCGCCGTCGTGCATGCATGCGCATGCAAGTTATAATAGTTTTATTTCCGTCGCGAAAACTGCCTCTAGTTATCTAGCTATTCTGTTTACCTGGTTTAAAATTAATAGATGCTGCAAATTAACTGAAGACAATAAAAATAATAATAATAAAATGAGAAAGACGATTTTTAACAAAGCTTATTTTATGTTTCCACTCACATGATGGATTGATAGTAGTTGAACTTGCCACCACGAAATGCAGAAATGCGACCGTAATGATGAGGTCAACGTAATTTTTCATGATGTGCCTGCAAAGCAATGGACAAAATAAAATAATTATTTAAATTATACTATATAATAATAGTACTTCGGGAAAGTGACATTTTCGCATGTAACCGATTTTACCTCCGTAAATTTACCCAGATAACTTTGCACGATTAGGTGACTGAGAACAGCAGAAAACTGTGCACCTAGAAGAACCCTTTGTGGCCGTCCGGTTCAGTTTCCTTGGATAAGCCTACCGATGAGAAGCCTAATTTTGACAGGAACTCGATAAATAACAAAGGACCTTAGCTTTTGTTTGTTGCTATCTTGAACTCGGTTATCTCGAACACCTCGCTATCTCGAACTCAAACCCATATTGCCCTTGTTTTTCAGTCATTTAATCTCGAACTCCCCGCTATTATATATCTCGAACTGTTTTTTATTCCCCTTGAGTGTTCGAGATAGCGGGATTCACTGAACTGTAGTTGCCCCATTTCAGACCACATAATCAGTTCTCTACTGGAAAATTGTTCTTTTATCTACCACATCTAAAAATTATTCATTCATATACACGACGTGAATATGATTACTTTTGAAATAAACAATTCTCTAGGTTTATTACTCAGGTGAGCTCAGTGTGTGGCAAATAGAACATCGAATATGGCTTCTTTTCGAACTATGCTGTGAGTATGTAGCCTCCTACGCAGACGCTCTTTAATTCTGCAAATAAATTCAAGTGAGCTGAGCGCTGTTTCTATGTCTGAAAATGACAGACCTTGGATTTACCACTGGGCATCAGTTATAACGGTTTCTTCATATCCTTATCGGTTCATGAAGAAAAACGTGGCGTGAAATGCGAGAAAGCTAAGCAGCCGCAACAGTACTAAAACGAACAAGCAAAGCACAAGGCACAAAATCTACCCCATTGAATTTCCTGGGGAGAATGTGAACCGGAACGGCGAATTTGTCGAGTTTCTATTTAGAATCAATTGCTGTCTTTACCTATTCAGCTGAGGAAAGCTCTGAAACCGATAGAGAATTAAACTCTGAATTCGAATTGATCTGGATTCATGAGTATCACGATATTCGTAAGTAAATATAAATCAGTTTGTCCTCGGCGTCGGTATCGTTCCCTAACAACTACGGTATAATTATTATAATGCAACTGTCGTCAAGTACGGCAGAAGCACCATATTCGAAAACAGCCCAAAGCTTTTTTTATAGTTTCGACCAGCGAAATTAGTAATATAAGCACTATAATTTCGCACTTACACGTTTCTCGTCGCCTGAAATATACGTCGCAGCAGACTGATCGAATTTCATTTCCTTGTGCTAATTTATATAGTTTAGTCTTCTCCCAGAGCGCGGAAAGAAGACAGCCTGTTTGCCAGTGAGGGTCTCAGAGATGGCAATGTAATAAACTATTTCTTTGAAAACGTTTCTATAAAAGAAAATCTTAACTTACCGGCTTCGGTTCTTCATTCAAGTCGTAGAAAAATATTCCGCTAGACAATACCAAGTCGAAGACTCGAATATTTTAAAAGAGTCTTCGATTTGACGTCAAAGGTCAATTTTAATAACAAACTTTGTTTATTAGACCGGCCTTTTTAATCTTTTCAGACCGGTTTTTGGGGGGGGGGGGGGGGGGGGGGATTCGTTACTGCAAGATTATTAAAGCTACCCAACGAAACTTGGAAGGTATATAGTACGTCAAAAAAGTGTTTCTTTTGACGTCATTCTCGTCCCCAGAGGCCACGATCCTTTTGGTCAGCACCAAGAATCGAGACCTCTGGCCGAAACCAATTTGTTGAACACGCGCAGAGTACTCGTTCTATATTCTCAGCCAATCAGATTTGTCAGATTTGACGGGAAGTCCGAGCAGTTCGCGGACTTCCGGTGTTGGAACCGGCCAGAGGTCTCGATTCTTGGTGCTGACCAAAAGGATCGTGGCCTCTGGGACGAGAATGTTTTGACGTATGAAATACGAGTCGATGACGTCACATGTCGTAGAAATTCCGTCATGATTTCCGAACAGCCGCCTTGGATCCGCCCTCTTGGATTTCTTGATTTTTCCAAAACGTCAGAAAACCACCAAAATTACTCAAAAGTAATCAAAAGCAATCTAAAACATATCTTAAACTTATCATTGTTCGTGGAACTTGCTGTTACCATAGAAACCATATTTTGACAGACATGTTTTTCCAAATTTGGAATTTTCATGTTTTTTAAGGAAGAAAATAACTTTCTGGCAATAAATTTTACATTTTTTTATCATTTAGCATTCTTTTAATGGTTTTGTTTACTTTCGAGTCATTTTTGGTGGTTTTCTGACGGTTTAGAAAAATCCAGTAATCCAAGATGGCGGATCCAAGATGGCGGATCCAAGATGGCGACTTTTCGGAAATACCTTATTATAGGAAATTAACGCTCGTATTAATTAAGGTATATGAAATTGACGCGGCTTAAATTAACGCGAATTGGAAGGAAAATTAATTCCGAATAAAGGAATTAAAGGTTTGGGTTGGCAGACCGGAAACTAGTCAGCATAATAACATGAGGATTTACATAGCACGAGGAGTGCATCAAAACAAAGTCAACTCAAGTCTCCCTTCCGCTGAATGGCCAGGTAACTATTGTATATCACCGGTGACTGTTAAAGATGATTTTCAGTCCGTACTGCGCATGATCAGGGTTTATTTACATTTTTGTTTTGAATTTGTTGATACGTTGCACTTTGGTGATAGCGTACATGAAATTGTTATGAAGTTTTTGAGTCCGCCATTACGTGTCGTTGAGTTCCTGAATACTCGATGAGCTGAAACGTCGGTTTGGGATAACGCCGAGTTTCTTCTACTCGTTATTATTGTTTGGCAAGGATATCTGGTGTTAATAATGAAGAAAAATGTAAGTTTGTACAACAATTTCTATTTTCGCTAGTATTTACATTCCTTCGTATGCGACTCATAAACACAGCAGGCGGAGATTGCGCAGTACGGGCTGTAAATCATCTTTAAGACGCGAAAAAGAGAAACTATAAAGCTTTCACTTACGCTAGCCAGACTGATCGGACCGGATCGGACGTCCTACTAAAAAACACTTTATATAAGAATTAATAGACGAGTCTTTTTAGCCTGCAGTGCTGGCAATTTTCTTGGTGGGTGAGCGATGGTTTATCTGTTTAGCCGCCATCTTGGATTCGCAAAACGCGGAGAGTTGGGAGACTCCCACTCCCTTCTCCGTTCCTTTATACTCGCCTCAAGCCTCCAACGTTTTAATCCAAGATGGCGGCTTATATTAAAACTCAGTGCTCGCTCGCACAAAATACGCCTGCACATCAGGCTAGTCCTTTTTACCCCTCAGAACTGTTGTAATCCACTCATGGCTTAAAAACGCCTTTTGCCAATAGAGATTTGTGTATTTGGACGTAGTGGAGACTGAGCACGAGTTTTTAGGGCGCGCGCGCGAGAGAGAGAAGACAAGCGCGAGGAATGCCAGGAGGAAAAGGCGTTTTCTTCCTCTCACACGCGCCCCTCCAACTCGCGCTTCTTTTACTCCAGCACCTGCTAATACGCAGGCTAATTTGGACGCTTCGCCCCTCTCATACTATTGTCTATAGCAAGATTGACTGGCATGGTTCTATAGAAACAGGCAAGGATCATAAGAAAAGCCGTTCAATACAAACATTTAATCCGTGTGTTCAGGTTAATTAGACTATATTAATGTTCTGCATTTCCATCGGCATTGTTACCATACGCCATGATAAAGCCTTGAGAATTGTCCTTCTTCGTTCTGCAGTAAATTTTCAGGTTTGTCGTATTCAACGACTTGTCCGTTTTCCAGGACCAAAATTCGATCGTAATCTATGATGGTGTTCAGTCTATGAGCAATTGTAATAACTGTACAAGGTTTAAATTTTGTGCGAATTGTTTCTTGAATTAATCGATCTGTTTTGTAATCGACATTTGCCGTTGCTTCATCCATTACGATAATTGTGTTTTTCTTCAATAAAGCGCGAGCCAGGCACAGTAGTTGTCTTTCGCCGACGCTGAAGTTTGCACCACATTCTTTAATCTCCTCACTCAACTGTTGTGGTAACGTTTCCACCATGGTCTTCAAACTCGCTTCTTCCAAAGCATCCCAGAGTTCCTTGTCTTCGTGCTCCTCAAAAGGATCCAAGTTCATGCGCAGTGGACCAGTGAACAAAATAGGATTCTGGGTAATGACTGACATCGATCGGCGAGAGCTTTGAATGTTGATATGGCTGATGTCGACGTCATCAATGATGACATGACCAGTCGGTTGAGGCATGCGAAATAGAGCTGAAACCAATGACGACTTTCCAGTTCCTGTGCGACCAACAATTCCAATTTTCTCGTGCGAATTAACAGTAAAGGTGATATCTTTAAGTATTTTTGGCCCACCCTGGTAGTAGACTAGACCCAGGTTATTTATTCGTACTCGACCGTGCTCTGGCCAGCTTTCTGGAGGTTGGTGATGACACTCATACCCAGGTTCTTGCTCAATGTGAGTATATGCGATGACACGTTCTACAGACGTCATGTAATTTTCAACATCTGAGCACCGTTGAACGCCATATTGTGACGTATCTACTGCCAGTTGAAGGGTGTAGATAAGTGACAAGGCTGTGATACCTTAAGAATGAACATAAAGCAAATTCATTAGAATTTTGCCATTTGATGATCGAATTACAATATCTTATAGATTCACGATGAAGCCTTGAGCCACCAGAGGTGTTTTGAGTCAAGCCAAGTTTTGTGCTAAAAGGATTTAACGTCTTTATTGTGGTTGTCGTGCCCAAGCGTTTTTTTGCGGGGGGGGGGGGGGGGGGGGGGGGTGGGGGTACTCACCAAAATTTAATACGGGAGGCTCCGCCCCGAGGTCCGAACCCTTACCCTTTTATATACCATTTCGACCATTTGTGACAGAAAAGGCAACCTTCCATAGAAAATGGTACCCCTTTCACATACCTACAGTAGGACCGCTGCATTCTTTTTATATACCCTTGGAATGAACTTAATGAACGTTAGGTGCGTCTGATCGTGATGTTTTGAAAGGCCGTTTCCCCCTACCCTTTTATATACCTCCAGCCTGAAAAAGCTACCCCTTTTGGGCGGAACCTCCCCGTACGTATAGTCCATTATAGGGAGTATACCCCAGGGTTACTCCCTGGAGTTACTCCCTGGAATGTTTGAGAAGGGCTTCACATTCCCCGATGTTAATGGCAAAAAATAGTTTCGTCTAAAAGCCAAACCAAATTCCAGGCCAGAGTGTACAAAACATACCCTATTTCAGACCAAAACGGCTCAAAAACCATACCCTTAGGCGCCGCACATACCTATATAGCTTATACTAGGAGTAACCATGGGTTAGGAAGTGCAGGCGGATTACCGGAGTATCGGGGATTTTTAAATTGGCTTTGATTTAGGAAACCACTGGCTAGCAATCGTGGCTTTATTATTGGCCGCTATGTTCGACATGCTTGGCCTTCGACCATTTCACACGTGACGATTTGGCGTAACTTTCCCTCCTATCACTCATGATCAGTATTTAATTTTCCGAGCTCATTGCCCCACTACAAATGCTCCCGGCTCATTAAATCCGGTCTTTAAACTAAATTGTTTTCTTGCTTGAAAGAGACACTGAGAACCGGATTTTTTTGACATGTTCACGGCGCTGAAATCTTGCCAGATCTAGATGGCGCGACACGTGTAACACAACATCGTACGTTTTTCGGAGCAAGGTAATTCAGTGGAAACTCCCAGCTTTAAATTTGGATCTTTTCATATCAGAACATAACTTATATTTATTTCATGTGGCAAGTGTAAAGTCATCGTGTCATAATAAAATCTGAGAGATCAATTAATCGTGTGTGTTTTAATAACAAACGATCATATTTCCGGTTCTGTAGTTGTGGAATCAAGTTATTCCACCCTTTGAACAACCGGGCGCAGTCCTGCATGTGACACGTAGTCAAACATTTGCACCCAACAAAAGATTATATTTCCGTAGGAAACATATTCCCACCCTTACTGTAACATTCAAAAATTATCTTTCCGGTTCTAGTTATGTAATCAAGCTTATCTAAAATCATTTACACTGGTAGTCACGTTCCAATAAACTTCACTACAATAATATTTTCTTTATTCGCAATCCAGTAGATTGGCTTTCTTTCAGCTTTTGTTGTTTGTTCTACACAACGCAAACCTTTGAAAAGCAGTGAATTTAATAGAATTTTAAAAACACTTCTTTGAAGTCTATAATTATCCGTGGTGGCGCGCATGACTCAAAGGCATCGAATTAAGTATTCAGTTGAATAAAGCTTATCATAACGATAACATGCGTGGCCTTCGATAATTTCACACGGCAATCCCTAATTCCCGTTATGATCTCTATGACCCGTATTTAATTTTACGAACTCAGCCCGTATTTATATTTCCGGTTCTAGTTATGTAATAAAACTTTTTATTATATGGCAAACTGGTCCACGATGAAAAGGACCATTCTGATTGGTTCCCAGAGCGGTCCGAATTTTGCAATACGGACCGCTAAGATGGACCGCTCACGAACTCATTCGCCGAATTCCTTTTATGAAACATTGAACAAAAGAAAACTGTTTTCTATTAAGTAGAAACATTTTTCCTCATGTCTGGCAGACAATTTTGGTTAAGCTTTTCGCAAAGCGGCCTGAAAAATGCAAGAATATGCTTAGCTTTGGCGCGCGCGCGTTAGCCAAGAATGGTTGCATTAAATTATCAGCAAATTTTAAAAAAAGCCATTATAATAAAAACTTTATTGAACTAGCTTGTTCGGCCCGTATTGGGAAATATTGGTCTCGTTCTTTTTTTGCAAGTTTATGGACCGAGCCGAAGGCGAGGTCCATAAACTTGCAAAAAAAGAACTCGACCAATATTTTCCCAATACGGACCTCACGCTAGTTCAATAACATCTATATATCTAAACTCGTTTAGTCACGTTTCAATAAACTTTACTACAATATTTTTTTCTTTATTCGCAATGCTGTAGACCGTCTTTTTCAACTTTTGTTGCTTGTTCGAAATAACGTTAACGTATGAAAAGCAATGAATTAAGTCTATAATTGATTTCAGTTGAATAAGGCTTGTTATAACGATAACATGCGTGGCCTTCGATCATTTCACACGTGGCCATTTAATCTCCTATGACTCGTATTTAATTTTACGAGTTCATCGCCAACACATCTTTATATATAATTGATTTCAGTTGAAGTTGAATAAATCTTTTACCTCTCCCCCTATGATTTCCAATGAAATCCATTGTACGAACTCGTCGTTTGTCAACTACAAACGAACATCTTTTAAAACAACACTGTATCTGTTCGACTTGTTCCATTATCGGGATATGAGGTATTAACATGCGCATGTGCAACAAACAACTTCTTACACGTGATGCACTTCTCTTGATACAGAGTTCACATTCCAATCATACCAGTTGGAAGACGAAAGGAATGTTCATATCAAGCTTCAAATCCCCGTTTAAGAACGTGCCGCTGACCGCTCTCAAGATTAGTCTGCGGGCTCGCTTTTACTCGCCCGCTATAAGGGAGTATCCCCCCCCCCCCCCCCCCCCCCCCACACACACACACACACACACACACACACGGGTATTAGCACGTACCTGCACTAACCACAGACAAAGAGTGTTTTATTAGAGTAACTATAAATTGAACATTTTAAATGATTTATCGAGATTTACCTGAGCCAGATTGGGTAGCGATAGCGAGGAACACTACAGATGTCACAAAACTAACGCAGATCATGTCAAGACGGACGCCTAACCATCTCGTGGTGGATAGAATCGAGAACCAGATCTGATTGTGATCATCTTGATACCTGAAAATAAAAATCAACGCATAACAAGAAAAAACAGCATGTTTACAATGCATTGAAAGTTGTATTTACATACAATAGTGTGGCTGAAAAGGCTACATAGCAAGTTAATTATAAACACCAACCTGTACAATGCTTTCAGAAAGGCATCTTCCCTTTTATACGCACGAATAGTCACCAGTCCCATCAAAGTGTCACTAAAATGAGAAAGGACTGGGCTTCGATTTACTCCTTCCAGTCGTCTCAGATCACGTGATGTTTTTAGAAAATAACGCCCGATCACTATAAAAATCATCATGAGTGGGGTTGCTGGCAGGATAATCCAGGGGTTCAGGATAGACGGAAGAACAACAGCTCCTACGCAAAACAGAACGATTTGTACAGCCTCCAGAAAATACATCTGGTAGTAACTCATCCACGATACCAATATCTCGAGAAAACCTGTTTAAGATTCGTCCAATAGGATTGGTATCGAAGAACAAAACCGGTGCTTTTAATATTGCTGACAGCATGGAGTTGTGAAGGTGCTTGGAAGAGTTTATCAGCGCGTTCAAAAACACAGCTGCTCTAATGATTGACAATAACACTGCTCCACCCACTAGGCCTCCATATATGTAAAGATCCTCAATTTGATGCTGCTGGTCATGTGATCGACTGGTCAGATGAAGTAGCCACCAATCAGGAAGTATAAGTGATCCTAAAATAGCAGAACAAGAATAGGAACATTTTTTATCAATTAATTGTTCCTTTTCTTCTTATTATTATTTTCTGAATTAATATAAACATTAAAAAGTAAAGGAACAATTAATAGGAAAACAATGAAAACACAGATTATAAAAAGAGTCTAGGAAATCTCGTTAACCAACCTTGAACAATGAGGAGAAGCATAATCACAGCTACAGCTAGAATACAACGCATTCCAGCTCGCATGTAGTGCCAGTACAGTTTCCACGATATGTATCCAATCACGCGATCTTCCTCAGCAATTTCCAGTCGCTTAAATTCTTCCTCTAGGTTTCCTTCATTTACCAATCTGTCAATTGAGGGCTCTTCCATCTGCACAGAAACAGTTTTATTTACATTATGTTTGTTTATGCCATCGAGGTCAATACCCGACCTAAGCAACAACGAAAAGTCGCCTTTCATCAAAATCGAACCTTCTTTCATTACCACAATGTGCTTGGCATCTCTCAAGGCCTCGAGATTATGAGTGACCATCAACCGAGTTTTATCATGCAATAAACCATTGATGCACGATTTCAAGATATGTTGCCCCACCTTTGAGTCCACTGCACTTAATGGATCATCCAACAGATAAACATCAGCATTGGAATACACTGCTCGTGCCAATTCAACGCGAGCCTGCTGACCACCACTCAGAACTATTCCACGTTCTCCTACAACTGTCATATCATAATCCGGCAACCTTTGCAAGTCTTTGTCCAGATCACATGCCTGCAATGTCATGCGATATCTGTGTGGATCAAATGCCTCGCCAAACAAAATATTGTCCCGTACGGTACCAGAGAACACCCAGGGCTGCTGACCTACCCAGGCAATTCTTTCCAGACGCGATGTTTCGCCTTTGAAAAGTGGGATTTCGCGTAAAATGGCATACAGTAAGGATGACTTGCCACAACCAACCGGGCCAGTAATGAAAATTAAGTCACCGCTGTCGACTGATAAACACACAGATTTCAAAGTCGGTTTCTTCCAATTGGCAGTCCAACTACAAACGACATTTTCCAGCAAAAGTATAGGATCTTTGCCAGAGTGAATGTTAATTTCGGTGATTTTATCACCATTTTCGTCAACGTTTGATTTTTGTGAGTCACTGTTTCTATTATTCGCGAAGGTATCCTGAAGATATTTGTGGATGTTGTCATTGTCGAATTCAAGTATACCCTGGATACGAGTCAGAGCTGTAGCGAAATCTGCCAAAATTTTCGCTGGTTCAGACATACTCCATGCTACGGTCATCCTTAGTGTACTTATCAGCGATAAAATCATGAAAGTATTATATGAGCTCAATTGAGTTCCCGTGGCTGCCAGTGTGACCAAAGAAATGAAAGCAGCGATTAGCGTGCATGTGTAGAGTAGAGATGCTGAGGTTGCCAATATTGCTGTTTTCCATCTAATTAGACGGATTTCTTGCCTAAAAGAAAAAATAATCAATCAACAAGCTTCCGTTTTGGGAGTCCGGTTTGCATCCTCCTCCCAACAGGGGCGAGGAACGCGGGCTCACAAAATGGCTGGAAAATTGAGCCTAGCTTCAATCCTGCCTTTAATTTTCTGAAGAACTGGGATAACATGTTCTCGTTTCTCTTGAAATGGCATTCCCGTTCAAACGGGAATTCTTGGTTATCAAGCATGTGTTTTGTACTTATAGTAGCTTTATAGTATTTCAAATATCTTCAGTTTAAATAAACAATATCAATTTGGTTCATTGCTACATCGACAAACACATATAAAATATTAAACCGGCGTGTTAGTTACTCTTACCTTCGTATTCGTTGTACTCTTTCCATGAAGGGCAACTCCCAGGCGTACATCTTGACGGTGCGAATCCCAGAAATGATGGAGTTCATAATATTGACACGGTGATCAGCCACTTTAGAGATTTTTGAGCGTAGGATAGCACACACTCTTCCCATCATACCATAATACAGTGAAAGAATCAGCAAAAAACCCACGCCTGACAAAGGTTTCCAACCAAACAAGTAGAACATAAGAAACGAGACACTAGATAATTCAAACAGGGCTTGAATTAACAAAGCAATGCTCACCACTGAAAGTTCAAAGCGTTGTAGGTCAGAAGCGATGAGATTGATGACATATCCACTTGTTATATTTGATATATCTGCTTGGCTTAGAGAGAAAACCTGCAAAATGAAGACAAATTAGAAAACAATATAAACAGTCGTTAATTTCAAACCACTGATCGGCCCCAAAAGTGATCAAAAGTGGTCACGGTCGGCTTACGGAAGGTGGTCGCTTACGAGAGGTTCCGAATATAGTGATTTGACTTGGGTCATTTTTGGTATTTTGGAAAAGTGGTCGCTTACAGGAGGTGGTCGCTTATGAGAGGTGGTCGCACATGGTGGTTCTACTCTACTGTAGATTAATTTTACCTTGGTTAACTGCATTGTTCTCACCTTTTTGTAAACAATTCCAATTGTTGCTGATTTCCACCGAAGGGCCATTAAATATGCATGATAATTCCACTGATGAGTAGCAATAGCTCGGACAAAAGAACTCAGACAGATTCCTGCAGCATAGATATACGCCCACCAGAACTCTTCATCAGAAGACTTCATTAATTCCGATAACAGCAGGCTCAGATAAACGGGCTGAAGAACATTACAAACACCAGCTAACAAAGCTGTACTCACAATGACCATGTAATCAGTATAAGGGAAAGCTCGAATGATTGCATTCAACAATCGATGTCCGTTCTTTCTTTTGTTTGAGGCAAAACTTGTTGTTTCTTCATTCCATGTCCGCTGGAGTTTTTCAGTCGACGTTTGAGTTTTATCCTCGTCAAGTAAATAAAATAAATCATCATTTTCGAGAGGACGCTTGTTTCCAATGGCAAGAAGCTCTCCCACCCACCAGAATGAAAGAATGGAAAAGATGTTGGCATTTCTCTTGGGATTTGACTTGCGTCTAAGTTCTGACTCCAGATGATCGTACTCTGCATCCATTGGTTTTGTTATATTCGTGGAAATCTGAAAGGTAACACATCCAGAGTTGGAACAAGAGTAAGGCCAGGGCCAATGGTCGAACTTTTCAGCTGTCCAACTAAATTCAGCGAATTAAGGGATAGATTTGAATTAACCAATCCAAACTTAGATTACTTGATTTCTTCTTCTGGAAATCCGAAAAAGGATTTGCAAAACGGTCTGACTTATCCGCCAATTGTGCGCGCGCAATCCAAAATGGCGAATTTTTAAATTGTTTTCGCGATTCACCGCTTAATTTTTTTAAATTTTTTTAAATAGATCTCGTTCACACTTCACACAATGGTGAAAACTCTCCTTTCAAAGCTAGTAATGTTGACTCAGTGGAAAGCGTTTCAGCTCGAGAACATGTACTAGTTAATGATATGGAAAAGGGCGGTACTTCAAGGCCGACCCACGAAACTAACATTATGCAACTTCTTACTTGTAACGAATGGTTGTGTAAAACCTTTAACAACCAATTTTATTTGTGAACTTACTGTAACTCTTAAGTTTTAATCGATAAGAACGAACCTTGTAATTTTTATACTATTTCTCTTGTTGTTTTGTTTTGGATGGATATTTTGGGAACGACCATTAAATTCGTAAGAAAATAATATTTCGACAATGTTTGCCAGCTCGAAGGCAAATATGTTAATAGTTATCTGCGCAAGCGTACTTTCGCTTTACGTAAGCCTAAATTAGGATCGAGCGTCAGTTTGACAGATAATTGACAGTTCTCAAACTATCTCCATAAAAGCAACGTGAGAAATATTTTCATCAGCGAGAGAGTTGAGGTTTTCCCTATTCCCTACATCAATCAATAAAACACAACTTTCCACTGGTAAATGGGGTACTGGTTGCTGCACCGGATTAGCTGCGTAGCCCAGCCTTTAGTGAGGAACAGCCCCCGTTTATTGATGATAACTTCAGATAAGTTGAGATAGTGCATACACAACTGTACAAATACATTAGAAACTAGTATGCCTGCTGCCCGCCAGGAAAAAAAACCCTTTCTTTAGGAGGAAACATGATCCCTTCCGAATGCAGAGCCAGGCACATATTAAGAACCTCGAGGGAGAGAGGTTATGAGCTACACTAATGCACTATTTAGACAGGCTATCTGAAATGATATGTATACATCTAATACTTAATCAAATAAAATTAGCACATGTTGGTAGCAGCGCCAGTCTAGAATGACTCCCCCAGTAAAATCCCGCCAACACACGATCTCGATTCTGATGTTGCCATGACAACTGTCGAATCTTCGGCGAACCGTGAAAACGTACATTTGCTGCTATTCTGCGAACCGCAGCAAATGGCAAAATTGTAAGCCATAGTCAAAACCAATAAAGAAGAGAAAAAGAAGAAACAGTCTTGGTGGTTTAATTGCGTAGAAGGAACACAGCTAATCTCCCTAAAAAGTTCATTTAACACTTGGTAAATCTAAAATGAACGCCGTTAGAGTTATTCCGGTACCAGAAAATAAAAAGACAAGAACAAGTTTTGTCTTAGAATAATTGGTACCTCTTATTAGGTTTACTGTTTTATTTGTCTCATCGGCCATATCGCCACAAAGCTAGACATAATATTATAATCCGGCCATATTAATTATAAAGCGTTCCCCTACCTCGCTGTTGGAGAGTGTGAGAATCTTCGCTTCAATGAATTTTATTTAAAAGTTGTTCTGTTACGTTCCATTTATTTCGGTATGGTTAGCGCTGAAGGTTTTATAGTTTCTATTTTTTTGCGTTTTTACTTTTTTTTTATTACTAATTAAGTTGTAGCCTGTCCTCGTTTGAGAACATATGTTACAGTGCAAAGCTTGCAAACGGAATGCCATTGAATATTTCACAATTTGCTTGGTTTTGACATTTAAAGAGAAGTCTAGAGAAGTTTTGTTAACAAGTGGAAACTAACTGCGTAGAAATCGTCATAAATGTTAATTTTGCGCTTGTTAGATGCGGCGATCAGTTGAATGAGTCACTGTAATGTACATGAATAGTGATTCGCCTGATCGCTACGTGTGTTTGAATCACTCGCACCGTGTAAAGAAAGTTATAGTGCTAGTGTGTTATGTTACTGCTTTCTTACCTGATTGAATTGGTAGCTACACTGAAGTCGAAATCACAAGTCTTTAATAGTCTGGCTTCGCCTTTACGCGATTTAACTCAGCCTTGGCGGACAGCATCAGTCAGGGAGGAAACGCATGAATTACCTGTAAGGGCTTGTTTCATTTATTAAAATACAAAATATTTGCTCATTATACCGTATTTACTCAATATGGCGCAAAACCGTGACGGAGCCACCCACTGCTGCCATTTAGTTACCAAATGTTCTCAAATGTGAACTTGCTAACAACGCAGTGACTGTTACATGTAAAATGCGAAAAGAGAAACTATAAATTGCCTTCACTTAGGCCCAGTTCAGACGCCGTACTTCACATGAGCCTAATCGAATTCGATGAATTAAGTTCATGCGAAGTACGGCGTCTGAATCAATTCGAAACGGCTCATTGAATTCGGATCGGCTCAGCCGTTCTTCCCGCCTGGCTCAGCCGGGAATAACGGCTGTGGACCGGCTTTGATTCAGACGCCGAACTTGGCATGAGCCGAAACAAATGCATGAATTATTAGAATGTATTTTTCAATATAACAGCAATTGTCCCCTATTAAATTAAGTTCCGCTGAATTAAGCTCGGCGTCTGAATCAATTCAGTCGATCTAAATTAATTTGGGTCGGCCTAAATTCTAATTCGATTCGCCTCAGGTGAAGTACGGCGTCTGAACTGGGCCTTATACACTAGTCAGACCGAAACAGAAGGATCTGACTTCGGACTGAGGTCAAATTTATTGAAACGGAAGGCAGTCTACCCCCGGGGGGAACTCCCATATAAAAGTAACAGGGATGCTTGTCGTCTCGTTTAGGGGTCTAAATTACGGATTTTGGTCTCACTTAGGGTGTTCAGGACGAAACGCCGATATATTTAGCCATCAAGGTATCGTTTAGGGTTGCACGCGAAGAAATAATACAAAACCCACCATCATACTGTGTTGGTGGCCTCATTACCGGAGATGATTGCAACTTAATTAAAGTCACTATAACTCTTGTTGTCTGTCTTTTTAGAATGGTATCTTTTAGGGTTCAAATAAAGCTTGAGCCACGCTTAGATTGGTCTCCTTTAGGGGTTTAATTCAAAATTTCCGACGAGCATCCCCGTCCCTTTCATAAGGGAGTCTACCGAGAGTCTATACAGATCTATACAGAAGTCTCCCGCTGTTTATAAGATAAGAGATTTGTCGGCGCCCTACGGTTGATACTTCGCCGAATACTAAGCAATTTTTAAATGCCTACCCTCGGAAGGACGTTAAATTAATACCCAATATACACGGTGGCCTAATCAAGTTTAAGTGCAACCAGGTTGCATACTAGCTTACTAGGAAAGGTAGAAAGGTGATCAAACTCTCAAATGATTTTGAACAACTTCCCACTCAAAAAGTAATTATAATTAATGGCATTCACTTTTCTCTCATTAGCCAGTTTTTATATACAGCCAATTAATCTCAACCTGGCACGTAGAGCATTGCATTTCAGGACAATGCATGTACAATTGATTTAAAACAGAAGACTTTGCACTGATGCAAGGTGAAAACGAGAATAAACATATCTGATCAGTGTACGTAGCCAAGCTGAAAACGGCCAAGCCAGTTAGCAGGACCGTTAACAGGACCAAGCCAGTTAGCAGGACCGTATTTACTCACAAATTAATTGGCGGGGTGAACGTACCCTACTAGCAAAGTCGCTTTGATCGGCACGACTCAATCGGTATCCAATAATAACGACAAATAACAATTTGAATATTTAAATAATTTGGAGTTACTCTAATACCCCCGGGCGGTCCGTGTCGTGATAGTGTGGGAGTTTTGTTATGTACAGTGTACTCGATATTCGCTTCAGTGAATTTGGCTTCCGAGTCTGTTACAGTAGGTCTGCTTAGCAGCGTACCCGAAGGCGCCTGTATTCTCTATTACCATGAAAATATTGCTTTCCCTATGGGCCTTTTTCACAGCCCGCCATGTTGGTAAAAACAATAGCTTTTTATTCCCCAAGGTCCCCCAAGCCTCGCATTCAGACGTTTCAAAACGAGTTTACGCGTGGTTTCAGATGCGAAAACAAAGGTTTTAAATCCTCTGGGATTTAAGATGGCAGCCGCGTGATTAAGGCCCATAGGATAACGTAAAAAGTTCCTTCATCATTGCAATCAGCCAAGTGTAGCTGAAAACAATTGTCGTAATTCAAAAACTAATTACCGCGAGAGCATAGAAGTATATATCTTTCTTAGCTATATGGCCGAGATTCCTTGGGGTCTGGACGCTACCGAATCCGTCAATTTGATTGGATAAAACCAACCAAGGTCTCACTGCCCTTGGGCTTTGAACATTATGATTATCTTCGTCACTGTTCACAGTTTTGCGCTTCAGTGAGTTAAAACAGCGAGTGTTTGTGAAATGCAAATTTGAGTTAATTTCTGCATTTCGGTGATTTATCGACGAGGAGAAATCATGAAAAGCGCAGATACCATATATTTCTATTAGAACGGGGTTTATTTAATTAGAGGGAGGGGCTTCTAAATCGCAATGTCATTGCCCACACATAGGCTATGTTCACACTTGGTGCCCGAGTGTTTGTTCACCGCCACATTGTTTGACAGACCAACGCAAAAAATACGACTGTTTTGCAGTCTATAACATACAATGAAATTCTCGTAAGATTTAAACGCCTTTATTTCACATAATTTTAACGATAAATATTTATGCAGTAGAACAGTTTGACGTTTGGGTTTAACGGAAATGGCAAGAACAACAGAATTGAACAACGTAATAAGATAACAAAAAAGACTTGTAAAAGATGATACTCCATTGTAATCACATCTATAAATTAATTCTACCTTCAATTTAGATTAAAACCAGAAAAATATAAAATAAAAATGGTATGGCACTGCCGCATATACTTCAAAAAGCTTTCAGTGAAAAATTGCTCAAGACGCAAGTTTATTAACATATTCATAAATGATTATCATTGCAATTTTTAAATAAGATATAATTACGTATTAGTGTTTTTGAAGTTGCTTTTAACAACGATTTCTCAGGTGCTGTTTTAATAATGAAGTTTTAAAATATAAAAATGCAAATTATATTATCCCTTCCCGCAAAACCACCTTATTTGTAGATATCAAACACGAGAGACAGTGTTTCATCTGATTTCCAAACAACGAGAAGAGAAATGAAAATACGACGCGTAGTGGAGTATTTTTGATGAAATTTGAGGAGTTTGGAAATCGGATGAAACACTGTCTCGAGTGTTTGACATATCTTCAGAAATGAAATCGTAAAAAATCCATGCTAATTAGCTCAGGCTTATGACGCTATTACGTTTCTGCCTCGTCCCCAGGCGTCGCTCCTTGTTTGAGCGCGGTGCGCGTGGGGTTGTGGGACTGTTGCTTCGCCTCTTAATCATCAAGCCCCGCGCTCCCTGTTTTCCCGCTCGCAACGAGTTTTCCCGCTCGCAACGGCGCCTGCGGACGAGGCAGATTACGTTTACAGATTCTGATGGAAAACACTGATGCAAAGCAGCTAACCGTCCAATTAACACTTGCGAAATATAACCATAATTTTATAAATAAATTAAGATACATCATGGAACGGTTGCTATATATTATCTACTCAATATAACTGTACACTGTAATAATTTGAAAACATTTATTAATAATTAAAAGTACTTTCCTTGTAAACGATAAACGAATGATGATCAAAACGAACTGCGTTGCCAATGAGTAATTAAAAATAATTAAGAATATGTACTATGATATGTTGTTGAAGGAGATTTTCCAACAACTAACCGAAAAACTCCGAGAATTCCCGACACTTCTTCGGAATGATCGTTGTTCTAAAGATTTAGTTTCTCTCAGTAGCGATGAATTTTGTATTTTCTGCTTACTTTATTATAATAAATTTTAATTAAAAAAATGGGCCGTCATAAGAATCGGAAAGGACCTCATTATCACAGGAAAACCGACGTCTTGAATAACGGCCCGATCAAACGGTCACAACATTCTCACAACATTTGTTGTGACATGTTGTGACCATGCCCGGTCAAACGGCCACAACGACCTCACAACATTTCAAGAACAAAAGAAATGTTGTCACAACATTGTTGTGAGGGTGGGTGGTCAAACGGTCTCAACAAATGTTGTGAGAATGTTGTGACAAATGTTGTGATGATAACACAAAATGTATGCCAAACAGTGAGGAGAGTTTCTATATTGATCTAGAACGCCCTTAAGGTCATTCCATCGAAATAGAACTTACAATAGATTTTCATTCAAATTTTGCCTATTGGTTGTTTATCTTATGGGAGCTTAAATTTTGAAATAAAAAAGGGGGGTCCCGGTATTCGTTTAGGAGCAGGCGGACCTTGTATATACCCCATAATTCCTTATAATATCAGCTTCCAGAAACGTTTTTATTAGCTAAGTTCATGTTTCCGGTGATTATTTATTATTCTGCAATAGAAATTAGTCTATATTTATTTTATAGAAAGAAGGTGATTACTAGACTCAAAATAAGAGAAAAAATTGATAGGTCACCGTACTCGTTTACGAGAAAATGACGATTTATCTCTCTGGCGAGCTTAGCCGTAAAGGAAAAGCCGCCATTTTCTTTATGCGCGCGCGCTAATTACGTGTGAAATCATGCGCAGTAAGGATGCGCAATGCAATACTTAGGAATTACCTTAAGGGTTTTATTGTTTACAACTAACGTAGGCTGGTCGAGCTAAAAACGTAAAACAAACAATAAACAACAACAGTTGTCCTAATGTAAATGCTGTAATGGAAATAATCCATTTCCGAGTTGCCTTTTGCCTCTGTTTCAAAACGAGTCCTGGTGCATAACCTTTCATATGAAAATGTGTTTTACTCACTTGTTCATTTTCATTTTAATGGTTTCGCACCAGGACTCGTTTTGAAACAAAACAAACAAAGGCAACTCGAAAATGGCCTATTAAAGCGATGCTCTCGAGGGAAAATATAATTAAAAACCACTAAAAATATCAATTTAAAATAAATCAGAAAATTACTGGGTTTTTTTTTTCAGGAGACCCATTCACTTGCTGCATAAACCCAAATGACCGTGGTCACTTCTTCGGGTATTCGGAAACCTTCGACAACTAGTCGGATTTACCGAAGGCGCGAGGCCGTTGTCACGAGGTCGTCTAACGCTCGGCCTGCTGCTCGTTTGTTCGTCACTGTGGTAATACACAGTAAACGTTCACAACTGATACGAGTCAAGTTCTTCAGCCTCTACACAACTTTGATATCCAGCACAATACTGCAACATCAACATGGCCAGCGCTTGACTTCTCTCTTCTGATTTGGCCTGAAAGGTCGGGAAGAATTATTTCAGATGGTACTTACCGAGAATATCCCACTCGTGACTTAATTTTTCTTTTTATTATACG
This sequence comes from Desmophyllum pertusum, assembly GCA_029204205.1. Taxonomy (NCBI): domain Eukaryota; kingdom Metazoa; phylum Cnidaria; class Anthozoa; order Scleractinia; family Caryophylliidae; genus Desmophyllum; species Desmophyllum pertusum. Next base: position 669,113 of record MU826839.1, on the reverse strand, counting down.
ACATAGCATTTTAGAGTGCGAATACGCACCAAAACGAGTGCAAATATGAGACCGTATTACACGGGTCTTAGTCCCCCTGACCGCGTGCTACGGAAAACACTGTTGAAAGCCTATATTTTAGGAAAGAATTATGTCGTATAATAAACAATTTATTCAGCGGAAAGTTGTGTAATACGGCTGGGCATTTTTACTCGTCAATGTTTATTTTTTCTCGCCTAAAGGCTCGAAACAATAAAAACAGACTCGTAAAAATACCCAGCCGTATTACACAACTTTCCGCTGAATAACCTCTTTGTATACACCCTCGTGTGTATACTGAAAATCAAGTCACTCGTGGGATATGTCACGGTATGCTACGAGAAAACATTGCATTCCAAGAACTTACTAGTAACGACTCAACGACGGCCTTTTCCTCCTTTCCTTTGCCCCACTCCTTTGCTCGTATAAACTCTGTGCGTGTTTCGTTTTCTTCGTCAATTTCAACTTGTAATTTATTCATCTGAGGAGAAACAACGATTCGTCAGTTTATACAAGAATCTTAAGCCCGGGCCAAACGAGAACGGAGTTTCCGAGAGTTGAATTGCACGAGAGTTTTCTTCAGCTGTCACAGCCCGGGCCAAACAAGAGAAACCTCCCCGCGACTCTTAGCTACTCTCAAGAACAAATTGAGCAGGTTCAAATTCGAGGAGAATGGACGAGAGTCGCTGAGACTGCATGAGAGTTTCAGGCCAAACGAGAGCGAGAGTTTATACTTTTAATATCATAAAATCAACACTCGATTCTGTTTAACCCGGGCTTCACGGGTAATAAGACGGAAATCATTTGTGTAACGACATAAATCGAGAAAAAGACTTTAAAATCGTCTTACCATGTCTTGTAACTTGTTTTTGCGAGCCTCCAACGGAAGATTAGAGAACAATTCCCTGCCAGCCTTAAAGGAAATTAAAATATAATATTGTACAGGTTTTAGACATACCACACATCATGTTTATAGGCCTAAGTATATCTTGGTATATTTTAAACTTTTTGTTGACTATTTGTATGTAATAAAAGAGCTATGTCACGGATGGAAACTGTTGAAAAATAGAGCGTAAATTTTTCAAGTTTGTCGTTCAGAATCCGTCTCAATCTTCCCAAGTTCCTGTTTAATTTATCATTACCACTTTGGTGGTTTTATTTCTTGCAAATAATTACACATTCTCGGTGATCCAGGAGCAGTTAGTCGGGCGCGACGAAGTTATAGATCGAATAAAATCGCTGTGACGAATGTTTACAATCGTCGCGCCCGAATAACTGCTCCTGGGTCACCGAGGATGACTATTACAAGTTTCCTTCGATTTGAAGGTGATTTGATGCATCACGAATACGGAAAATGACTTTAATAATATTAATTGTCTGGGCTTTTTTGGAAGGGGCAGGAAGTGCTATGTAACTCCAAATGTGTTTACGTTATGGTAACGAAACTTGTTTGGTGTGTAAAGCTTCCAGAAAGGTTTTATTTTAGTGTCAGTCATGTGTCAATTATGACGTCATATCGCGCGGAAACGACGTCAAAAAGTTCGATAAATCCGCCATCTTGGATCCGCCATCTTGGATTTCAAGATTTTTCAAAAATGTCAGAGAATCTCCAACAATGATTTAAAAAAAAATGAAATAAATACAAGGATGCAAACACTATAAAGATTTGGTAAGACGTTTTTTCATTAAAACCGAAAAAACAGGATTTCCCAACATATAAGAGAGATATAACTTACCTCCCGAACTCGTTCTGACGCCTTTACAAAATCATCCGCTTCCACTTTCTTACTTCTTTTGTAAAATATATCCTCATTTGAATCAGGTGTCCGCTTAATGCTTTGTGGCTGCAATTTACGAAATTGAACTCAACATTAAACGAACAGAGCGAAGAGAGAAGGAGATGGTTAAAAAGTAAGCCAACCTGGCGAACTTTTGTTTTGTTGCCTTGTTTGACAGCATCACAAAATGAAATGCGCGTACGAGATACAACATATAAGCAGGCTGGACATCTTTTCTTTCGAGTGGCGCAAATACTGCACTCTGATTGGCTAAGAAAATCGATGACGTAAATCGACTGAGGGCGACACTTAACGGTCTTACGACTGGTAAGCCTGTGACCCTCAGTTCCCCGATCGAATTGTAAACGTAATAAGTCAATACCTCACTAACTTCCTGGCAGTTTAACGTTTCATCTAATTCGTTTCATTTGTCGCTTAGGATAAATGTATTTTCGTTGCCTCGAATGAAATCCCAGGGGTACTCAGGAAAAATACAGGGAGGAGCGAATGAAGCCATAAGTGAACACCTCCAAAACACTTATATGATAAATATACCCTCGCCCCCACCCAAATGCAACTGAATACTTTCTTCCAAAGATCAGTGTTTATATCAGGAATCCTTTCTCACCTCATCACTTGTTTGATCATCTTTCCCCGTTGGCTTCATTTCATGTTTCATCTGATGATTTGTCGGGTTTGGTAACAAGCCGCTCGGGGTTCCGATTCACTCGAAGCTTCTGTGACATTAGGTATAGTCTCACCGCTCGATTCCTTACTATCTTTATTTTCTTGTTGTTTTTCAGGCTCCTCGTTCTCTGGCTTGCATTGCTGTCTTGAAAACCACCCCGACGTGGATTTTGTTGCACTGTTCAAGAGATGCAAGCGGTTTTAATCGACTGTCTTTAAAACTAAACCCAAAGTAATCATAGAGCAAATCACTAAAACGGTCGGGGGAATAAGTATCAGTTGATGACGAAATCCCGCCTCCAAAACAGGACTGAGCCCGCGGTGTTCGTCCCGAAGTTGCTAAGCAACGTGACGTATTTGCTGACGCGATTGCTTTCGTAGTACTCGTGAATGCTCGCGCTGGTTTCCGATTGGAAAAAAAGATTCGGAAATTCTTCGAGCGCTTCCTCTAAAATTTGCCAAAACGGCACTTGTTCCCACGACTGAGTGGGAACACACTTTCATGATAGCACTCATTAGATTATCAATCAATTGGATTGAAATTTACCAAAGTATTGTACTTACTCTACGCACTGTGTGTAACTCGTGCAATTCTGTATACATTTCTTGTGACAAATCCTAGCACACGTTCTACATTGGAATGCAACTTTGGTCCATACCTAGAAGAAAATATCAACCGTAATACAAGTTACTAAGGCAAGAAACACATCAGATACAGACAAGAATGAAAACGCGGTTTACTTATAAAGGTAAAGGTAAACTGGCCCACACTGCCGGAGCTTATACCGGATTCCGTAGCACTGGTGGAGCCGACTAGGAGTATTGCTACTCCCCTGGATGAGATGCTAGTCCATCGTAGGTTACCCTCCGGCATTTTGTCGCCGGTTCCCATTTATACTCCTGGGTGGAGAGAGGCACTGTGAGAGTAAAGTGTCTTGCCCAAGAACACAACACAGTGACCCCGGCCAGCGCTCTAACCCGGACCACTCGAACTGGAGTCCAACGCGCTAACCATTAGGCCACCGCGTCTCTCAAGATTACTAATATATAGCAGTGGATCCTAAAATACGATTCTAACCAATCTGGAGTTAAAAAAGACAATTACCAATACAAAGGGAAAAAAGGCGGGAAACGTCACGTGAGCGAATCTGTATTAGGTTAGACAAAAACTAATGGATTATGATTGGTTGGAGTATGTCCATGTTACTTTAATGATCCAATAATAGAGTTTAATAAATTCACAACCTTAAGTCTGGGCCAAACGAGAACGAGGCTAATACTTGCGCGGTCAAATTGGTCTAAATAAAAATCAGAGTCTACGGAATTTTTGCCAGTCACGACTGCAACTTAAGACCTTTGTAGTAGTTTTGTTTGGCTGAATGGCTGCAGAAAAGAGATACTCTACAATACTGACCACTAGTGGGAAATTCAAAAGCACAAAACCTTCTTGTCACAGTAGCTACATCTAGTGGGGAAATAAAATTGAGTTAAAATAAACTGATGTTTGGGAGCCTCCAAACTGCAAGATAAGAAAGAAAGAAATGAGAAATGAGATCGGAAAGTGGTCTTGTTTTAAACTTTTATAGGGTTAACAACAATTAACTGTAACGTACATAGAGTAAGGACAGAAACCAAGAGATGATGATCTAAGAGAAGGGTTCCCCATGCCCCATGATCATTTTTTGAAATATATTAATAGTTTCACGCCATGCTGTGAAAGTTGCTTTTCTTTCCTTCTGATCGAGGCTCCGACATCACGTTACTCGAACTGCCCACTCAGGTAGCGCTCTTAAAATAGCTCAGCTATGGACTGAAAATTAAAATAGACTCGAAGAGACACATGTATTGGGGAATGCTTCTCTTAGATCATCCTCTCTTACAGAAAACAATAAGTTAATGGGCCGCTAGTACCCAGTCTCCCTTAGTCTTAATAACATGGTGACGTCACTGATTACATTAGGTAGTTGTTGTAAAGTGATAGATATTTTTTTCTACCTTTCCAGAGTGTCTTTTTCTTGGCCTTCATCCTGCAATTAAAAAAATCAAATTAAAGTAAAAAGAAATGAGATAATGAAGTGGCAAAGGAGTGCATGACTGATGACATAATAGCCGGAACGTACAGTTTTTGCCTTACCTTGGGTGTCAAGTCGTTTAGTGAATCGTTTTTCTCCACAATGGATTCGTCACAGTCCACAAGTGATGGAGTGTGACGAAATATCAGTGTTAAGTCCACCACCGCAGAGCTTCTCCTTCAGACCGGGGTGACTGCGAAGATATGGCTGACTAAAGACAAACGTAAACGAAACATTTAAAGACTAAAAAATTGTCTTTCCTTTCTTTTCGAGATTGTTCTGTTGAAATTTTTAAAATTCTACGTTTCGGGCAGTTTCACTGTCCTTCGTCGGGAATTAAAACAATATGGCGGTCCGATGTTTAAATTTCTTGAACCACGCTTTGAGACACATCGTGACAGTAACATGAATAATGTCAAATACACTTCAAGACGCATCAAGATAGTTACATGAACGCGAAACGCCACGGCAAATGTGTGGGAAAATCGTGATTCTTCTCATGGTTAAAATAGCAATTTTTAGTTAAAAATGAAAGATAAAGTTTCAGAGATGCTGACAACTGAAACAAATTTACTTCCGTCTGACAAGTCTTAAGCCCGGGACAAACGAGAACGAGATATGTGTAGAAATAAATGATGGTGAATTTAATTTTAAGCTTGGTAGAAATATGAGAAAGATGTTTATCCGTCAGTGACACAGGCTACTCGAAAACAAATAGTTATATGGCCTAAGCTCTCACGAGTCTCCTGTAGCTCAGTGGTAGAGCGTCCGAACGGTGTGCGTAAGGTCATAGGTTCGACTCTTGTTGGGAGAACTACAAAATTTTATTTCCGAGTAGCTTCTGTCACTGACTGATAAACATCTTTCTCAGAGAACGAGAGAGTTGACAACGGTCCAAACCCTCGATCTCATTTTGGTCAGAAACTGTCATGTGCTCTCAACGAATTTAAACCTGCTGAAATTTTCTCAGTCGCGAGTCATCGATCGAGTTTTCTCTTGCCTGCCCCCCCCCCCCCCCCTTTTTTGGGGGGGGGTCCACGCTTGATAAGGTGAAGAAAACTCTCTTCCCTGCTTCTCCGTGTCTCAATTATAGCGGGAATGCGCAACCGAGCGTGGATGTCGCGAGAGCACCACGCGGCCTTAGCCCTTTAAGGAATTGATAAAGTTTAAAATACATGTTTTAATTACTTTGATATGATCCTGTCAGAATGTGGAGAAACCAACACAAAACACTCTTCGTGCGTGTTTGACGAGAATAACAAGCATCGGAGAGCAATGTCCATCAAAGGAATAGTAATCTGCAATAAAATTGAGTACAGATCAATCTCTACAGGTCTGTTTTTAATGCTTGGCAAGTGATAGAGGGAGCGGATGGTTCACCAGTTCTAGCTCCGGTTTCTGTAGCATGAAGCGACAATGAGTATCGCTGCTCCCCCTGGAAGGGATGCACGCGGTCTGATCGCAGGTAAACCCCAAGCATTTTTTTCAGGTTACCAGAACAATAATTTCCCGGTACCCTTTTATACTCATGGGTGGAGAGAGGAGTATAACACACAACACAAGGACCCCGGCCAATGCTAGTCTATCATAGGTTTACTGCCAGCATATTTTGTCCAGCTGTCTTAACAATCTCCGTAGGTCGAGAGAAGCATTATGAGAGTGTCTACAGCTGTTTCGAGAAAGGCTGTCGGAAAAAAAGCGCACGCGACAAACCCGAAAGGTATTGTGGGTAGTTTAAGTTCACGGTTTCATGACTTCAGCATTTCAGAAAAATCTGAGAAAATGGAACGAGACGCCGTGGACGTATGTTTGCGAGTGCTAAAAGAAAGCAACAAAAGTAGGTTCGACAGCTACAGTGTCAGGAACGTACCTTGCTGATCATATCCCAGATTACCTTTCGGGATTGTAGCGTGCGCTTTTTTCCGACAACCTTTCTCGAAACAGCTGTATACACAAGGACCCTGGACAACGGGACTCTCGATCCGGGCATTAATTTTGGAATTGCATGGTTACAACATGTTCGTAATACAACGCTTTTTGAAACATACATTTGAAATAAAGGTAAAGCATGCAACGTAACGTACAGTTGTATAACACGTAATTCAGGGGGTAATTTTTCAGTCTATTTAACATCTTGTTCTGCTGTGGTTGATGATTTCTCTGGTAATGAAGTAGCCACAACAATGAATATTTGGGCGATGTATGCTTGTTTATTAATATGACTGTCGTTTTCCTTTGGATGTCGATAGTCTTCGTCTTCAGTCATTTTTAACTCGTGAATGCGAAAACAATGAACGGGTTTTTTGCATTTGGTGGACAAATTTAATTAATTTATGCATATTTATATAATTTATTCATCCACGAGTCAACTCATAGGAGTCTTTGATCTGCCCCACGATTTATCTTCAAGTTAAGAAGAGTGGCGCAGTATTTGCGGGGACGGATCGTGAAAAAAAACCCGCAAATCTGGTGCCACAGTGTAGAATGTAGATTACGAACAGTGCCAACAGAAAGATGGTTTGATCATCATTACTCACATAGCCCAATATAATGTCCTTGTCATTCTTCTCCTGTGATTTACTCCAGACAAACACGTTAAGGTATTGGTCTTTTCTTCAGGATATCAAATTTCATTGTTTCATTCCAAACTGGAGCCTAATAAAAGAGATACAAAGGGGAAAACTGAAGCCACTGAAACATCATGGGACCACAAGGGTCTAGGTCATGGGGTCTTGTGGGTAGACCCTGCCCCCCCTCCCCCCCCCCCCCCCTCTTGTTTCTTATTTAGGGTCTACCCTAAAACATTAAAGCACTAAACAGGAACTTCTACCATTTGTTATGTCATATAATTATTTTGAACTGAGTCTGTGAAATATAATACAGAAAATACATGGCTATACACGAGGAAATCAGGTTTATTTTATAATAAACAGTCGCCATTAGCATCATTACAAACTGAAAGTCTGCCCACTAAGTTGAATATTGAGGTAAAGTAATAGAGCGGTTTTCAACCGAGTGTCGTAGAACCAAAACCAAAGCAATTAGAATGAGCACTCGAAGCAAATACACCTTACCAGCGCCAAGCGCGGGAAAACGCGTGCGACCAAGTCAAGATTGGTTCTGGTTTTGCATCTGATTGGTTGAGTAGGTGGCACGAGTTATTGTTAAACCACAAAGCAATTCCGGATTACTTTCGTCACTTAATTGAAAAACCACTCCAATAAGGTCTTTATTAGGTCGTCACGTGATGCCTGGGAGCATTGCGTGACAGAGCAATACCTACCGGGCTTGCTGACACAAGCTTTGTTTTCGTGGTGTCTGGACCATCCACAGCTGTCAATGATGAAACAGACACTCTTCTCTGATTGGTTCCTGGTGGCGCACTACCAGTGGCATGTGCTGAGGTAGTTTTCTTGTCGGTTTCTTGAGTTGCCAGATCTGGGTTTGCCTTCCGTGTAGTCACTGGTGATTCCTGTTTTGCATCCTTTGTTGGCAATCCAGTTAACTTCTGCTCTCTGTGGTTAAAGGGACGAAAATGTCAGCATGTACTTAGACACCATAATTAAAATCTGAAATAGGCACCCCCCCCCCCCCCCTCCCAACCACCCCCTCTCTTTTATGCCCTCTTCTCTAATAAGCACCCTGTTAGCTACAACCTCAACATTTAAATAAGCCCCCTTCTCAAGATGGAAAGTCAAGACAAATTATCAAAAGGAAATCAATTATTTTGAGGTAACTACATACATGTATATGTGGGAGACGCCATGGCCTAATGGTTAGCGCATTGGACTCCAGATCGAACGGTCCAAGTTCAAGCCCTGGCCTGGGTCATTGTGTTGTGTTCTTGGACAAGACACTTTACTCTCACAGTGCCTCTCTCCACCCAGGAATATAAATGGGTACCAGCAGGCAAAATGTTGTGGGATAACCTGCAATGGACTAGCATCCCATCCAGGGCTCCTAGTCGGAACCGGGATAAGCTCCGGCAGTGTGGGTCAGTTTGGCCCGAGTGCAGCTTTATCTTTTATATGTTTTTAGAGTTATCTGCCAACCACATTTACTTTACATCGTTATATTTTTGTATAGTCTCCTTCGTAGCCGTTATCTGAGTAGTCACGCCCCTGTTGAAACATAAAAATGGTATAACCTGGCGACTTGCTGTTCAATATCAGATGCTGTTGGAGCGCTTTTCTCTGTGGTTGTAGTCCCAGGGATCATCTTCTTGCCAGCTAAAAAAGAGTAAAAAAAAGTCAAGAATGTGATGCGAGGACTGCCAAGTATACCGTAAAATTCCAACAACAACCCTCGGGTTTAACCTGAGATGGACTAGCATCCCATCTAGGGGAGTAGTAATACTAGTAGTCAGCTTCATGCTATGGAAACCGGGATACACTCCGGCAGTTGTGGGCCACTTAAGGCTGGGCTTGTACACTCTACATGCAAAACTTGTCTCTTAGATGAGAAACGAGGGTCTTAGAATGAGTATAAATTGTAGAAAAACGCACCTTGTTTCCCTTTCATTTTTTTCTCAGCTTTCTGTCTGAGCTCAGTGCTTCTGGACAGCATTTCCTTCACAGCAGACTTGGTGATTTCACGGTCGGCATGTTCAAACAATGGCACAACAATGTTGACAAATTCATCCTCGGAGTCACTGTCAGTGTTTAGTGTTACATTCTTGAAGTCCACCACCGTTTTGCCGAGCTGCTCTGCTTTTTCGGGGTTTTCTCGATCAACTTGCTGGGTTATTCTGGTCGGTGGTCTTTGAACCGTGGCAATGAATCTAGAAGAAATTATTAAAATAAAGCAGTTGAACCTGTCTACAATGGCCAACTATGGGGCAGAATTATCTGGCCATTGTAGAGAGGTGGCCATTGTAGGGAGGATTTAATAAGAGTAATGTGTATGGATCGGCTCATGGTTAGGACAAAATATCCTGGCTGTTGCAGAGAGGTGTCTGTTAGTGGAGGTTCAAATGTATAACGCCATCAATAAAAGTGTCCAATCCTAAAAAATGAACTGCTTGACAGAGAAGAAAGTCTTGCTTGTGCATCTCACGAATTAACATCTTGGATTAATTACATGTACCATCAAATTTGAAGTCATTTTTTGACTCCTGCATTGTGATACAATAATAATTCTCTCTCTCTCTTCTCGGTGTTTGGATATCCCGATGAAACACTGTCTCTCATGTTTGATATATTACTTACATGTAGCTCTACAGGCATCTCATAAGCATTACAGTACCTGCTTTTATTCTTAATCATCTTTGCAGCTTGTTTGAGTGACTCAATCTTGTGTCCATCGACAGCGACAAGAATATCTTTGGCCATAACACCGGCAGTGTACGCTGGGGAATCCACGACGATGGTCTCTATCACAATGGTTTTTCCCAGTTCGTCCTCGCTGATCTCTTTACTCAATGTCAGACCAAATGAGATTTCGTTATTCTCACGACTAATATCAATCTGTAAATTAAAACAACAACAACAGGTAAAGTAATGCAGAGTACTTGTTTTGTCTTCTCTTTGTTTAATAGCAGCAAATCAGATTCGAGATAAAAATTTTAATCAAGGCCAGCCAGAGGTTGCGATTCTTGGTGCTGATCAAAAGGATTGTGGACTCTGGGGACAAGAATATACCTCCTATGCAGACTTTCTTTGGACTTGTCATGCATGACGAGCACAAAGAAAGTCTGCATAGGAGGCTAGACAAGAATAGGGAGCTTTAGCAAACTATGACAGCAACTGACAGCAAAAATAACTTATCTTCACTAAACAAAAGGTAAAGCCGTCGTCTTAAAAAAAAGACATTCAATAAGCAAATTCTGCATATTTTGGAGAACTGAACGTGAACCACTAGATGATTTTCTTATCTTTCTATTTGAAAAAAAAAACTGAATGGAACTAGAGATTTGCGAGATTCTAAAGGAAACTATAAATAATTATTATTTTTTTAATCAACATTGTCCTCAGCATCACCATCGTGATTGCTAAAGGCCCCTAATAATTCAGCTACAACTGGGGTACAACTAGCCTAACAGTTACCACAAAACTAAAGCACAGAGGGTGAAAAAGAAATGATGGATTCATCACCTCAAATGTTGGCCATGTTGCTCTTCTATTCTCAGCCAGTTGACTCCAGGGAAGCAGGTCCACAGACAAGCTGCAATACTGCCACGCCCCATTCTCTAATTCAGGCAGACGGGTGCAGCCCACAACTGTGACTTCAAGACTACCAACAGTGACCAGACTGTCATGAACATAGACCTCCTGGGTCTCGTCTTGAGGTGACAGCTCCGTGAAAAACGGGCTATACCTGATCTTGTAGCTGGGTAGGGTGTGTTTCTTTTGGATAGACTTGCGCAGATGACTAATTATGAGAGATGTCAGCTGAGGAAGGTTCTTGCCCTCAAATTGAGATTCAGCTTCAAATTCAACTTCTGGTTCCTGTTAAAGGGAATACATTCTAATTGGTTAAAATAATCATCTTATTAAATTTTATCAGTAAGGGCCTATTTACATGGAGAAAAGTTGTCCCTGGTAGGAGGGTTACCCTCCTCCCCGAGCCATCTTTTACCAAGTGTTTATATGAAAAAAGTTGTCCCTGTTTACCGAGCCGAAACGTGGCCCTCTCGTGCTCGCGCATGCTCTATATGTCCCGACTTGCCCCTGGTAGGTGAAACAACAATAGCCAAAGTGTTTATATGGAAAAAAGTTGGCCCGCCCCCCAGGGTCACCCTACCTTCAAAGCGAGTGACTCTCCACCTAGGGTCACCCTGCCCCCTGAGCCAACTTAGCGATTTCTCATGTAAACGGTTCACTGCCATTGATAAAGAAATGTATGAACAGTTCTCTCACCCGGGGTTGCTCGGTATGGAGGGTGACCCTCCTACCAGGGACAACTTTTCTCCAAAAACAGGCCCTAACTTTTAAACATCTGAAATATGGTGTATACCACAATGTTGCATAATAAGGGAAAGACCATCATGATGATTATTTTTTTACATCATTGAAATGGGGTTGGGCAAATACCAAAAATAAATTCCTGCAAAGAAAAAATTCAAAACAAAGCAAATATTAAAATACAATGTATATACATGTATATAAACTAGTAAAATAACATCTCATGCAAAGCATTTAGTCACAATAATAAATTTGGGCTGAAAAACGTTTCCCAATGCCCAACCTTACCCCCTCAATTGTATTAGTTAGATATTAAGCACTTGGATGCAACTAGACTACATGTACAATGTATGTACATTGTATGAGCAGTACGTCCCTCATTTTTCTCAGGGATAGTCTAGTGGGATAGAGTGGATAGAGTGCACAGGACAATCACCTCCCACAAGGAGATGCAAAATGCACATGGGAGGTGATTTTCATGCTCGCTCGTGTCCTCTGCCACACAACTATCCCTGAGAAAAATTAGGGTCTGCCTGGGAGCTTTTGAAGAAATACAGTACAAATTGTAAATGACATGCATTTAGACTGTAAATTGCATGCAGCATGGCATCTTTACAGGTGCATGAAACATGTGCATGTAATGCTGCAATACCCATGTATTGCTGCATTATACCCATGGCTGGTACTGTACTGTATTTCATCATCTACCTCATAGAATGCAAAGGACCAGTGTGTAAGAGGATGTCTACTGAGCTGTATTCTTGCACGACCTTGCAGAGAAACCAACTTGACAGCCAAGTACACAGACTTGTTAAATACAAGATCCACCTGTATGGCCATGTGGCACCCCCCTGAGTATTCAAGGTCAAGAGCAATATCCAACTCCTGGGGGACCTCCAAGGGATCTTTTGTTCCTATCTTCATCACAGTAGCACCTAGAAAAAAAAATACAGTGGAACTTCAATTTAAGTTCATTTGAACGTATGATTCATAGTAAATTGTAGATATGATAGACAGTTACACTGTATATAAACAATAGCCTCCATTTGGCGAGGAAATATGCTCAAGACAGATATTTGTCCGCGGACATTATCTGTTCCGAGAAGCGAACAGTTTTCCGAGAGCGAAGCTCGAGGAAAACTGTGAGCTTCGAGGAACAGATAATGTCCAAGGACAAATATCCGAGCATATTTCCTTGCCAAATGGAGGCTATTGTTACAGTAGTTATTATTCTTCAAATATCTTTTCACAAGGCCGCTCTGTTTGCCGTGGAAGATCTCGGTCGGCCAAGCTGTTAAACATCAAAATAATTCTGTTGGCATTCAAAAATATTTCTAGTCTGTTCAAAACAATCAGTTTTATTTAATTTAGCAATTTATTTGAGACAAAAACTGAACCTGCGAACGTGAAACGCAAATTTTCAAAACTGGGGAATATCACTTGGGGAATTTCACCCGGATATTCCCCAGTTTTGGCCGCATCAAGTGACGTGTTTAGACCAATTGCATGCAAGAAAATTTTTTCATGGATTATAATATTGTATACATGTACAGTACGTGTATGTATGTATGAATATAATCTTTGTATTGATCACCGCTATTAAAGGAACACCTCTTTTAGGGGACATGCAGCGACAGTTTTGAGTGTAACGAATGCTAAATTCAACCTCCATAGTTTAACATTTCCTTTCAAAGTCAGAGTTTGCGACAAGTACAAGTGGATCAGGTTTACATAGTATATTTTTCTCAAAAGTGGTTAACTTGAGGTTTACAAGCAGCTCAAATTTCTAAGCCAGGCATGAGAAATTGGGCCAAATTGCATGAGATTGAAGGTTTAGACCTGCAAGTGCGGGACTCATGTGTGATGCATAAGAGTTGGCAGGCATGTACATTGTACACTCACGGTGGGTGGGGGGGGGTACTCCCTTATGTGGCCTATACGGGGATGTGCCACTGGACAAGGTATGGGTTTTTGGGGTCTGAACCTGTCCTCAACAGGGTATGGTTGCACGATTGCCGTCGTTAAATAAATACAGTATTTAGCAATCCAAGATCGGAGACGTTTGCTGGTCTTTAGCAGGTCATCAGTCAACATCAGATCATTTGCAGGGCAAGATAGTCATTGCTATTGTGTAAAACAAGAGTGTGTATTTTGTCCTTTGTCCTAAACAGGGTCCTAAAAAGAGGGTAGGTATTTTTTTTGTCCTAAACAGGGTCAGGGTTTCAAACCCTTGGCTCATCGGCACCCCTATAACCCAAACATGGGTCGAGTACCCCCCGGGCATACACTCCACAGTGGAAAAAAATGGGTACAGTGAAAAAAATGGGAATTTATAAAATAATAACCTTTACATTGAATATAAACACACCTGTTATGACAGGTAGAGATGTTCCAAGTGAGAACTCTTGAATAGTTATTTGTTCTATCAGTTTGCTTGCTGCTTTCCCTTGCATGAGTTCTGCGAACTCTGAGTTCATCTTGTGAAGAAAGAATGATTTCATCTGTGGAGAATCTCGCCACTCCCTCCACAAAAAGGCCAGTAGAAGGTTGAGACTCATGCATGACTCTTTTTCAGTGGCTCTGTCTTTCTTGACATAATCTGCAATATGCTATATAATAACAAAGCATTTCAGTGTATTGGCCCAAGCTAAAATATTAAAGACCTGAAAAATGGATTATCTTTTACAGTCGAAGCTCCTTGAACAGACACTCTCGTAAGCAGACAGCTCTACTTATGGCTGCCTTAGCAAAACCCTGTTTGAACTCTACATGTAGCTCATACAAACTCTCTAATTTACACATTCCCGTAAGCAGCCAGCCCCAGTTGCAGTAGCCTGCGAACACAGCAGCCTCTCATTGCGTAATCCCTGCTGCTACGGGCGCTGCAAGCAGGACATGATTGACCGGGCTCATATGAAGAGGCCCTATAACCTCACATATTTTGAAGCCATACTGAAGGGTAATTCCATTCTTGGGTCAGGAATGAAATAGGTAAGGCCGAAAATCACATATTAAAATATTTTGATCTGAAATACATGTAGGGTTATGGTTTCCAGAAGCGGGCCAAACACCCCAGCCAAAAGTTGGGGAGAGTACCCCCTGGAGTGTTGATCTGGTCTGTTATCGAGCTTGGCAGAATGGCACCCAAAACATTACATGTACGTGTTGGGTACGTGTAAGAAGTGAAAGACGTCACGCAACTATTAAACGATTTCAATAAATTGATTCATGATGATCAGTTTTGATTTATAGACTAAATTGAATCAAAGCCTAAAGATTTTGTACTGTTGAGATTTCACGGCTTAGAAAATATAAACTAAAAAGAGATTGAAACATTACTTGACCTAATGTCATTAACGATCATGGAATTACCTGTAACGATCGACAATAAGCTTAATATTTTATTGCGCTCTGATCTATAAAATGAAAACAATGTTTTTGTGGCCTGATGATCCTACCTCAGGGTTGGTGACTTTTGTGCGTTGTGGGTAAAGTTTCCGAGCATCCTGTTCCGTCGTAGTCCACCATGTGTACAGCAAAAAGGCTTCCAAAAGCAAAACAGAAAAGACTCCGATCAAAAAGGCGAGAATAAAAGCTATAAACATGAGAACAATCGACTACAAAACACGGAATAAGGCATGTTTTCATTGAAAGAGGCGGGAGACTGGAGACGAGTAACACTCCGCTGACCAGCTGAGCCCGGATGTTCGGAAAAAGTACAAGGAAGGGGAAACAACAAATTTTGGTAATCGAGCCTAGCAGAGATCCTGTTTATTTGTGGCTTACTTTTATAAACGTAACCCCCCGGGTGGGGGGGGGGGGGGGGGGGGGGGGGGGTACTCCCTTATATAAGCTATATAGGTATGTGCCGCCCCAAAGGGTATGGTTTTTGAGCCGTTTTGGTCTGAAATAGGGTATAGATTTTGACCATTTTGGTCTGAAATAGGGTATGTTTTGTGCACTCTGGTCTGGAATTTGGTTTGGCTTTTAGACGAAACTGTTTTTTTCCATTAACATCGGGGAATTTGAAGCCCTTTTCAAATGTTTGCGCAAATGGAAACCCATTCCTGGGTAGCTGAAGTCATGTATACGACAGTGTACTAATTTTATCGGTCTGAAATAGGGTATCGATTTTTGGGTCAGGTCTGAAATAGGGTAAGGGTTTCAAGAAGCGGGCGGCACACCCCCACCAAAAATTTCAGGGAGTACCCCCCCCCCCCCCCCCCCCCACCGGGACGTAACCTAAGAACGTCTAAAAGCCAGGGGTACTCTCGGCCCCTATATAGTTCCCAGTTGGTCTAAAAAAGGGTATAGATTTTGAACATTTTCGTCTCAAATTGGGTATGTTTTGCCAATGACCAATGACCGCGGAGTTTACACGCGAAGACGCATGCCGAGAACTGTTTTGCAGTCCCCAGTCAAAACGTCTGACCTAAACGTCGAGTGGACGTTCTTATATTCGTTGTCCGACGGCTATGCCATGCTGATGATACGAGGCCTCATAATTCTCGTCCCCACAGCCCTTCTCGCGTAAAAGGGCTGTGGGGACGAGAATTATGGCGCCTTCGACGCCTAACTAACAAGGCCGAAACAACTGTCCATCACCATGACTGCCCGGCAGGAGCCTGCTGCCCGGGTGATTTAGCTGTGCGCATGGACAAGGGTAACGAGGACTGTGGGAACGAGATTGGCCATAGCGCGGAGAGGTGGAGTTGGTGTAGTGTCTGTAGTGTGCTATGGGTGCAGTTTATAGTTTCCTATTATATGTTTTGCCTGCTTGTTTGAAATAGGGTATAGATTTTTGTCATTTTAGCTTAAAAAGGGGGTAATTTTTAAGTCAGGTCTGAGGTTGGGTAGAAACAATCACTTATTTTGGTCTGAAAAAAGACTCGGGCGGCACACTCTCATCCAACATAATAATTACCGCAGTTCGAGATAAGGAGTATTAGTTTAGTATGTTGATTATCAACTCAGAGTTGATAAACGTCAGCTTTTAGAAATTCGCTACGGCGGTTAATTTACCTTTATCAACTCTGAGTTGATAATCAACATAGTGTTTCACTTGCCCGCCGACGCAGCACCACAGTTTCATTAGAAACTAATCACTTTGTCCATTTAAGTGTTAATTTAGGTTACGGCTAGTCGCACTTAAATCACTTTGTTCGAGATAGCGGGGGATATATTCGAGCAAGAGAAGATGATCAAAGAGAACACATCCCCATGATAGTTTTTTCAATCTATTTTAAACTTCGCGCCACGCTGTGAAAGTTATTTTAGTTTTCGTCCCCATGGTCGTGCGGCCAATGATCAGAGGATCAGATGTCATTGCGAAGGTTTTTCTCGCCGTCGTGTTGACGTCCATCTACTAAAATCGTAAATCCAAAGACGACGAACCTTAAATTTCATTACGTCATCACAACTGACCAATCAGGTGTCTTCCTTAAAATAGCCGCGCAGTATGACTTCATGCTAAAATTAGATTGAAAAAAAATTATCATTGGAAGAGGCCCATGTATGGGGGATGTGTTCTCTTAAGCCTGCATGGTTTTCACTAGCGACGCAAACACAAGCGCAAGCAACATACGCAGACGCAGTAGCGCGTTGATCATCAGTGCCTTTTGTTTAGGACAAATCAACACGTTACTGCGTCTGCGTATGTTGCTTGCGCTTGTGCTTGCGTCGCTAGTGAAAACCAGGCTTTAGATCATCCTCTCTTGATTCGAGATATAACCGAGTTCGAGATAGGCAATAGTAAATGACTGAAAAATAGAAAGCAAAACCAAGGGTTATAATTACAGTTCGAGATAGCAGGGGATTCGAGATAGCGGGGTCTACTGTACTAGCAACTGTGAAAATTTGAAATGGAAGACCCTAACTGGTACTAAAACACGGTATGTTCAGAACTGAGTCCAATGTTTTCGTAAGCGAGGTTGCTGTTCATCTCTACCAGCGTTCAGGTCAGTTTCTTTTCCCAGCCGGCACTATGTTATAAATACTGCATGGCAACCAGTAGAGAGTTTATATGTTGACACGAATATTATTTTCTTTTGTGGAAACACTCGCCTGCGGCTCGTGTTTCCACAGCATATCTCGTTCTCCCAAACTTCACTCGTGTTACCATATAACTCTATGGAAACACGGAAAACGTTTTCTATTTGGAATTTCTAACACGGGTATGACGTCACGTTACATTTTGTAGGCTTTATTATACATTAAACTCACTATCTCGTTTCTGATTGGCCGAAAGCCTACAGTGAATTTTCGAAATCAGCGCCTTTGAAAGCATCTACGTCATCTACCTACAGATTAGCGGGAGGATCACGGGTAATAAGCTGCAGATTATACAATAATCATATCAAGGACACTCAAGGTCACGGGTAATCATGTGAAGTTCGCGCGCTTTGCGTTGCTTGCCGCTGGTGGCAGAAGCATTATTTTTTTTGAATGTATAATAAAACAATTATTAGATTCGGTTTTTGTGATATCCAGAATAATCAAGGTCTCGGTAAGAGTTATTATTCTGGATATCACAAAAACCTCATTCAATAATTGTTAACTATTTTATAAAAGAAATAGGAAATAACTGCTTTGTGCTCACATAACCTGATGCTAACACGCAAGGGAGTCTTGGGTTCACACAAGCTTTCGAATTATCCCAAACTCTAGTCTCCAGGCGGATAAGCTTTCCGTGACGACCCAAAATAACGGCTGGGAAGGAGATTACTCAAACTTCCTCTCGTGCCAGGCGTCGCTCCTTTGGTCGGGCGCGCCCAGGGCCCTGGGCGCGCCTGTAGACGAATAAACAGCCTTTAGGATAGTTGTGACAGCAAGAGATCAACTGAATTTATCTAGATAATCACGACATCACTTCATTTTTTTAACCGATGTGGTTGTTTCACTAAAGGTACCCGGGGAAGAAAATCAACACACCAAAAGCACAAAGCCGTAGAGACAAAGTGGATACTTTATTCGCGTTTTAAAAACAGCCTTTTTCTGCCTTACACAATATATACTGTACATGTGCTGACAAATAAACACATCACGCTAATAATTCCGTGTTGAAATCACTGGCTCTTAAGAAACAGCGCCGCGCCACACTGGGTCCATCTGCTCTGGTTTCCCCCGCACGGCATGTTAAAGCACGTGACAGTCTTGTCTCTGTCAGCATTGTAGTAGATTGGTACCGAGATGCACTCGCTTTCAGGATAGGGGTCAGCGGTATCCTGATGGTAAAATAATGACAAATAAATTACACAAAATGTATTACTAGCAGCTATAAATTTACTTGTTAATATGTTATTTGATCATTTGTCAGGCGGGGTTCCTACTCTTTTTCAGCAACAATTTTCCAGAACTTTGTTTTTCAACACATCCTTTTCGCATTTTGAGACAATTTCCTCCACCAACGTTTTTATTTTGTGACCGTTCACTGTTTTTCACGTGAATTAATTTATCGCTTAAATTTACAGTTTTGCAGAACTTTTCAGGTCCTGGTGAAAAACATCACTCGTTTTCCAGGACTTTCCATTCCTGGAAAATGCCAGAACAAAATTCCAGGAAAGACATGATGTCACCAAATTCAACATAATTTATTTCCACACGTCTCACATATCGACAAAACTAATCCTACATGTAGTAGTATGCAGGAGGTTTGTCACATTTGAACCTAGTTATAAGCTCCCACGAGTCTCCTGTAGCTCGGTGGTAGAGCGTCCGACCGGTGGGCGGAAGGTCATAGGTTCGACACCTGTAGGGAGAACTCGGAATTTTTTTCGGAATAGTTTTCCAAATTCCAAGACTTTCCAGGATTTGAATGACCTGCCAGAACTCTGATGCTGCAGCATGGCACGTTCAGTACGGCTGCGTAGCATCTCAAGTGCCAAATACCCACCGACTGAAAGAGTCGCGCGACTGGGGATCGCGGAAACACTGGGCGAGTCTCGCTGATTTTCTGTCAGTGTGTTGCCGTCAAAGGTACATCCTTCTAACCGAAGTCCTCCAAGCTAATCAGAGAGAACGAAATGGGTATTAGCCCAATAATTCAGTAGCAGAGTAGCGGTTTACATGAGGAAAAATCCCTCCACGACAGACTTAAATTCTTCATTGGCCAATGATTACACTTCCACAGCGGTCAAACGCAAAATTTAACGCCACTTCCGGTTTTCGCTGCCTTGATTTTTCCAAGAGTTCAGTTGACGCGTAATGAGTAATACATTTGTAAGGAAACGTTACTAAAAATGCAGTGGTAAACCAAAATACGAGCCGATAGGTGGATAACAATTATTACATTATCTATGCATACTCGGCGTACAAAGCTTAACTTTTCAGTAAATTTCTTTTGGTTTTAAAGTAGAGGACTTCGCAAATTTAAGACATTTGGCTGCGAGGTTTTGGCGGGAACTGCGCGCGCACAGTGCGATTGACCGCTGTGGAGATTACACTACTCTCCTTCGCAGCCGTTATTTCGGTCATCGAAACGTTGCGTAATGACCAAATAACGGATGCGAAGGAGACTGCGATTACGCAGAATAGTGATATCAATAAAAATGATGTAAGTATAACTTGGTGTTTTATGTCAAATAAAGAAGACACAAAATACAACTGTTTCAACAAAGGCTGTCCTAAAGAAGCGTCAAAGCGCATAGGACAATGCCGAAAGGTAGTCTGGGATATAATCAATACATTTTAGTAAATACCCTTTACAAAATACGTGTTGAATCTAATTTCGTTGTTTTCATTTACTACGTGCAAACATATATTCATTCCTTCTCCTGTCATCGCGCTGAAACACCGTGAACTGAGCGTCAAGCAACGGTGAACTACCACTACCCATAATACCTTTCGGCATGGCATCGCCGCGTACACGTTTATGCTTCTGTTGGACAACCTTCTTGAAAGAATGTGCCCTTCCCTCCCCTCCCCAAGTAGCACACTAACTGTGGGAACACTCAAACCTTGACTGTAAACTTAGCTCCTGGAACCTGGGATCCTTTCCAAGACACGGCAAGTTTCAAACTGTCGATCGAGGTCTTCATCGCTCTGAGACAAAATAGCACCAAAGTAATAAGTTAGAGAGACAGAGAGAGTCTGTGACTATAGATAGCAACATCGCAAAACGCGAAGAGAAAGCTAGGAAACTGTGACAGACTTTTGGAGTTTGTATAACACCGCTTGTGGGAGGCGCTGGACACCGGATCGAGCCCTGTGCCCGGTTGCATAAAACAACTTAGAATTTCTGCAACCATTCCCTTTTCTTGCACACTATTATGGATGCATCGGTCAAAGGTGGATTAAAGAGTATAGGAAACACAAAGACGGTGCGAAAAAATCCTCCTGATGTTTCCTCTCTTACCGGGCTGTTTGTTGACGTAGGGCGTTAAGGAAAGTGTCCGGGTGGAACAGGTCAGAAAGGTCCAGCCCGTCCCTTAACAAGGAGTCTGAGCTGCACTTCTCCGCCCATGATCCTAGGGCCAGAGTCTTGGCAACCAGGGCCCTTAACCAGCGAATAGGATCCTCAGGGCCCTCCAAGCGACTGCTCCAAGAGACAGGGGCCTGGATACGTAAACAGCAAGAATTAGTCTTGTAAATAGGCCCGTTTTATTGAACTGGAACTACCTTGAAATGGAAGCTAATGCAGGGGAATATCATTAAAACAGTTATATCTCATTTGTAGCATTAGCCTCCATTGCAAGCTAGTTATACTGAGAATACGAATATGGCCTATTGAGAAAGGTGTTTCAAACTCATTAATGTGTTTTATCACAATTCCAAAACACCTCGACTTTCGTCAGAAATACTCCGCTGCGCATCGTATTTCTAACTCACTTTTCGGTGTTTGTATTCTTGGTTTGCATCTGACGTCATCAAAATTCTAAAATCTAAACTGTTAATTCTACAAAACTATTCTTTTCACATATTCTAGACATACAAAACATTAATCTCTATGCAAAGTTTGGTATTGATTCAATGCTTTGTTTCGGAAATAAAGCATTTTGAAATTTGCGATGTCCCGGATTAAAACGAGTTTTTGAACTTTCACAAAAACGGGTATTTTTATGTCATTTTTAAATTCTTATACGTGATAATAATTTAGAAGTGATATCTAAAGAGTTTTGAAGTGAAAGCTAATGATATTGATGGTAGAATCTACTCTACTTCGTGTACATTTTTATGGCCGCCATGTTGGTGTTACAAAGAAGGGCATCAACATGGCGGCTGCATACTAAATACTGTAATTTTCTGAAAATTATTTTCGTAATAACTCGGTTATGAAAAACGCTACATAGCTATAATTTGGACAGAGCGTTTCTTTCTGTCTGCTCTATAACCTGTTAATTTTCCGATATTGTTAATGCAAGCGAACAGTTTTGGTAACATTGATGCAAACCACCAATATTCCAATGAAAACACTGTTTCTCGTGTTTGATATATTACGTGAATCATTCGGTTTCACTAATAGTGTAAGAAGCAAGTCTCAATTCAACGTCTGACATATAAAAGCCCTGATCAAACGGTCTCAACATTTCTATCAACACTTGTTGAGCCGTGTTGAGAGATGTTGAGACCATGCCGTATCAGACCGCTTGAACATTTCGAGAAGAAAAAGAGATGTTGAGAAGATGTGGAGACAAAGTTTAAACGAAATCAAACTCTTCTCAAAATGTCTCAACACCTCTCAGCATTGTTGAGAGTGGATGTCAAACGGCCTCAACATCGCCTCTCACCAAATGTTGAGACAAATGTTCGATCGGGGTTTAAGAGCGGGAAAATTCCGTACTGATGACGAAAGGAATGGCGGTAATATATTTTATTGCATTTATTTTAATAATTGCTGTACAGTTGTATCTTTCGGTTAAAATAAAATGTACCTATAGTCATTTAAAGAATTATGTAATATGTTTTTGCCTCGGCCAGGTTTTGTCTTAAGATTTTTGACAATATTCTAACTAAGCGATTCAAAGAAGCTTTCATTTATTCTACATATTACATTATGAAGCCGCGAGGACATAAAAATCCATTGAAATAAATGGGAAGTGTAAAGTACGGAGTACAGAGCATTGTTTGCTGTTTGCCAATCCATACAGTGTTTTGCGGATTAAGGAAATAAGGGAAACAAAGATCTGCCGTCAAAAATGGTCTGCAATCTGCATTTTACAGCAACCGTTGAAACAACTACTTTTATCTTCCGAGCAGATGTTTTTATTTGATAAATTTCCATCGACCAATACTTGAGGCTGAGATTGGCGAAATTGTAAGAATATGGCAAGAATATACACAAGGCTGAGATTTAGTTAAGACATTTTTTTTGCATGTTGATAGAAATAAAATAGAATAAAATGACATGTTTTACATGTAAATGAAGTTTATTATACCATTGAAAAGTATGGTGAACATGTACCATGTACAATTCTTTCTCTTTCCTTAAAAAACGAGTGAATTGCCATGCAAAGCAATAAAAATGAGTGATCGTAAGTGGAGCAAATCTGTAATTAAAACGAAATACTTTACTCTGTAATCTTATATAAGAATGCATTAAGAATATTTTCAGCCTAAATCGGCACACAAAATAAGAATATTCAGCCTGGGCATAAAAATATATATTCTTACAAAAATAAAAAGAGTGTAAGAGATACAGGCCAGATGGGCTGCGTAATTACAATCATTACTGAATTGGTATACACCCCTGAAAAATGTCACTACATTGTATTTTGCTAACTATTTAGTCAGAGAGTTCGGTCAATTTCAGTGGAATATAATACTGGGATATTTAAATGAAAGTGTTCAGCTGATTGGTGATGTTTGGAGAAGCCTATTATTGTTTCTGGCCCATACTTGGGTTGTGATTTGGAAGGGATTTGGACCTGATTTCAATCTACATACTTCCAAAAGAAATAGTCACAGCTATGGTCATGCAAATAATATCTTGCTGGAAAACAAACTAATCCTAAAAATAAACACAAAGGCGAGCATTTGTGGCCGGATGGCCACTTCAGGCACATACTTACGCAAATTTTAAGAACTGTGTTTATCGAAAACCCACCCGCGTCTGGTTTAATTAAGTGCACGAAAGGAAATCGCTTTTATAGTCAGCCAATGACCAAGAAATATTCTTGCATTGCCATCACTTATATACAAAAAAAAAAGTACTGCTTTGTTTCCCAAACTGTTCAGTCGTATCTACTCTTCTTACTCTCACTTTGATCAAATTTTCATCTCAAAATGACGACCATTTTCTCCGCTTTCGTTGACTAGTTCAAATAAACCAGATACAGAAGATTGTCAATATTTGCAAGCTTATGTTTGGCGAAACTTGTACCTGACAGAAGACACGTACAACAGTCTAATTGCTGCAATTTGTGTTATTTCGCTAACAATCATTCCGACCATCCTGGTAAACGCCGTAGTCATTTTTGTGGTCACAACAAGGCGCCGATTGCGAACCAACTCGAACATACTTCTGGCATGTTTGGCGGGAACAGATTTGCTGGCTGGGCTGGTCCTTCAACCCATCGCCATCGCGGTAGAGGTGAATCGAGCCTTCAGCGACGGACCATTTTGCACATTGGAAACGGCATCCACTATAGTCTTTATAGGACTAGGTTATGCTTCGCTCAGTCATCTCGTGTTAATCAGCATTGATCGCTATATTGCTATTAAACATGCCTTAAGGCATCGCCACATTGTCACTAAACAGCGGATAAAAAAGGGTGTACTTATGGCCTGGGCCATTTCAGTGTTTGTGACAATTCAAGAAATTGTCGTGGCATCAGCAGACAGTGAAACAAACATTTACTCAGTATATTGGACGTTGACTGGAGTATTAGCCTCTGTTATCGGCTTCGCTTACATTGCTGGGATCGTTTACTGTTATGGCTATATTTTCTCCGAAAACAGGCGTCAGAAAAAAACGCCTCCAGGCCGAACAGCTGTCCCACGAAGAAGCCAAAAGAGTAAAGAAGGACAACAAGGCAGCCAACACCATAGCGATCATTTTAGGTGCTTTAATAATAATTTACTTGCCTTCACTAATAATTCTTGTGGTGACAGTTACTTCCCATCGCCCCGTAAACCCTCGTGTGATAAGCATTCTATCGAGCTTGGACTTAACTTGCGTTTCGTTGGGTCCTCTTGTCAACCCTGTTATTTACTGTTGGCGCAATAAGAAGCTTCACCGCGCTTTTCTTGAGATTTTTCATTTAAGACAGCCAGAAAACCGCGCACCTGACATTGAAATGATAGAAATTCGTCGCCACCGATCAGAAATGACCCCTTCTACTTGTGAATCTTTTTCGATGGCCGTATCAAACAACGAACCGGTTTTACTGTCATTCAGAAATCTTGAAGCAGAAGAAATTGTTCATATCGAGGAAACAGACAATTAGGTTTCATAAATATTACAATGTTTACGCACACATTTTATTTATACTGTATACATTTAATTATGTACTTGTCGATAACAGAAGCTGAAATATTATCTTGTAAATTGAAACATTTAATTTTTCTACGGAAGAGTGGAATATTACAAATAAAGAAATAATTGAAAGCCTGCATTTTGTTTTGGCGTTGTTTTTACAGGTAATTCTAACGATAACCATTAGAGTCAATTCTCGCCTTGCGGACATTCCGTTATTACGGACAAAATCCAGCCCCCGTCGAAAGTTACATACAAAGTTTTTGACTGAAAATGACTCCCACTATTGCGGAGTCCTCGCTATAAAGGATTCCAAACTACGTCCCGAGGGTGCCCGCTATAACGAGAGTTGACTGTATGTCGTTAGCGAGAATTGTGGCGCAATTCAAGTTTAAAGCCTGGAACGGGATTTATAAGGAAAGAATGTAGCGAGGATTGTAAAAAAAAGATATCAAGACGTTCAAAACATGTTTGGAATATAAAAATGTCATGGATAAAATAATTTTAATTATTTTGAATTTGCGGCGGCCATTTTGGAGAAAGGTCTATTGTGGAAGCGCTGGGAACGCAGGTGAAGGTGAACGGAAATATGAACAATTAACGGAAACCGAAAGGAGAGGAATAAAGGACAATATCAAAGCCAAAACGCTCTTTTGATCGGTCTAAGTTTCAGATGGCCTGTTTTAAGCGTCACTCGGAAATTGCTTGATTCTACTCTTGTCTCTCGGCTCTTCTCGTTTCCTGCGTTTTAATTTTAATGAGGCTGAAATTGTGCAATTTGTATTTTTTATTTAACTGAACTCTATGGTAACTAATGGTATAAATAAACAGCTTGGAAGTCATATGTTGACTTAAACGTTAAGCATCTAGGAAAGAACTGCAATTTCGAATCATAGCAATTGGAGAAATTATTAGCAATTATTGGATGAGCTTTTTGTGATATCCAGAATAATCAAGGTCAGAATAATGAGGCCCCATTAGGGGTTAAAGGGATACGGGATATTTGAGAAAAAAATTATAGGGATACGGGATACTGAAGGAAGAAATGATAGTGATACGGGATATTGGAAAGAGATATATTGGGATATTCAACGGGAACTTTCTTCACAAGATTTCTTAACGTTTCAATTAATCAAGATTATTTTCAAAAGAAAATAGTCAAAATAAAACAAATTAACAATAATTAATGGTAATACTGATCAAAATGGACCGATATGCTGCCGGTTTGTACATTTTCGGTCATTTTCGTCAACTTCCGGTTCCTGTTGTGGTGACTTGTGACACCTGTGGTCGAACTGGGTGGTTACCTAGCAGATTGAAAACTTTTTGCAAACATTTTTGTTACCGGGAAATGGCGTCACCAGTATCGTCATTAATATAGGGATACGAGACCACATAATTAAGGGGATATGGGATATTTAGAGAAAAAATTAAAGGGATAGGGGATACCCAGACCCCCCTAATGGGGCCTCAATAATCAAGGCCTCAGTCTTCGGCTTCGGCTGATAACTCTTACCTCGTCCTTGATTATTCTGGATATCACAAAAACCGAATCTAATAATTGTTTTATGATACATTGTGATGTTTTAACTTAGCGGCAAGCAACGCAAAGCGCGCGAACTTGTCATGATTACCCTTGGAAATCATGCACCGCGGTCATAGATGACATGGTTACTCGTGATTACCCGTGATCTCTCGCGAACTTGACATGATTACTCATTACCTTGAGTGTCCTTGACATGATTATTGTATAATCTGTAGGTAGATGACGTACACGTTTTCAAAGGCGCTGATTTCGAAAATTCACTGTACGCTTTCGGCCAATCAGAAAAGAGATAGTGAGTTGAATGTATAATAATAAGTATAAATTCTCATGAAAATAATATCTTGCAGGAAAACAAATTAATCCGAAAATTAGTTCCTCTAC
Source organism: Desmophyllum pertusum (assembly GCA_029204205.1). NCBI lineage: Eukaryota > Metazoa > Cnidaria > Anthozoa > Scleractinia > Caryophylliidae > Desmophyllum > Desmophyllum pertusum. The sequence goes on along the minus strand of MU826839.1, from coordinate 642,318 downwards.
TAAGTCCGCATGGGTGTGCAAATTGCTTGACGGAATAAAGACAATTTTAGGCGAGGAAATGAGTATTGTCTAAGCTAATGTATTTTTACACACACAGATGAAAGGATATGTTTAGCGGGGCATATTTACATGGAGAAAAGTTGTCCCTGGTGGAAGGGTTACCCTCCCCCAGAGCCATCTTTTACCGAGCGTTTATATGAAAAAAATTAGTCCCAGCTGACCAAGCCAAAACTTGGCCATCTCGAGTTCGCACATGTTCTATGTGTCCCGACTTGTCCATGGCAGGCGAAGCAAAAACAGCCAAACTGTTTATATGGAAAACATTTGGCTCGCCCCTCAACTCGACAAAAGACTACAAAAAGATGAAAAGTGGCAAGAAATATGTTATCTTTACGATGATTTGTTGCCGTGGCAACAGTCTTCAACACGACGACATAATGCTCGCGGCGAATGCCTTTAACATAAACTCTAAGATAAAACAAATAGTTCGCCCTCAATCCATCATCCTTATATGTGTATTCATGTTCTTGAATACTAAGGGAGCCAACTTAATTAGCATAGATTTTTACGATTATATTATTCCGTTTAGTCCTTAGTTTTGTTTCGATTGAGGAGGTATATCAAACACTCGAGACAGTGTTTCATCGGCTATCCAAACACCTCGAATTTCGTATTTTCAACTCTCTTCTCGTGTTTGGAAATGTGATGAAACACTGTCTCTTGTGTTTGATATAATACATAATAATTTAACCAATCAGCGCTCTTCGCCATACGGTTCTATCAGTGCTACGTTACTTTTTCGGCTCGAATTTCAGACGTTGTTCTCTGGCGCGAAGAGAGACGTCTGTCTCGCCGGGTATTTCACCAGGCCAAGGAAATGTTTTACACATTGAAACTACCAAGGTTTAAAGGAGCTATTTGTCACGGATGGCGCATTTGAAAGGTTTTGCCTAAATTTCTCATGTTCATCGTTCGTAATGAAAGTAATCTATCTTAATCTTCCCCATTGTCAACCATCCTGGTTCCTTTTGGGTTTAGTATTACCTCTTTTCAACCGTAGTACACCATTATTTGAAGGTTCCCTAGATTTGAATGTAATATTGTACATCACAAAAACCGAATAATATATCACGACATAGGTCTTTTAATCCCTAACTTCTTGTAAGCGGGATTTTACGTTATTTCCAAACTCAACAATTCCGCACGTGACCTCCTCACTTGCGTCACTCACCTCTTGTTTAAGTAAGGCGCCTGCGAGAGCCTGGACCTCAGCGTCCAACAACGCAGTTCCCCGATGACCTTACTGAGGGAGGAGAGGGAAGCGCGTACGATTTGCACCAAACGGATGGCGTTGTACCGTTGTGCCTAAATCCTAACCGGCCAGAAGGACAGCCCATCGAGTTTCCGAGTCGTGCAGTTGTCGGAAATTGCTCGGCAATTCCAATCTGGCGGCCTGTTCCTCACTTGAAGGCGGTATTTTAAAACCGTATACGTTTGATGAACAAGACAACTCAAGTATATGTTTTTATTCATCTGTCACGTTTAGAATACCGCCGTGTATAAAGTAATACACTGAATTGTTAGATCAATTATTCACTCGCCTCTCACCGTTTACTTAGCGGGAGCGAGCGGCTCGCGTTTCCACAGCATTTCTCGTTCTCCCAAACTTCACTCGTGTTACTATTACTCTATGGAAACACGGAAAACGTTTTCTATTTGGTATATGTAACACACGGGTATGACGCCACGTTACATTTCATAGGCTTTATTTTATAAAAAAATAGAAAATGACGGCTTTGTGCTGACATAACCTGATGCTAACACTCAAGGGAGTCTTGGAGACTTGGGTTCACACAACCTTTCGAATTATCCCAAACTCTAGTCTCCAGGCGGATAAGCTTTCCGTGACTACCCAAAATAACGGCTGGGAAGGAGATTACTCAAACTCCCTCTCGTGCCATGCGTCGCTCTTAGTCGGGCGCGCCCAGGGCCCTGGGCGCGCCTGTAGACGAATAAACAGCCTTTAGGATAGTTGTGATTAATCTAGAGTGAACTAGTTTATCTCTGCTGTCACAACTATCCTAAAGGCTGTTTATTCGTCTACAGGCGCGCCCAGGGCCCTGGGGCGCGCCCGACTAGAGCGACGCATGGCACGAGAGGGAGTTTGAGTAATCTCCTTCCCAGCCGTTATTTTGGGTAGTCACGGAAAGCTTATCCGCCTGGAGACTAGAGTTTGGGATAATTCGAAAGGTTGTGTGAACCCAAGTCTCCAAGACTCCCTTGAGTGTTAGCATCAGGTTATGTCAGCACAAAGCCGTCATTTTCTATTTTTTTTATAAAATAAAGCCTATGAAATGTAACGTGGCGTCATACCCGTGTGTTACATATACCAAATAGAAAACGTTTTCCGTGTTTCCATAGAGTAATAGTAACACGAGTGAAGTTTGGGAGAACGAGAAATGCTGTGGAAACGCGAGCCGCTCGCTCCCGCTAAGTAAACGGTGAGAGGCGAGTGAATAATTGATCTAACAATTCAGTGTATTACTTTATACACGGCGGTATTCTAAACGTGACAGATGAATAAAAACATATACTTGAGTTGTCTTGTTCATCAAACGTATACGGTTTTAAAATACCGCCTTCAAGTGAGGAACAGGCCGCCAGATTGGAATTGCCGAGCAATTTCCGACAACTGCAGCGACTCGGAAACTCGATGGGCTGTCCTTCTGGCCGGTAGGATTTAGGCACAACGGTACAACGCCATCCGTTTGGTGCAAATCGTACGCGCTTCCCTCTCCTCCCTCAGTAAGGTCATCCGGGAACTGCGTTGTTGGACGCTGAGGTCCAGGCTCTCGCAGGCGCCTTACTTAAACAAGAGGTGAGTGACGCAAGTGAGGAGGTCACGTGCGGAATTGTTGAGTTTGGAAATAACGTAAAATCCCCTTACAAGAAGTTAGGGATTAAAAGACCTATGTCGTGATATATTATTCGGTTTTTGGTGATGTACAATATTACATTCAAATCTAGGGAACCTTCAAATAATGGTGTACTACGGTTGAAAAGAGGTAATTACTAAACCCAAAAGGAACCAGGATGGTTGACAATGGGGAAGATTAAGATAGATTACTTTCATTACGAACGATGAACATGAGAAATTTAGGCAAAACCTTCAAAATGCGCCATCCGTGACTAAATAGCTCCTTTAACCTTGGTAGTTTCAATGTGTAAAACATTTCCTTGCCTGGTGAAATACCCCGGCGAGACAGACGTCTCTCTTCGCGCCAGAGAACAACGTCTGAAATTCGAGCCGAAAAAGTAACGTAGCACTGATAGAACCGTATGGCGAAGAGCGCTGATTGGTTAAATTATTATGTATTATATCAAACACAAGAGACAGTGTTTCATCACATTTCCAAACACCGAGAAGAGAGTTGAAAATACGAAATTCGAGGTGTTTGGATAGCCGATGAAACACTGTCTCGAGTGTTTGATATACCTCCTCAATCGAAACAAAAACTAAGGACTAAACGGAATAATATAATCGTAAAAATCTATGCTAATTAAGTTGGCTCCCTTAGTATTCAAGAACATTAATACACATATAAGGATGATGGATTGAGGGCGAACTATTTGTTTTATCTTAGAGTTTATGTTAAAGGCATTCGCCGCGAGCATTATGTCGTCGTGTTGAAGACTGTTGCCACGGCAACAAATCATCGTAAAGATAACATATTTCTTGCCACTTTTCATCTTTTTGTAGTCTTTTGTCGAGTTGAGGTGCGAGCCAAATGTTTTCCATATAAACAGTTTGGCTGTTTTTTGCTTCGCCGCCATGGACAAGTCGGGACACATAGAACATGTGCGAACTCGAGATGGCCAAGTTTTGGCTTGGTCAGCTGGGACTAATTTTTTTCATATAAACGCTCGGTAAAAGATGGCTCTGGGGGAGGGTAACCCTTCCACCAGGGACAACTTTTCTCCATGTAAATATGCCCCGCTAAACATATCCTTTCATCTGTGTGTGTAAAAATACATTAGCTTAGACAATACTCATTCCTCGCCTAAAATTGTCTTTATTCCGTCAAGCAATTTGCACACCCATGCGGACTTAGTAGAGGAACTAATTTTCGGATTAATTTGTTTTCCTGCCAAGATATATTATTTTCATGAGAATTTATACTTATTATTATACATTCAACTCACTATCTCTTTTCTGATTGGCGCGAAAGCGTACAGTGAATTTCGAAAATCAGCGCCTTTGAAAACGTGTACGTCATCTACCTACAGATTATACAATAATCATGTCAAGGACACTCAAGGTAATGAGTAATCATGTCAAGTTCGCGAGAGATCACGGGTAATCACGAGTAACCATGTCATCTATGACCGCGGTGTATGATTTCCAAGGGTAATCATGACAAGTTCGCGCGCTTTGCGTTGCTTGCCGCTAAGTTAAAACATCACAATGTATCATAAAACAATTATTAGATTCGGTTTTTGTGATATCCAGAATAATCAAGGACGAGGTAAGAGTTATCAGCCGAAGCCGAAGACTGAGGCCTTGATTATTGAGGCCCCATTAGGGGGGTCTGGGTATCCCCTATCCTTTAATTTTTTCTCTAAATATCCCATATCCCCTTAATTATGTGGTCTCGTATCCCTATATAATGACGATACTGGTGACGCCATTTCCGGTAACAAAAATGTTTGCAAAAAGTTTTCAATCTGCTAGGTAACCACCCAGTTCGACCACAGGTGTCACAAGTCACCACAACAGGAACCGGAAGTTGACGAAAATGACCGAAAATGTACAAACCGGCAGCATATCGGTCCATTTTGATCAGTATTACCATTAATTATTGTTAATTTGTTTATTTTGACTATTTTCTTTTGAAAATAATCTTGATTAATTGAAACGTTAAGAAATCTTGTGAAGAAAGTTCCCGTTGAATATCCCAATATATCTCTTTCCAATATCCCGTATCACTATCATTTCTTCCTTCAGTATCCCGTATCCCTATAATTTTTTTCTCAAATATCCCGTATCCCTTTAACCCCTAATGGGGCCTCATTATTCTGACCTTGATTATTCTGGATATCACAAAACGCTCATCCAATAATTGCTAATAATTTCTCCAATTGCTATGATTCGAAATTGCAGTTCTTTCCTAGATGCTTAACGTTTAAGTCAACATATGACTTCCAAGCTGTTTATTTATACCATTAGTTACCATAGAGTTCAGTTAAATAAAAATACAAATTGCACAATTTCAGCCTCATTAAAATTAAAAACGCAGGAAACGAGAAGAGCCGAGAGACAAGAGTAGAATCAAGGCAATTTCCGAGTGACGCTTAAAACAGGCCATCTGAAACTTAGCCCGATCAAAAGAGCGTTTTGGCTTTGATATTGTCCTTTATTCCTCTCTTTCGGTTTTCCGTTAATTGTTCATATTTCCGTTCACCTTCACCTGCGTTCCCAGCGCTTCCACAATAGACCTTTCTCCAAAATGGCCGCCGCAAATTCAAAATAATTAAAATTATTTTATCCATGACATTTTTATATTCCAAACATGTTTTGAACGTCTTGATATCTTTTTTTTACAATCCTCGCTACATTCTTTCGTTATAAATCCCGTTCCAGGCTTTAAACTTGAATTGCGCCACAATTCTCGCTAACGACATACAGTCAACTCTCGTTATAGCGGGCACCCTCGGGACGTAGTTTGGAATCCTTTATAGCGAGACTCCGCAATAGTGGGAGTCATTTTCAGTCAAAAACTTTGTATGTAACTTTCGACGGGGGCTGGATTTTGTCCGTAATAACGGAATGTCCGCAAGGCGAGAATTGACTCTAATGGTTATCGTTAGAATTACCTGTAAAAACAACGCCAAAACAAAATGCAGGCTTTCAATTATTTCTTTATTTGTAATATTCCACTCTTCCGTAGAAAAATTAAATGTTTCAATTTACAAGATAATATTTCAGCTTCTGTTATCGACAAGTACATAATTAAATGTATACAGTATAAATAAAATGTGTGCGTAAACATTGTAATATTTATGAAACCTAATTGTCTGTTTCCTCGATATGAACAATTTCTTCTGCTTCAAGATTTCTGAATGACAGTAAAACCGGTTCGTTGTTTGATACGGCCATCGAAAAAGATTCACAAGTAGAAGGGGTCATTTCTGATCGGTGGCGACGAATTTCTATCATTTCAATGTCAGGTGCGCGGTTTTTCTGGCTGTCTTAAATGAAAAATCTCAAGAAAAGCGCGGTGAAGCTTCTTATTGCGCCAACAGTAAATAACAGGGTTTACAAGAGGACCCAACGAAACGCAAGTTAAGTCCAAGCTCGATAGAATGCTTATCACACGAGGGTTTACGGGGCGATGGGAAGTAACTGTCACCACAAGAATTATTAGTGAAGGCAAGTAAATTATTATTAAAGCACCTAAAATGATCGCTATGGTGTTGGCTGCCTTGTTGTCCTTCTTTACTCTTTTGGCTTCTTTCGTGGGACAGCTGTTCGGCCTGGAGGCGTTTTTTTTCCTGACGCCTGTTTTTCGGAGAAAATATAGCCATAACAGTAAACGATCCCAGCAATGTAAGCGAAGCCGATAACAGAGGCTAATACTCCAGTCAACGTCCAATATACTGAGTAAATGTTTGTTTCACTGTCTGCTGATGCCACGACAATTTCTTGAATTGTCACAAACACTGAAATGGCCCAGGCCATAAGTACACCCTTTTTTATCCGCTGTTTAGTGACAATGTGGCGATGCCTTAAGGCATGTTTAATAGCAATATAGCGATCAATGCTGATTAACACGAGATGACTGAGCGAAGCATAACCTAGTCCTATAAAGGACTATAGTGGATGCCGTTTCCAATGTGCAAAATGGTCCGTCGCTGAAGGCTCGATTCACCTCTACCGCGATGGCGATGGGTTGAAGGACCAGCCCAGCCAGCAAATCTGTTCCCGCCAAACATGCCAGAAGTATGTTCGAGTTGGTTCGCAATCGGCGCCTTGTTGTGACCACAAAAATGACTACGGCGTTTACCAGGATGGTCGGAATGATTGTTAGCGAAATAACACAAATTGCAGCAATTAGACTGTTGTACGTGTCTTCTGTCAGGTACAAGTTTCGCCAAACATAAGCTTGCAAATATTGACAAATCTTCTGTATCTGGTTTATTTGAACTAGTCAACGAAAGCAGAGAAATGGTCGTCATTTTGAGATGAAAATTTGATCAAAGTGAGAGTAAGAAGAGTAGATACGACTGAACAGTTTGGGAAACAAAGCAGTACTTTTTTTTGTATATAAGTGATGGCAATGCAAGAATATTTCTTGGTCATTGGCTGACTATAAAAGCGATTTCCTTTCGTGCACTTAATTAAACCAGACGCGGGTGGTTTTCGATAAACACAGTTCTTAAAATTTGCGTAAGTATGTGCCTGAAGTGGCCATCCGGCCACAAATGCTCGCCTTTGTGTTTTATTTTTAGGATTAGTTTGTTTTCCAGCAAGATATTATTTGCATGACCATAGCTGTGACTATTTCTTTTGGAAGTTATGTAGATTGAAATCAGGTCCAAATCCCTTCCAAATCACAACCCAAGTATGGGCCAGAAACAATAATAGGCTTCTCCAAACATCACCAATCAGCTGAACACTTTCATTTAAATATCCCAGTATTATATTCCACTGAAATTGACCGAACTCCTCTGACTAAATAGTTAGGCAAAATACAATGTAGTGACATTTTTCAGGGGTGTATACCAATTCAGTAATGATTGTAATTACGCAGCCCATCTGGCCTGTATCTCTTACACTCTTTTTATTTTTGTAAGAATATATATTTTTATGCCCAGGCTGGATATTCTTATTTTGTGTGCCGATTTAGGCTGAAAATATTCTTAATGCATTCTTATATAAGATTACAGAGTAAAGTATTTCGTTTTAATTACAGATTTGCTCCACTTACGATCACTCATTTTTATTGCTTTGGCATGGCAATTCACTCGTTTTTTAAGGAAAGAGAAAGAATTGTACATGGTACATGTTCACCATACTTTTCAATGTATAATAAACTTCATTTACATGTAAAACATGTCATTTTATTCTATTTTATTTCTATCAACATGCAAAAAAAATGTCTTAACTAAATCTCAGCCTTGTGTATATTCTTGCATATTCTTACAATTTCGCCAATCTCAGCCTCAAGTATTGGTCGATGGAAAATTTATCAAAATAAAAAACATCTGCTCGGAAGATAAAAGTAGTTGTTTCAACGGTTGCTGTAAAATGCAGATTGCAGACCATTTTTGACGGCAGATCTTTGTTTCCCCTTATTTCCTTAATCCGCAAAACACTGTATGGATTGGCAAACAGCAAACAATTCTCTGTACTCCGTATTTTACACTTCCCATTTATTTCAATGGATTTTTATGTCCTCGCGGCTTCATAATGTAATATGTAGAATAAATGAAAGCTTCTTTGAATCGCTTAGTTAGAATATTGTCAAAAATCTTAAAACAAAACCTGGCCGAGGCAAAAACATATTACATAATTCTTTAAATGACTATAGGTACATTTTATTTTTACCGAAAGGATACAACTGTACAGCAATTATTAAAATAAATGCAATAAAATATATTACCGCCATTCCTTTCGTCATCAGTACGGAATTTTCCCGCTCTTAAACCCCGATCGAACATTTGTCTCAACATTTGGTGAGAGGCGATGTTGAGGCCGTTTGACATCCACTCTCAACAATGCTGAGAGGTGTTGAGACATTTTGAGAAGAGTTTGATTTCGTTTAAACTTTGTCTCCACATCTTCTCAACATCTCTTTTTCTTCTCGAAATGTTTCAAGCGGTCTGATACGGCATGGTCTCAACATCTCTCAACACGGCTCAACAAGTGTTGATAGAAATGTTGAGACCGTTTGATCAGGGCTTTTATATGTCAGACGTTGAATTGAGACTTGCTTCTTACACTATAGTGAAACCGAATGATTCACGTAATATATCAAACACGAGAAACAGTGTTTCATTGGAATATTGGTGGTTTGCATCAATGTTACCAAAACTGTTCGCTTGCATTAACAATATCGGAAAATTAACAGGTTATAGAGCAGACAGAAAGAAACGCTCTGTCCAAATTATAGCTATGTAGCGTTTTTCATAACCGAGTTATTACGAAAATAATTTTTCAGAAAATTACAGTATTTAGTATGCAGCCGCCATGTTGATGCCCCTTCTTTGTAACACCAACATGGCGGCCATAAAAATGTACACGAAGTAGAGTAGATTCTACCATCAATATCATTAGCTTTCACTTCAAAACTCTTTAGATATCACTTCTAAATTATTATCACGTATAAGAATTTAAAAATGACATAAAAATACCCGTTTTTTGTGAAAGTTCAAAAAACTCGTTTTAATCCGGGACATCGCAAATTTCAAAATGCTTTATTTCCGAAACAAAGCATTGAATCAATACCAAACTTTGCATAGAGATTAATGTTTTGTATGTCTAGAATATGTGAAAAGAATAGCTTTGTAGAATTAACAGTTTAGATTTTAGAATTTTGATGACGTCAGATGCAAACCAAGAATACAAACACCGAAAAAGTGAGTTAGAAATACGATGCGCAGCGGAGTATTTCTGACGAAAGTCGAGGTGTTTGGAATTGTGATAAAACACATTAATGAGTTTTGAAACACCTTTCTCAATAGGCCATATTCGTATTCTCAGTATAACTAGCTTGCAATGGAGGCTAATGCTACAAATGAGATATAACTGTTTTAATGATATTCCCCTGCATTAGCTTCCATTTCAAGGTAGTTCCAGTTCAATAAAACGGGCCTATTTACAAGACTAATTCTTGCTGTTTACGTATCCAGGTCCCTGTCTCTTGGAGCAGTCGCATTGGAGGGCCCTGAGGATCCTATTCGCTGGTTAAGGGCCCTGGTTGCCAAGACTATAGCCCTAGGATCATGGGCGGAGAAGTGCAGCTCAGACTCCTTGTTAAGGGACGGCTGGACCTTTCTGACCTGTTCCACCCGGACACTTTCCTTAACGCCCTACGTCAACAAAACAGCCACGGTAAGAGAGGAAACATCAGGAGGATTTTTTCGCACCGTCTTTGTGTTTCCTATACTCTTTAATCCACCTTTGACCGATGCATCCATAATAGTGTGGCAAGAAAAGGGAATGGTTGCAGAAATTCTAAGTTGTTTTATGCAACCGGGCACAGCGGCTCGATCCGGTGTCCAGCGCCTCCCACAAGCGGTGTTATACAAACTCCAAAAGTCTGTCACAGTTTCCTAGCTTTCTCTTTCGCGTTTTGCGATGTTGCTATCTATAGTCACAGACTCTCTCTGTCTCTCTAACTTATTACTTTGGTGCTATTTTGTCTCAGAGCGATGAAGACCTCGATCGACAGTTTGAAACTTGCCGTGTCTTGGAAAGGATCCCAGGTTCCAGGAGCTAAGTTTACAGTCAAGGTTTGAGTGTTCCCACAGTTAGTGTGCTACTTGGGGTGAGGGGAGGGAAGGGCACATTCTTTCACAGAAGGTTGTCCAACAGAAGCATAAACGTGTACGCGGCGATGCCATGCCGAAAGGTATTATGGGTAGTGGTAGTTCACCGTTGCTTGACGCTCAGTTCACGGTGTTTCAGCGCGATGACAGGAGAAGGAATGAATATATGTTTGCACGTAGTAAATGAAAACAACGAAATTAGATTCAACACGTATTTTGTAAAGGGTATTTACTAAAATGTATTGATTATATCCCAGACTACCTTTCGGCATTGTCCTATGCGCTTTGACGCTTCTTTAGGACAGCCTTTGTTGAAACAGTTGTATTTTGTGTCTTCTTTATTTGACATAAAACACCAAGTTATACTTACATCATTTTTATTGATATCACTATTCTGCGTAATCGCAGTCTCCTTCGCATCCGTTATTTGGTCATTACGCAACGTTTCGATGACCGAAATAACGGCTGCGAAGGAGAGTAGTGTAATCTCCACAGCGGTCAATCGCACTGTGCGCGCGCAGTTCCCGCCAAAACCTCGCAGCCAAATGTCTTAAATTTGCGAAGTCCTCTACTTTAAAACCAAAAGAAATTTACTGAAAAGTTAAGCTTTGTACGCCGAGTATGCCATAGGATAATGTAATAATTGTTATCCACCTATCGGCTCGTATTTTGGTTTACCACTGCATTTTTAGTAACGTTTCCTTACAAATGTATTACTCATTACGCGTCAACTGAACTCTTGGAAAAAATCAAGGCAGCGAAAACCGGAAGTGGCGTTAAATTTTGCGTTTGACCGCTGTGGAAGTGTAATCATTGGCCAATGAAGAATTTAAGTCTGTCGTGGAGGGATTTTTCCTCATGTAAACCGCTACTCTGCTACTGAATTATTGGGCTAATACCCATTTCGTTCTCTCTGATTAGCTTGGAGGACTTCGGTTAGAAGGATGTACCTTTGACGGCAACACACTGACAGAAAATCAGCGAGACTCGCCCAGTGTTTCCGCGATCCCCAGTCGCGCGACTCTTTCAGTCGGTGGGTATTTGGCACTTGAGATGCTACGCAGCCGTACTGAACGTGCCATGCTGCAGCATCAGAGTTCTGGCAGGTCATTCAAATCCTGGAAAGTCTTGGAATTTGGAAAACTATTCCGAAAAAAATTCCGAGTTCTCCCTACAGGTGTCGAACCTATGACCTTCCGCCCACCGTCGGACGCTCTACCACCGAGCTACAGGAGACTCGTGGGAGCTTATAACTAGGTTCAAATGTGACAAACCTCCTGCATACTACTACATGTAGGATTAGTTTTGTCGATATGTGAGACGTGTGGAAATAAATTATGTTGAATTTGGTGACATCATGTCTTTCCTGGAATTTTGTTCTGGCATTTTCCAGGAATGGAAAGTCCTGGAAAACGAGTGATGTTTTTCACCAGGACCTGAAAAGTTCTGCAAAACTGTAAATTTAAGCGATAAATTAATTCACGTGAAAAACAGTGAACGGTCACAAAATAAAAACGTTGGTGGAGGAAATTGTCTCAAAATGCGAAAAGGATGTGTTGAAAAACAAAGTTCTGGAAAATTGTTGCTGAAAAAGAGTAGGAACCCCGCCTGACAAATGATCAAATAACATATTAACAAGTAAATTTATAGCTGCTAGTAATACATTTTGTGTAATTTATTTGTCATTATTTTACCATCAGGATACCGCTGACCCCTATCCTGAAAGCGAGTGCATCTCGGTACCAATCTACTACAATGCTGACAGAGACAAGACTGTCACGTGCTTTAACATGCCGTGCGGGGGAAACCAGAGCAGATGGACCCAGTGTGGCGCGGCGCTGTTTCTTAAGAGCCAGTGATTTCAACACGGAATTATTAGCGTGATGTGTTTATTTGTCAGCACATGTACAGTATATATTGTGTAAGGCAGAAAAAGGCTGTTTTTAAAACGCGAATAAAGTATCCACTTTGTCTCTACGGCTTTGTGCTTTTGGTGTGTTGATTTTCTTCCCCGGGTACCTTTAGTGAAACAACCACATCGGTTAAAAAAATGAAGTGATGTCGTGATTATCTAGATAAATTCAGTTGATCTCTTGCTGTCACAACTATCCTAAAGGCTGTTTATTCGTCTACAGGCGCGCCCAGGGCCCTGGGCGCGCCCGACCAAAGGAGCGACGCCTGGCACGAGAGGAAGTTTGAGTAATCTCCTTCCCAGCCGTTATTTTGGGTCGTCACGGAAAGCTTATCCGCCTGGAGACTAGAGTTTGGGATAATTCGAAAGCTTGTGTGAACCCAAGACTCCCTTGCGTGTTAGCATCAGTTATGTGAGCACAAAGCAGTTATTTCCTATTTCTTTTATAAAATAGTTAACAATTATTGAATGAGGTTTTTGTGATATCCAGAATAATAACTCTTACCGAGACCTTGATTATTCTGGATATCACAAAAACCGAATCTAATAATTGTTTTATTATACATTCAAAAAAAAATAATGCTTCTGCCACCAGCGGCAAGCAACGCAAAGCGCGCGAACTTCACATGATTACCCGTGACCTTGAGTGTCCTTGATATGATTATTGCATAATCTGCGGCTTATTACCCGTGATCGTCCTCGCTAATCTGTAGGTAGATGACGTAGATGCTTTCAAAGGCGCTGATTTCGAAAATTCACTGTAGGCTTTCGGCCAATCAGAAACGAGATAGTGAGTTTAATGTATAATAAAGCCTACAAAATGTAACGTGACGTCATACCCGTGTTACAAATTCCAAATAGAAAACGTTTTCCGTGTTTCCATAGAGTTATGGTAACACGAGTGAAGTTTGGGAGAACGATATATGCTGTGGAAACACGAGCCGCAGGCGAGTGTTTCCACAAAAAGAAAATAATATTCGTGTCAACATATAAACTCTCTACTGGTCGCCATGCAGTATTTATAACATAGTGCCGGCTGGGAAAAGAAACTGACCTGAACGCTGGTAGAGATGAACGACAACCTCGCTTACGAAAACATTGGGCTCAGTTCTGAACATACCGTGTTTTAGTACCAGTTAGGGTCTTCCATTTCAAATTTTCACAGTTGCTACTACAGTAGACCCCGCTATCTCGAATTCCCTGCTATCTTGAACTGTAATTATAACCTTTAGTTTTGTTTACTATTTTTCAGTCATTCACTATTGCCTATCTCGAACTCGGTTATATCTCGAATCAAGAGAGGATGATCTAAAGCCTGGTTTTTCACTAGCGACGCAAGCACAAGCGCAAGCAACATACGCAGACGCAGTAACGTGTTGATTTGTCCTAAACAAAAGGCACTGATGATCAACGCGTTACTGCGTCTGCGTATGTTGCTTGCGCTTGTGCTTGCGTCGCTAGTGAAAACCAGGCTTAAGAGAACACATCCCCCATACATGGGCCTCTTCCAATGATAATTTTTTTCAATCTAATTTTAGCATGAAGTCATACTGCGCGGCTATTTTAAGGAAGACACCTGATTGGTCAGTTGTAATGACGTAATGAAATTTAAGGTTCGTCGTCTTTGGATTTACGATTTTAGTAGATGGACGTCAACACGACGGCGAGAAAAACCTTCGCAATGACATCTGATCCTCTGATCATTGGTCGCGCGACCATGGGGACGAGAACTAAAATAACTTTCACAGCGTGGCGCGAAGTTTAAAATAGATTGAAAAAACTATCATGGGGATGTGTTCTCTTTGATCATCTTCTCTTGCTCGAATATATCCCCCGCTATCTCGAACAAAGTGATTTAAGTGCGACTAGCCGTAACCTAAATTAACACTTAAATGGACAAAGTGATTAGTTTCTAATGAAACTGTGGTGCTGCGTCGGCGGGCAAGTGAAACACTATGTTGATTATCAACTCAGAGTTGATAAAGGTAAATTAACCGCCGTAGCGAATTTCTAAAAGCTGACGTTTATCAACTCTGAGTTGATAATCAACATACTAAATTAACACTCCTTATTTCGAACTGCGGTAATTATTATGTTGGATGAGAGTGTGCCGCCCGAGTCTTTTTTCAGACCAAAATAAGTGATTGTTTCTACCCAACCTCAGACCTGACTTAAAAATTACCCCCTTTTTAAGCCAAAATGACAAAAATCTATACCCTATTTCAAACAAGCAGGAAAAACATATAATAGGAAAACTATAAACTGCACCCATAGCACACTACAGACACTACACTAACTCCACCTCTCCGCGCTATGGCCAATCTCGTTCCCACAGTCCTCGTTACCCTTGTCCATGCGCCCACAGCTAAATCACCCGGGCAGCAGGCTCCTGCCGGGCAGTGGTGATGGACAGTTGTTTCGGCCTTGTTAGTTAGGCGTCGAAGGCGTCATAATTCTCGTCCCCACAGCCCTTTTACGCGAGAAGGGCTGTGGGGACGAGAATTATGAGGCCTCGTATCATCAGCATGGCATAGCCGTCGGACAACGAATATAAGAACGTCCACTCGACGTTTAGGTCAGACGTTTTGACTGGGACTGCAAAACAGTTCTCGGCATGCGTCTTCGCGTGTAAACTCCGCGGTCATTGGTCATAACCAAAACATACCCAATTTGAGACGAAAATGTTCAAAATCTATACCCTTTTTTAGACCAACTGGGACCTATATAGGGCCGAGAGTACCCCCGGCTTTTAGACGTTCTTAGGTTACGTCCCGGGGGGGGGGGGGGGGTACTCCCTGAAATTTTTGGTGGGGGTGTGCCGCCCGCTTCTTGAAACCCTAACCCTATTTCAGACCAAAATGTGTGATTTTCCATACCCTATTTCAGACCTGACCCAAAAATCGATACCCTATTTCAGACCGATAAAATTAGTACACTGTCGTATACATGACTTCAGCTACCCAGGAATGGGTTCCATTTGCGCAAACATTTGAAAAGGGCTTCAAATTCCCCGATGTTAATGGAAAAAACAGTTTCGTCTAAAAGCCAAACCAAATTCCAGACCAGAGTGCACAAAACATACCCTATTTCAGACCAAAATGGTCAAAATCTATACCCTATTTCAGACCAAAACGGCTCAAAAACCATACCCTTTGGGGCGGCACATACCTATATAGCTTATATAAGGGAGTACCCCCCCCCCCCCCCCCCCCCGGGGGGGGGGGGGGTTACGTTTATAAAAGTAAGCCACAAATAAACAGGATCTCTGCTAGGCTCGATTACCAAAATTTGTTGTTTCCTTTTCTTTGTACTTTTTCCGAACATCCGGGCTCAGCTGGTCAGCGGAGTGTTACTTCGTCTCCAGTCTCCCGCCTCTTTCAATGAAAACATGCCTTATTCCGTGTTTTGTAGTCGATTTTTCTCATGTTTATAGCTTTTATTCTCGCCTTTTTGATCGGAGTCTTTTCTGTTTTGCTTTTGGAAGCCTTTTTGCTGTACACATGGTGGACTACGACGGAACAGGATGCTCGGAAACTTTATCCACAACGCACCCAAGTCACCAACCCCGAGGTAGGATGGCCACAAAAAACATTGTTTTCAATTTCATTTCATAGATCAGAGCGTAATATTATTGTCGATCGTTGCAGATAATTCCATGATCGTTAATGACATTAGGTCAAGTAATGTTTCAATCTCTTTTTAGTTTATATTTTCTAAGCCGTGAAATCTCAACAGTACAAAATATTTAGGCTTTGATTCAATTTAGTCTATAAATCAAAACTGATCATCATGAATCAATTGAAATCGTTTAATAGTTGCGTGACATCTTTCATTTCTTACACGTACCCAACACGTAATGTTTTGGGTGCCATTCTGCCAAGCTGGATAACAGACCAGATCAACACTCCAGGGGGTACTCTCCCCAACTTTTGGCTGGGGTGTTTGGCCTGCTTCTGGAAACCATAACCCTACATGTATTTCAGATCAAAATATTTTAATATGTGATTTTCCATACCTATTTCATTCCTGACCCAAGAATGGAATTACCCGTCAGTATTTCAGAGCCAAGGAGGGCTTCAAAATCTGTGATGTTTATAGGGCCTCTTCATATGAACCCGGTCAATCATGTCCTGCTTGCAGCGCCCGTAGCAGCAGGAATTAAGTGATAATAATAATTACTTTATTATAGTGGATGAGGAGGAGAGGCTGCTGTGTTCACAGGCAGCCCAAGCTCAGTATTAGACTACCGGGACGTGACCCTTGCTTATGAGCGGTATTGTGTTACAAAGATGCGATTTATAAGGGTTTGTATGGGAAAGCAACGGTTTTGTTTTGTTTTAAAAGGTAAAAATTTGAATGTTTTATGAGTGATAAAATTGACTTACCCTGTTGCTGTGTTGTATTCTTTGTTGTCTGGCCGCTTCTCAGGTCGATTTGACGCGATTTCAACGAGTTATCGTTTTTTGGGTTTCCATTGCTAAAAGAACTACAGTGGAAACCCCAAAAACGATAACTCGTTGAAATCGCGTCAAATCGGCCTGAGAAGCGGCCAGACAACAAAGAATACAACACAGCAACAGGGTAAGTCAATTTTATTCATAAAACATTCAAATTTTTACCTTTTAAAACAAAACCGTTGCTTTCCCATACAAACCCTTATAAATCGCATCTTTGTAACACAATACCGCTCATAAGCAAGGGTCACGTCCCGGTAATCTAATACTGAGCTTGGGCTGCCTGTGCTGTGTTCGCAGGCTACTGCAACTGGAGCTGGCTGCTTACGGGAATGTGTAAATTAGAGAGTTTCTATGAGCTACATGTAGAGTTCAAACAGGGTTTTGCTAAGGCAGCCATAAGTAGAGCTGTCTGCTTACGAGAGTGTCTGTTCAGGGAGCTTCGACTGTAAAAGATAATCCATTTTTCAGGTCTTTAATATTTTAGCTTGGGCCAATACACTGAAATGCTTTGTTATTATATAGCATATTGCAGATTATGTCAAGAAAGACAGAGCCACTGAAAAAGAGTCATGCATGAGTCTCAACCTTCTACTGGCCTTTTTGTGGAGGGAGTGGCGAGATTCTCCACAGATGAAATCATTCTTTCTTCACAAGATGAACTCAGAGTTCGCAGAACTCATGCGAGGGAAAGCAGCAAGCAAACTGATAGAACAAATAACTATTCAAGAGCTCTCACTTGGGACATCTCTACCTGTCATAACAGGTGTGTTTATATTCAATGTAAAGTTTATTATTTTATAAAATTTAATTCCCATTTTTTTCATTGTGCCCATTTTTTCCACTGTGGAGTGTATGACTAGGGGATACTTGACGCATTTTTTGGCTATAGGGATGCTGCTGAGCTGAGGGTTTGAAACCCTGACCCTGTTTAGGACAAAAAAAAATACCTACACTGTACATGTACCCTGTGTAGGACAACACCCTCTATTTTAGGACCCTGTTTAGGACAAAGGACAAAATACACACTCTCTTGTTTTACACAATAGCAATTACTATCTTGTCCTGAAAATGATCTGATGTTGACTGATGACCTGCTAAAGACCGGCAAACGTCTCCAATCTCGGATTGCTAAATACATGTACTGTATTTATTTAACGACAGCAATCGTGCAACCAAATTACCAAGTTGAGGACAGGTTCTGAGACCCCAAAAACCCATGCCCTGTCCAGTGGCACGTCCCCATATAGGCCACGTAAGGGAGTACCCCCCCCCCCCCCCCCCCCCCCCCACCACCACAAGTGTACATGCCTGCCAACTCTTATGCATCACACATGAGTCTCGTGCTTGCAGGTCCAAACCTTCAATCTCATGCAATTCGGACCAATTTCTCATGCTTGGCTTAGAAATTTTGACCACTTATCAAGTTATGAGAAAAATATGTATGTAAACCTGATCCGATTGTACTTGTCGCAAACTCTGACTTTGAAAGGAAATGGTAAACTATGGAGGTCAAAATAGCATTCGGTACTCTCAAAACTGTCGCTGCATGCCCCCTTAAAAGAGGTGTTCCTTTAATAGCGGTGATCAATACAAAGATTATATTCATACATACATGTACATATACAATAATAATAACTATCATATCTGAAGTTCCACTGTATTTTTTTTTTCTAGGTGCTACTGTGATGAAGATAGGAACAAAGGATCCCTTGGAGGTCCCCCAGGAGTTGGATATTGCTCTTGACCTTGAATACTCAGGGGGGTGCCATATGGCCATACAGGTGGATCTTGTATTTAACAAGTCTGTGTACTTGGCTGTCAAGTTGGTTTCTCTGCAAGGTCGTGCAAGAATACAGCTCAGTAGACATCCTCTTACCCACTGGTCCTTTGCATTCTATGAGGTACATGTACATGAGATGATGAAATACAGTACAGTACCAGCCATGGGTATTGCAGCATTACACACGTGTTTCATGCATGCATGTACACGTAAATATGCCATGCTGCATTCAATTTACATAGTCTAAATGCATGTCATTTACATGTACATGTACTGTATTTCTTCAAATATAAGCGCCCAGGTAGACTACAAGCAGACCCTCATTTTTCTCAGGGATAGTCGAGTGGCATAGGACACGAGCTAGCATGAAAATCACCTCCCATGCACATGTCGCATCTCCTTGTGAGAGGTGATTTTCCTGTGCACTCTATCCCACTAGACTATCCCTGAGAAAAATGACGGACTGCTCATAGTCTAGTAGCATCCAGGTGCTTACTGTATTCTGACTAATACAATTCAGGGGGTACATGTAAGGTTGGGCATTGGGAAATGTTTTTCAGCCCAAATTTAATTTTGTGACTAAATAATAATAATAATAATAATAATAAATTTATATAGCGCCATTTCCCATAGGTTCAATGGCGCTGTACATAAATGTAAATGATTTGCATGAGATGTTCTTTTACTAGTTTATATACATACAGTATGTTAATACATGTATTTCTTTGCTTTGTTTTGAATTTTTCTTTGCAGGAATTTATTTTTGGTATTTGCTCAACCCCACTTCAATGATGATAAAAAATAATCATGATGATGGTCTTTCCCTTATTATGCAACATTGTGGTATACACCATATTTCAGATGTTTAAAAGTTACTGATAAAATTTAATAAGATGAATATTTTAACAAATTAGAATGTATTCCCTTTAACAGGAACCAGAAGTTGAATTTGAAGCTGAATCTCAATTTGAGGGCAAGAACCTTCCTCAGCTGACATCTCTCATAATTAGTCATCTGCGCAAGTCTATCCAAAAGAAACACACCCTACCCAGCTACAAGATCAGGTATAGCCCGTTTTTCACGGAGCTGTCGCCTCAAGACGAGACCCAGGAGGTCTATGTTCATGACAGTCTGGTCACTGTCGGTAGTCTTGAAGTCACAGTTGTGGGCTGTACCCGTCTGCCTGAATTGGAGAATGGAGCGTGGCAGTATTGCAGCTTGTCTGTGGACCTGCTTCCCTGGAGTCAACTGGCTGAGAATAGAAGAGCAACATGGCCAACATTTGAGGTGATGAATCCATCATTTATTTTTCATCCTCTGTGCTTTAGTTTTATGGTTACTGTCAGGCTTGTTGTGCCCCAGTTGTAGCTGAATTATTAGGGACCTTTAGCAATCACGATGGTGATGCTGAGGACAATGTTGATTAAAAAAATAATAATTATTTATAGTTTCCTTTAGAATCTCACAAATCTCTAGTTCCATTCAGTTTTTTTTTCAAATAGAAAGATAAGAAAATCACCTAGTGGTTCACGTCCAGTTCTCCAAAATATGCAGAATTTGCTTATTGAATGTCTTTTTTTTAAGACGACGGCTTTACCTTTTGTTTAGTGAAGATAAGTTATTTTTGCTGTCAGTTGCTGTCATAGTTTGCTAAAGCTCCCTATTCTTGTCTAGCCTCCTATGCAGACTTTCTTTGTGCTCGTCATGCATGACAAGTCCAAAGAAAGTCTGCATAGGAGGTATATTCTTGTCCCCAGAGTCCACAATCCTTTTGATCAGCACCAAGAATCGCAACCTCTGGCTGGCCTTGATTAAAATTTTTATCTCGAATCTGATTTGCTGGTATTAAACAAAGAGGAGACAAAAAAACGAGTACTCTGCGTTACTTTACCTGTTGTTGTTGTTTTAATTTACAGATTGATATTAGTCGTGAGAATAACGAAATCTCATTTGGTCTGACATTGAGTAAAGAGATCAGCGAGGACGAACTGGGAAAAACCATTGTGATAGAGACCATCGTCGTGGATTCCCCAGCGTACACTGCCGGTGTTATGGCCAAAGATATCCTTGTCGCTGTCGATGGACACAAGATTGAGTCACTCAAACAAGCTGCAAAGATGATTAAGAATAAAAGCAGGTACTGTAATGCTTATGAGATGCTTGTAGAGCTACATGTAAGTAATATATCAAACATGAGAGACAGTGTTTCATCGGGATATCCAAACACCGAGAAGAGAGAGAGAGAATTATTGTATCACAATGCAGGAGTCAAAAATGACTTCAAATTTGATGGTACATGTAATTAATCCAAGATGTTACAGTGCTGCTACTGTTACCGGGGCCACGTGAACTAAACTAACCAATCAGATTACAGGAAACGAACAATGCACTCCAACTAAAATCGTTTGAGCCAATCAACAGCGTTCTGATTGATTGGCTCAAACGATTTTAGTTGGAATGCATTGTTCGTTTCCTGTAAGCTGATTGGTTACTTTAGTTTAAGTGGCCCGGTAACAGTAGCAGCACTGTAATTCGTGAGATGCACAAGCAAGACTTTCTTCTCTGTCAAGCAGTTCATTTTTTAGGATTGGACACTTTTATTGATGACGTTATACATTCGAACCTCCACTAACAGACATCTCTCTGCAACAGCCAGGATTTTTTGTCCCAACCATGAGCCGATCCATACACATTACTCTTATTAAATCCTCCCTACAATGGCCACCTCTCTACAATGGCCAGATAATTCTGCCCCATAGTTGGCCATTGTAGACAGGTTCAACTGCTTTATTTTAATAATTTCTTCTAGATTCATCGCCACGGTTCAAAGACCACCGACCAGAATAACCCAGCAAGTTGATCGAGAAAACCCGAAAAAGCAGAGCAGCTCGGCAAAACGGTGGTGGACTTCAAGAATGTAACACTAAACACTGACAGTGACTCCGAGGATGAATTTGTCAACATTGTTGTGCCATTGTTTGAACATGCCGACCGTGAAATCACCAAGTCTGCTGTGAAGGAAATGCTGTCCAGAAGCACTGAGCTCAGACAGAAAGCTGAGAAAAAAATGAAAGGGAAACAAGGTGCGTTTTTTCTACAATTTATACTCCTTCTAAGACCCTCGTTTCTCATCTAAGAGACAAGTTTTGCATGTAGAGTGTACAAGCCCAGCCTTAAGTGGCCCACAACTGCCGGAGTGTATCCCGGTTTCCATAGCATGAAGCCGACTACTAGTATTGCTACTCCCCCTAGATGGGATGCTAGTCCATCGCAGGTTAAACCCGAGGGTTGTTGTTGGAATTTCATGTATACTTGGCAGTCCTCGCATCCCATTCTTGACTCTTTTACCCTTTTTTAGCAGGCAAGAAGATGATCCCTGGGACTACAACCACAGAGAAAAAACGCTCCAACAGCATCTGATATTGAACAGCAAGTCGCCAGGTTATACTATTTTTTTATGTTTCAACAGGGGCGTGACTACTCAGATAATGTCTACGAAGGAGACTGCACAAAAATATAACGATGTAAAGTAAATGTGGTGGGCAGATAACTCTAAAAACATATAAAAGATAAAGCCGCACTCGGGCCAAACTGGCCCACACTGCCAGAGCTTATCCCGGTTCCAACTAGGAGCCCTGGATGGGATGCTAGATCCCACAGCATTTTGTCGCTGGTACCCATTTATACTCCTGGGTGGATAGAGGCACTGTGAGAGTAAAGTGTCTTGTCCAAGAACACAACACAATGACCCAGACCGTTCGATCTGGAGTCCAATGCGCTAACCATTAGGCCACGGCGTCTCCCACATAAATTATACATGTATGTAGTTGCCTCAAAATAATTGATTTCCTGTTCATAATTTGTCTTGGCTTGCCATCTTGAGAAGGGGACCTATTTAAATGTCGAGGTTGTAGCTAACGGGGTGCCTATTAGAGAAGAGGGCATAAAAGAGGGGGGTGAATATTTCAGATTTTAATTATGGTGTCTAAGTATGCTCACATTTTCGTCCCTTTAACCACAGAGAGCAGAAGTTAACTGGATTGCCAACAAAGGATGCAAAACAGGAATCACCAGTAACTACACGGAGGACAAACCCAGATCAGGCAACTCAGAAACCGACAAGAAAACTACCTCAGCACATGCCACTGGTAGTGCGCCACCAGGAACCAATCAGAGACGAGTATCGGTTTCATCATTGACAGCTGTGGATGGTCCAGACACCACGAAAACAAAGCTTGTGTCAGCAAGCCCGGTAGGTATTGCTGAGCTATCACGCAATGCTCCCAGGCATCACGTGACAACCTAATAAAGACCTTATTGGAGCGATTTTCAATTGAGTGACGAAACTACTCCTCAATTGCTTTGGTTTTACTTAACTACATTGTACGTTCTGTGATTGGTTGAAAAAAAAACTTGCGCCAACTACTCAACCAATCAGATGCAAAACCAGAACCAATCTTGACTTGGTCATACACGTTTTCCCGCGCTTGGCACTGGTAACGTGTATAAGCTTCGAGTGCTCATTCTAATAGCAGTTATTACAGATGTCAGCGGTTTGACATGCAAACGAGGCGAAAGGGTCATTCTGGTATTGTTTTCCATTTAACATGCAAACGAGGCGAAAGGGTCAATCTGGCATTGTATTGGCCCATTAGCCTCATTTGTAGGCTCAGATTACCAGCCGCTGTTCAGGAAAATGAGCCAGAACGAAGACCGGACTCGAGAGAGCAGCGGAAATCGAGCCTAACTCGTTTGCATTCTTTTTAAAAACAAAATATTATTTGACTGTGGGCTCAGCTGTAATAACTGCTATTGCTTTGGTTTTGGTTTTACGACACTCGGTTGAAAACCGCTCTTACTGTTACTTTTTCTCGATATTCAACTTAATGGCTAATGATGCTAATGGCGACTATTTAACCTGATTTCCTTGTGTATAGCCATGTATTTTCAATCAAATCAATCAATCAAAACCTTTATGTATGTGTCAAATTGTTTTTAGCTGAGGGAAAGCCCTCTACTAATAGGGGACACCTACCTAAAATTATATACACTTTAAAAAGTTCAAAGTTCATAAAATACTTAACGAAACTACTTAACTAAGAATTGCAAATAAAATCGATCTGTTATACAATTTTAAAAATGCTTTAAAATCATGTTACATAATTTAGGATAAAAGATTATATTACTAAAAACTATTATACTGTATTTCACAGACCAAGTTCGAAATATATGACATAAGCAATGGTAGAAATTCCTGTTTAGTGCTTCAAACCACCTTTAAACACCAGTATTTAGGGTATACCCTAAATAAAAAAACAAGGACACCTGGGTCTACCCATAAGGCCCCATGACCTAAACCCTCGTGTTCCCGTGATGCTTCAATGGCTTTTTCCCTTTGTATCATTTTCATTAGGCTCCAGTTTGGAATGAAACAATGAAATTTGATATCCTGAAGAAAGACCAATACCTTAACGTGTTCGTCTGGAGTAAATCACAGGAGAAGAATGACAAGGACATTATATTGGGTTATGTGAGTAATGATCTAACTACAGTCGAAGCTCCCATAAGCGGACACCCTCGGGAAGCAGAAAAAGTGTCCGCAACTGGAGCTGGCCGCTTACGGGAATGTGTAAATACAGAGTTTGTATGAGCTAGAGTTCAAACGGGGTTTTGTCAAGACGGTCGTAATTAGTAGAGCTGTCCGCTTACGAGAGTGTCTGCTCAGAGAGCTTTGACTGTATCTTTCGATTGGCGCTATTCGTAATCTGCAGCGTGACACAAGATCCGCAAAAAAAGTTCCCGCCAAAAATATTCTCGCAAAAATTAGTATATGTAATCGCATGGGGCCGAGTAAAATTAAGGATTAATATCACGCGTGTTTTCAGAAGTTGCAGAAATTGCCCGAGTCGCGCAGCGACAAGGGCAATTTCTGCAACTTCTGAAAACACAAGTGATATTAATCCTTAATTTTACGAGGAAACATGCGATTACTTGTTTATGACACAGAGGGCAAAATTTTCGGAAAACCTTCAAAGCGCCGCGAAGCTAAATTCAGCCGCGGCGGAACGAACTGATATTCCTTCCAAAAATCACACAGAATCACAGGAAGATCAAGCAAACCCTTACGTTCAGAACAGGGTAACGTTGACTGTTATGTAAATCTTAAGAGAAAATTGTAAGTCGTGAAAATAAAAAAAATAACAGGCTTGCAATCAAGCCAAGTAAAACGTAATTTTATTCACCTGTTTGCATGTTTGAAGCCGGCTGTCCGCTGCGAGCTGCTTGACATGTCAATCCTACATCGATAAAACCGTGAGCAAACGACGAGTAATTTATCCGGTTTAATTTGACCTTCTTCTTTCTTTGAACAAACTCTGTGATCTTTTATACTCTGGGTTGCACGTGATGAAGCCCGTATTTAACAGAGGTGAAGCGAAGAAGTCAGTTGGCAGCCATGAATGAATTTCGTCGCAAACTCGCCAAGTGTCTAGCTGATGCAAGTTTTCTAGTTTTCAACTGAAATAATCTTCTGTTGCTTCGAGTGAAACACTGAGATTCAGCTTTCGGAATTTCGTTTCAAGCTATCACACGGTTTCCGTTCCTTTTCATCAAATAACTCGGGAAACTGAAGTCAAACTCCGAAGCGACGTACAAGCGAGCGCTGTGTTTGAAAATTCTGCTCAAAATCCCGCCGTCAAGAAGCCAACTGAGTGCAGCGCGCTCAGCCAATTAGGAGCGAGGAATTTTGCCGCTCGACCAATCAGGATCAAGTAATTTTGCCCCGGGCAAACCAAAATTAATGAAAAATGCTCTCTGTCTCAGCCAATCAGCATTCAGTAATTTTGCCCTCTATGTTATAAACGTCATTAAATTGAAGATAAATCCTGGGTCAGAAACTGACTGAAGATGAAGAATACCGAAATGCGATTAAAGGAAAACGACAGTCATATTTAACAAGCAGACATCGCCCAAATATTCATTGTTGTCGCTACATTGTACTTCATTACCAGAGAAATCAGAACCACAACAGAACAACTTGTAATAGACTAAAAATTAATAAACCCTGAATTACGTGTTATTCAACTGTAAGTTACGCTGTTTTACCTTTATTTGGATTGCATGTTTCAAAAACCAAACAATATTACGTTGTATTACGAACGTGTTGTAATCTAATTCCAAAATGAATGCCCTGCACGAAAAATTAAAGCTACCAAGCTTAAAATATACCATCATTTCTTTCCACGAAAAAAAAGTGTTTCCCAATCGCAAAAATTAGATCTCGCAAAACACAAAAATCGCCAGTACGCAAAATTAAACTCCCGCAAATATTTTGTGTACTAAAGTTGCTCCACTAATCAATTTTCATAGCCTATCATACCAAAAATCATCATTCGTGCAACAGTTTAGTAGCGGCAAACGCCCTGTGTGTACAGTGACCCAATGGTTAGTACGCTGGATTCCGGATCGAGAGCCCTGGTCCCACGAGAGACAGTGTTTCATCAGATATCCAAACACCGAGAAGATAGTTGAAAATACGACGCGCAGCGGAGTATTTTTGACGAAATTCGAGGTGTTTGGATAGCCGATGAAACACTGTCTCGAGTGTTTGATAGATCTTCTCAATCGAAACAAAAACTGTTATGACAGCCTGATAAAATATGCGGGCTGTAACCTATGATAGACAAGCATTGGCCGGGTCCTTGTGTTGTGTGTTATACTCCTCTCTCCACCCAGGAGTATAAAAGGGTACCGGCGAATTGTTCTGGTAACCTGAAAAAATGCTGGGGGTTTACCTGCGATCAGACCGCGTGCATCCAATCCGGGGGGAGCAGCGATACTCATTGTCATACTCATTCATGCTACAGAAACCGGAGTTAGAACTGGTGAACATCCGCTCCTTCTATCACTTGCCAAGGATTAGAACAGACCTTTAGAGATTGATCTGTATTCAATTTTATTGCAGATTACTATTCCCTTGATGGACATTGCTCTCCGATGCTTGTCATTCTCGTCAAACACGCACGAAGAGTGTTTTGTGTTGGTTTCTCCACATTCTGACAGGATCATATCAAAGTAATTAAAACATTCATTTTAAACTTTATCAATTCCTTAAGGGCTAAGGCCGCGTGGTTCTCTCGCGAGTGCCTCGCCCCTTCATCCACGTTCGGTTGCGCATCCCCGCGATAATCAAGACACGGAGAAGCAGGGAAGAGAGTTTTCTTCAACTTATCAAGCGTGGGCCCAAAAAAAGGGGGGGGGGGGGGGGGGGGGGGGGGGGGGCAAGCAAGAGAAAACTCGATCGATGACTCGCGAGAAAATTTGAGCAGGTTTAAATTGAGAGCACACGACAGTTTCTGACCAAAATGAGAGCGAGAGTTTGGACCGTTGTCAACTCTCTCGTTCTCTGAGAAAGATGTTTATCAGTCAGTGACACAAGCTACTCGGAAATAAAATTTCGTAGTTCTCCCCAACAAGAGTCGAACCTATGACCTTACGCACACTGTTCGGACGCTCTACCACCGAGCTACAGGAGACTCGTGAGAGCTTAGGCCATATAACTATTTGTTTTCGAGTAGCTTGTGCCACTGACGGATAAACATCTTTCTCATATTTCTACCAAGCTTAAAATTAAATTCACCATCATTTATTTCTATACATATCTCGTTCTCGTTTGTCCCGGGCTTAAGACTTGTCAGACGGAAGTAAATTTGTTTCAGTTGTCAGCATCTCTGAAACTTTATCTTTTATTTTTAACTAAAAATTGCTATTTTAACCATGAGAAGAATCATGATTTTCCCACACATTTGCCGTGGCGTTTCGCGTTCATGTAACTATCTTGATGCGTCTTGAAGTGTATTTGACATTATTCATGTTACTGTCACGATGTGTCTCAAAGCGTGGTTCAAGAAATTTAAACATCGGACCGCCATATTGTTTTAATTCCCGACGAAGGACAGTGAAACTGCCCGAAACGTAGAATTTTAAAGATTTCAACAGAACAATCTCGAAAAGAAAGGAAAGACAATAATTTTTTAGTCTTTAAATGTTTCGTTTACGTTTGTCTTTAGTCAGCCATATCTTCGCAGCCACCCCGGTCTGAAGGAGAAGCTCTGCGGTGGCGACTTAACACTGATATTTCGTCACACTCCATCACTTGTGGACTGTGACGAATCCATTGTGGAGAAAAACGATTCACTAAACGACTTGACACCCAAGGTAAGGCAAAAACTGTACGTTCCGGCTATTATGTCATCAGTCATGCACTCCTTTGCCACTTCATTATCTCATTTCTTTTTACTTTAATTTGATTTTTTTAATTGCAGGATGAAGGCCAAGAAAAAGACACTCTGGAAAGGTAGAAAAAAATATCTATCACTTTACAACAACTACCTAATGTAATCAGTGACGTCACCATGTTATTAAGACTAAGGGAGACTGGGTACTAGCGGCCCATTAACTTATTGTTTTCTGTAAGAGAGGATGATCTAAGAGAAAGCATTCCCCAATACATGTGTCTCTTCGAGTCTATTTTTAATTTTCAGTCCATAGCTGAGCTATTTTAAGAGCGCTACCTGATTGGGCAGTTCGAGTAAACGTGATGTCGGAGCCTCGATCAGAAGGAAAGAAAAGCAACTTTCACAGCATGGCGTGAAACTATTAATATATTTCAAAATATGATCATGGGGCACGGGGAACCCTTCTCATAGATCATCATCTCTTGGTTTCTGTCCTTACTCTATGTACGTTACAGTTAATTGTTGTTAACCCTATAAAAGTTTTAAAACAAGACCACTTTCCGTCCTCATTTCTCATTTCTCATTTCTTTCTTTCTTATCTTGCAGTTTGGAGGCTCCCAAACATCAGTTTATTTTAACTCAATTTTATTTCCCCACTAGATGTAGTTACTGTGACAAGAAGGTTTGTGCTTTTGAATTTCCCACTAGTGGTCAGTATTGTAGAGTATCTCTTTTCTGCAGCCGTTCAGCCAAACAAACTACTACAACGGTCTTAAGTTGCAGTCGTGACTGGCAAAAAATTCCGTAGACTCTGATTTTTATTTAGACCAATTTGACCGCGCAAGTATTAGCCTCGTTCTCGTTTGGCCCAGACTTAAGGTTGTGAATTTATTAAACTCTATTATTGGATCATTAAAGTAACATGACATACTCCAACCAATCATAATCCATTAGTTTTTGTCTAAGCCAATCAGATGCCAATCCAACCTAATACAGATTCGCTCACGTGACGTTTCCCGCCTTTTTTTCCCTTTGTATTGGTAATTGTCTTTTTTAACTCCAGATTGGTAGTATCGTATTTTAGGATCCACTGCTATATATTAGTAATCTTGAGAGACGCGGTGGCCTAATGGTTAGCGCGGTTGGACTCCAGTTCGAGTGGTCCGGGTTCAAGTGCTGGCCGGGGGTCACTGTGTTGTGTTCTTGGGCAAGACACTTTACTCTCACAGTGCCTCTCTCCACCCAGGAGTATAAATGGGAACTGGCGACAAAATGCCGGAGGGTAACCTACGATGGACTAGCATCTCATCCAGGGGAGTAGCAATACTCCTAGTCGGCTCCACCAGTGCTACGGAATCCGGTATAAGCTCCGGCAGTGTGGGCCAGTTTACCTTTACCTTTATAAGTAAACCGCGGTTTTTCATTCTTGTCTGTATCTGATGTGTTTCTTGCCTTAGTAACTTGTATTACGGTTGATATTTTCTTCTAGGTATGGACCAAAGTTGCATTCCAATGTAGAACGTGTGCTAGGATTTGTCACAAGAAATGTATACAGAATTGCACGAGTTACACACAGTGCGTAGAGTAAGTACAATACTTGGTAAATTTCAATCCAATTGATTGATAATCTAATGAGTGCTATCATGAAAGTGTGTTCCCACTCAGTCGTGGGAACAAGTGCCGTTTGGCAAATTTTAGAGGAAGCGCTCGAAGAATTTCCGAATCTTTTTTTCCAATCGGAAACCAGCGCGAGCATTCACGAGTACTACGAAAGCAATCGCGTCAGCAAATACGTCACGTTGCTTAGCAACTTCGGGGACGAACACCGCGGGCTCAGTCCTGTTTTGGAGGCGGGATTTCGTCATCAACTGATACTTATTCCCCCGACCGTTTTAGTGATTTGCTCTATGATTACTTTGGGTTTAGTTTTAAAGACAGTCGATTAAAACCGCTTGCATCTCTTGAACAGTGCAACAAAATCCACGTCGGGGTGGTTTTCAAGACAGCAATGCAAGCCAGAGAACGAGGAGCCTGAAAAACAACAAGAAAATAAAGATAGTAAGGAATCGAGCGGTGAGACTATACCTAATGTCACAGAAGCTTCGAGTGAATCGGAACCCGAGCGGCTTGTTACCAAACCCGACAAATCATCAGATGAACATGAAATGAAGCCAACGGGGAAAGATGATCAAACAAGTGATGAGGTGAGAAAGGATTCCTGATATAAACACTGATCTTTGGAAGAAAGTATTCAGTTGCATTTGGGTGGGGGCGAGGGTATATTTATCATATAAGTGTTTTGGAGGCGTTCACTTATGGCTTCATTCGCTCCTCCCTGTATTTTTCCTGAGTACCCCTGGGATTTCATTCGAGGCAACGAAAATACATTTATCCTAAGCGACAAATGAAACGAATTAGATGAAACGTTAAACTGCCAGGAAGTTAGTGAGGTATTGACTTATTACGTTTACAATTCGATCGGGGAACTGAGGGTCACAGGCTTACCAGTCGTAAGACCGTTAAGTGTCGCCCTCAGTCGATTTACGTCATCGATTTTCTTAGCCAATCAGAGTGCAGTATTTGCGCCACTCGAAAGAAAAGATGTCCAGCCTGCTTATATGTTGTATCTCGTACGCGCATTTCATTTTGTGATGCAGTCAAACAAGGCAACAAAACAAAAGTTCGCCAGGTTGGCTTACTTTTTAACCATCTCCTTCTCTCTTCGCTCTGTTCGTTTAATGTTGAGTTCAATTTCGTAAATTGCAGCCACAAAGCATTAAGCGGACACCTGATTCAAATGAGGATATATTTTACAAAAGAAGTAAGAAAGTGGAAGCGGATGATTTTGTAAAGGCGTCAGAACGAGTTCGGGAGGTAAGTTATATCTCTCTTATATGTTGGGAAATCCTGTTTTTTCGGTTTTAATGAAAAACGTCTTACCAAATCTTTATAGTGTTTGCATCCTTGTATTTATTTCATTTTTTTTAAATCATTGTTGGAGATTCTCTGACATTTTTGAAAAATCTTGAAATCCAAGATGGCGGATCCAAGATGGCGGATTTATCGAACTTTTTGACGTCGTTTCCGCGCGATATGACGTCATAATTGACACATGACTGACACTAAAATAAAACCTTTCTGGAAGCTTTACACACCAAACAAGTTTCGTTACCATAACGTAAACACATTTGGAGTTACATAGCACTTCCTGCCCCTTCCAAAAAAGCCCAGACAATTAATATTATTAAAGTCATTTTCCGTATTCGTGATGCATCAAATCACCTTCAAATCGAAGGAAACTTGTAATAGTCATCCTCGGTGACCCAGGAGCAGTTATTCGGGCGCGACGATTGTAAACATTCGTCACAGCGATTTTATTCGATCTATAACTTCGTCGCGCCCGACTAACTGCTCCTGGATCACCGAGAATGTGTAATTATTTGCAAGAAATAAAACCACCAAAGTGGTAATGATAAATTAAACAGGAACTTGGGAAGATTGAGACGGATTCTGAACGACAAACTTGAAAAATTTACGCTCTATTTTTCAACAGTTTCCATCCGTGACATAGCTCTTTTATTACATACAAATAGTCAACAAAAAGTTTAAAATATACCAAGATATACTTAGGCCTATAAACATGATGTGTGGTATGTCTAAAACCTGTACAATATTATATTTTAATTTCCTTTAAGGCTGGCAGGGAATTGTTCTCTAATCTTCCGTTGGAGGCTCGCAAAAACAAGTTACAAGACATGGTAAGACGATTTTAAAGTCTTTTTTCTCGATTTATGTCGTTACACAAATGATTTCCGTCTTATTACCCGTGAAGCCCGGGTTAAACAGAATCGAGTGTTGATTTTATGATATTAAAAGTATAAACTCTCGCTCTCGTTTGGCCTGAAACTCTCATGCAGTCTCAGCGACTCTCGTCCATTCTCCTCGAATTTGAACCTGCTCAATTTGTTCTTGAGAGTAGCTAAGAGTCGCGGGGAGGTTTCTCTTGTTTGGCCCGGGCTGTGACAGCTGAAGAAAACTCTCGTGCAATTCAACTCTCGGAAACTCCGTTCTCGTTTGGCCCGGGCTTAAGATTCTTGTATAAACTGACGAATCGTTGTTTCTCCTCAGATGAATAAATTACAAGTTGAAATTGACGAAGAAAACGAAACACGCACAGAGTTATACGAGCAAAGGAGTGGGGCAAAGGAAAGGAGGAAAAAGGCCGTCGTTGAGTCGTTACTAGTAAGTTCTTGGAATGCAATGTTTTCTCGTAGCATACCGTGACATATCCCACGAGTGACTTGATTTTCAGTATACACACGAGGGTGTATACAAAGAGGTTATTCAGCGGAAAGTTGTGTAATACGGCTGGGTATTTTTACGAGTCTGTTTTTATTGTTTCGAGCCTTTAGGCGAGAAAAAATAAACATTGACGAGTAAAAATGCCCAGCCGTATTACACAACTTTCCGCTGAATAAATTGTTTATTATACGACATAATTCTTTCCTAAAATATAGGCTTTCAACAGTGTTTTCCGTAGCACGCGGTCAGGGGGACTAAGACCCGTGTAATACGGTCTCATATTTGCACTCGTTTTGGTGCGTATTCGCACTCTAAAATGCTATGTCGTATAATAAAAAGAAAAATTAAGTCACGAGTGGGATATTCTCGGTAAGTACCATCTGAAATAATTCTTCCCGACCTTTCAGGCCAAATCAGAAGAGAGAAGTCAAGCGCTGGCCATGTTGATGTTGCAGTATTGTGCTGGATATCAAAGTTGTGTAGAGGCTGAAGAACTTGACTCGTATCAGTTGTGAACGTTTACTGTGTATTACCACAGTGACGAACAAACGAGCAGCAGGCCGAGCGTTAGACGACCTCGTGACAACGGCCTCGCGCCTTCGGTAAATCCGACTAGTTGTCGAAGGTTTCCGAATACCCGAAGAAGTGACCACGGTCATTTGGGTTTATGCAGCAAGTGAATGGGTCTCCTGAAAAAAAAAAACCCAGTAATTTTCTGATTTATTTTAAATTGATATTTTTAGTGGTTTTAATTATATTTTCCCTCGAGAGCATCGCTTTAATAGGCCATTTTCGAGTTGCCTTTGTTTGTTTTGTTTCAAAACGAGTCCTGGTGCGAAACCATTCAAATGAAAATGAACAAGTGAGTAAAACACATTTTCATATGAAAGGTTATGCACCAGGACTCGTTTTGAAACAGAGGCAAAAGGCAACTCGGAAATGGATTATTTCCATTACAGCATTTACATTAGGACAACTGTTGTTGTTTATTGTTTGTTTTACGTTTTTAGCTCGACCAGCCTACGTTAGTTGTAAACAATAAAACCCTTAAGGTAATTCCTAAGTATTGCATTGCGCATCCTTACTGCGCATGATTTCACACGTAATTAGCGCGCGCGCATAAAGAAAATGGCGGCTTTTCCTTTACGGCTAAGCTCGCCAGAGAGATAAATCGTCATTTTCTCGTAAACGAGTACGGTGACCTATCAATTTTTTCTCTTATTTTGAGTCTAGTAATCACCTTCTTTCTATAAAATAAATATAGACTAATTTCTATTGCAGAATAATAAATAATCACCGGAAACATGAACTTAGCTAATAAAAACGTTTCTGGAAGCTGATATTATAAGGAATTATGGGGTATATACAAGGTCCGCCTGCTCCTAAACGAATACCGGGACCCCCCTTTTTTATTTCAAAATTTAAGCTCCCATAAGATAAACAACCAATAGGCAAAATTTGAATGAAAATCTATTGTAAGTTCTATTTCGATGGAATGACCTTAAGGGCGTTCTAGATCAATATAGAAACTCTCCTCACTGTTTGGCATACATTTTGTGTTATCATCACAACATTTGTCACAACATTCTCACAACATTTGTTGAGACCGTTTGACCACCCACCCCTCACAACAATGTTGTGACAACATTTCTTTTGTTCTTGAAATGTTGTGAGGTCGTTGTGGCCGTTTGACCGGGCATGGTCACAACATGTCACAACAAATGTTGTGAGAATGTTGTGACCGTTTGATCGGGCCGTTATTCAAGACGTCGGTTTTCCTGTGATAATGAGGTCCTTTCCGATTCTTATGACGGCCCATTTTTTTAATTAAAATTTATTATAATAAAGTAAGCAGAAAATACAAAATTCATCGCTACTGAGAGAAACTAAATCTTTAGAACAACGATCATTCCGAAGAAGTGTCGGGAATTCTCGGAGTTTTTCGGTTAGTTTGTTGGAAAATCTCCTTCAACAACATATCATAGTACATATTCTTAATTATTTTTAATTACTCATTGGCAACGCAGTTCGTTTTGATCATCATTCGTTTATCGTTTACAAGGAAAGTACTTTTAATTATTAATAAATGTTTTCAAATTATTACAGTGTACAGTTATATTGAGTAGATAATATATAGCAACCGTTCCATGATGTATCTTAATTTATTTATAAAATTATGGTTATATTTCGCAAGTGTTAATTGGACGGTTAGCTGCTTTGCATCAGTGTTTCCATCAGAATCTGTAAACGTAATCTGCCTCGTCCGCAGGCGCCGTTGCGAGCGGGAAAACTCGTTGCGAGCGGGAAAACAGGGAGCGCGGGGCTTGATGATTAAGAGGCGAAGCAACAGTCCCACAACCCCACGCGCACCGCGCTCAAACAAGGAGCGACGCCTGGGGACGAGGCAGAAACGTAATAGCGTCATAAGCCTGAGCTAATTAGCATGGATTTTTTACGATTTCATTTCTGAAGATATGTCAAACACTCGAGACAGTGTTTCATCCGATTTCCAAACTCCTCAAATTTCATCAAAAATACTCCACTACGCGTCGTATTTTCATTTCTCTTCTCGTTGTTTGGAAATCAGATGAAACACTGTCTCTCGTGTTTGATATCTACAAATAAGGTGGTTTTGCGGGAAGGGATAATATAATTTGCATTTTTATATTTTAAAACTTCATTATTAAAACAGCACCTGAGAAATCGTTGTTAAAAGCAACTTCAAAAACACTAATACGTAATTATATCTTATTTAAAAATTGCAATGATAATCATTTATGAATATGTTAATAAACTTGCGTCTTGAGCAATTTTTCACTGAAAGCTTTTTGAAGTATATGCGGCAGTGCCATACCATTTTTATTTTATATTTTTCTGGTTTTAATCTAAATTGAAGGTAGAATTAATTTATAGATGTGATTACAATGGAGTATCATCTTTTACAAGTCTTTTTTGTTATCTTATTACGTTGTTCAATTCTGTTGTTCTTGCCATTTCCGTTAAACCCAAACGTCAAACTGTTCTACTGCATAAATATTTATCGTTAAAATTATGTGAAATAAAGGCGTTTAAATCTTACGAGAATTTCATTGTATGTTATAGACTGCAAAACAGTCGTATTTTTTGCGTTGGTCTGTCAAACAATGTGGCGGTGAACAAACACTCGGGCACCAAGTGTGAACATAGCCTATGTGTGGGCAATGACATTGCGATTTAGAAGCCCCTCCCTCTAATTAAATAAACCCCGTTCTAATAGAAATATATGGTATCTGCGCTTTTCATGATTTCTCCTCGTCGATAAATCACCGAAATGCAGAAATTAACTCAAATTTGCATTTCACAAACACTCGCTGTTTTAACTCACTGAAGCGCAAAACTGTGAACAGTGACGAAGATAATCATAATGTTCAAGGCCCAAGGGCAGTGAGACCTTGGTTGGTTTTATCCAATCAAATTGACGGATTCGGTAGCGTCCAGACCCCAAGGAATCTCGGCCATATAGCTAAGAAAGATATATACTTCTATGCTCTCGCGGTAATTAGTTTTTGAATTACGACAATTGTTTTCAGCTACACTTGGCTGATTGCAATGATGAAGGAACTTTTTACGTTATCCTATGGGCCTTAATCACGCGGCTGCCATCTTAAATCCCAGAGGATTTAAAACCTTTGTTTTCGCATCTGAAACCACGCGTAAACTCGTTTTGAAACGTCTGAATGCGAGGCTTGGGGGACCTTGGGGAATAAAAAGCTATTGTTTTTACCAACATGGCGGGCTGTGAAAAAGGCCCATAGGGAAAGCAATATTTTCATGGTAATAGAGAATACAGGCGCCTTCGGGTACGCTGCTAAGCAGACCTACTGTAACAGACTCGGAAGCCAAATTCACTGAAGCGAATATCGAGTACACTGTACATAACAAAACTCCCACACTATCACGACACGGACCGCCCGGGGGTATTAGAGTAACTCCAAATTATTTAAATATTCAAATTGTTATTTGTCGTTATTATTGGATACCGATTGAGTCGTGCCGATCAAAGCGACTTTGCTAGTAGGGTACGTTCACCCCGCCAATTAATTTGTGAGTAAATACGGTCCTGCTAACTGGCTTGGTCCTGTTAACGGTCCTGCTAACTGGCTTGGCCGTTTTTCAGCTTGGCTACGTACACTGATCAGATATGTTTATTCTCGTTTTCACCTTGCATCAGTGCAAAGTCTTCTGTTTTAAATCAATTGTACATGCATTGTCCTGAAATGCAATGCTCTACGTGCCAGGTTGAGATTAATTGGCTGTATATAAAAACTGGCTAATGAGAGAAAAGTGAATGCCATTAATTATAATTACTTTTTGAGTGGGAAGTTGTTCAAAATCATTTGAGAGTTTGATCACCTTTCTACCTTTCCTAGTAAGCTAGTATGCAACCTGGTTGCACTTAAACTTGATTAGGCCACCGTGTATATTGGGTATTAATTTAACGTCCTTCCGAGGGTAGGCATTTAAAAATTGCTTAGTATTCGGCGAAGTATCAACCGTAGGGCGCCGACAAATCTCTTATCTTATAAACAGCGGGAGACTTCTGTATAGATCTGTATAGACTCTCGCTAGACTCCCTTATGAAAGGGACGGGGATGCTCGTCGGAAATTTTGAATTAAACCCCTAAAGGAGACCAATCTAAGCGTGGCTCAAGCTTTATTTGAACCCTAAAAGATACCATTCTAAAAAAGACAGACAACAAGAGTTATAGTGACTTTAATTAAGTTGCAATCATCTCCGGTAATGAGGCCACCAACACAGTATGATGGTGGGTTTTGTATTATTTCTTCGCGTGCAACCCTAAACGATACCTTGATGGCTAAATATATCGGCGTTTCGTCCTGAACACCCTAAGTGAGACCAAAATCCGTAATTTAGACCCCTAAACGAGACGACAAGCATCCCTGTTACTTTTATATGGGAGTTCCCCCCGGGGGTAGACTGCCTTCCGTTTCAATAAATTTGACCTCAGTCCGAAGTCAGATCCTTCTGTTTCGGTCTGACTAGTGTATAAGGCCCAGTTCAGACGCCGTACTTCACCTGAGGCGAATCGAATTAGAATTTAGGCCGACCCAAATTAATTTAGATCGACTGAATTGAATTCAGACGCCGAGCTTAATTCAGCGGAACTTAATTTAATAGGGGACAATTGCTGTTATATTGAAAAATACATTCTAATAATTCATGCATTTGTTTCGGCTCATGCCAAGTTCGGCGTCTGAATCAAAGCCGGTCCACAGCCGTTATTCCCGGCTGAGCCAGGCGGGAAGAACGGCTGAGCCGATCCGAATTCAATGAGCCGTTTCGAATTGATTCAGACGCCGTACTTCGCATGAACTTAATTCATCGAATTCGATTAGGCTCATGTGAAGTACGGCGTCTGAACTGGGCCTAAGTGAAGGCAATTTATAGTTTCTCTTTTTCGCATTTTACATGTAACAGTCACTGCGTTGTTAGCAAGTTCACATTTGAGAACATTTGGTAACTAAATGGCAGCAGTGGGTGGCTCCGTCACGGTTTTGCGCCATATTGAGTAAATACGGTATAATGAGCAAATATTTTGTATTTTAATAAATGAAACAAGCCCTTACAGGTAATTCATGCGTTTCCTCCCTGACTGATGCTGTCCGCCAAGGCTGAGTTAAATCGCGTAAAGGCGAAGCCAGACTATTAAAGACTGTTGTGATTTCGACTTCAGTGTAGCTACCAATTCAATCAGGTAAGAAAGCAGTAACATAACACACTAGCACTATAACTTTCTTTACACGGTGCGAGTGATTCAAACACACGTAGCGATCAGGCGAATCACT
Organism: Desmophyllum pertusum; assembly: GCA_029204205.1. NCBI lineage: Eukaryota > Metazoa > Cnidaria > Anthozoa > Scleractinia > Caryophylliidae > Desmophyllum > Desmophyllum pertusum. Next base: position 604,233 of record MU826839.1, on the reverse strand, counting down.
ATTCATGTACATTACAGTGACTCATTCAACTGATCGCCGCATCTAACAAGCGCAAAATTAACATTTATGACGATTTCTACGCAGTTAGTTTCCACTTGTTAACAAAACTTCTCTAGACTTCTCTTTAAATGTCAAAACCAAGCAAATTGTGAAATATTCAATGGCATTCCGTTTGCAAGCTTTGCACTGTAACATATGTTCTCAAACGAGGACAGGCTACAACTTAATTAGTAATAAAAAAAAAGTAAAAACGCAAAAAAATAGAAACTATAAAACCTTCAGCGCTAACCATACCGAAATAAATGGAACGTAACAGAACAACTTTTAAATAAAATTCATTGAAGCGAAGATTCTCACACTCTCCAACAGCGAGGTAGGGGAACGCTTTATAATTAATATGGCCGGATTATAATATTATGTCTAGCTTTGTGGCGATATGGCCGATGAGACAAATAAAACAGTAAACCTAATAAGAGGTACCAATTATTCTAAGACAAAACTTGTTCTTGTCTTTTTATTTTCTGGTACCGGAATAACTCTAACGGCGTTCATTTTAGATTTACCAAGTGTTAAATGAACTTTTTAGGGAGATTAGCTGTGTTCCTTCTACGCAATTAAACCACCAAGACTGTTTCTTCTTTTTCTCTTCTTTATTGGTTTTGACTATGGCTTACAATTTTGCCATTTGCTGCGGTTCGCAGAATAGCAGCAAATGTACGTTTTCACGGTTCGCCGAAGATTCGACAGTTGTCATGGCAACATCAGAATCGAGATCGTGTGTTGGCGGGATTTTACTGGGGGAGTCATTCTAGACTGGCGCTGCTACCAACATGTGCTAATTTTATTTGATTAAGTATTAGATGTATACATATCATTTCAGATAGCCTGTCTAAATAGTGCATTAGTGTAGCTCATAACCTCTCTCCCTCGAGGTTCTTAATATGTGCCTGGCTCTGCATTCGGAAGGGATCAGGTTTCCTCCTAAAGAAAGGGTTTTTTTTCCTGGCGGGCAGCAGGCATACTAGTTTCTAATGTATTTGTACAGTTGTGTATGCACTATCTCAACTTATCTGAAGTTATCATCAATAAACGGGGGCTGTTCCTCACTAAAGGCTGGGCTACGCAGCTAATCCGGTGCAGCAACCAGTACCCCATTTACCAGTGGAAAGTTGTGTTTTATTGATTGATGTAGGGAATAGGGAAAACCTCAACTCTCTCGCTGATGAAAATATTTCTCACGTTGCTTTTATGGAGATAGTTTGAGAACTGTCAATTATCTGTCAAACTGACGCTCGATCCTAATTTAGGCTTACGTAAAGCGAAAGTACGCTTGCGCAGATAACTATTAACATATTTGCCTTCGAGCTGGCAAACATTGTCGAAATATTATTTTCTTACGAATTTAATGGTCGTTCCCAAAATATCCATCCAAAACAAAACAACAAGAGAAATAGTATAAAAATTACAAGGTTCGTTCTTATCGATTAAAACTTAAGAGTTACAGTAAGTTCACAAATAAAATTGGTTGTTAAAGGTTTTACACAACCATTCGTTACAAGTAAGAAGTTGCATAATGTTAGTTTCGTGGGTCGGCCTTGAAGTACCGCCCTTTTCCATATCATTAACTAGTACATGTTCTCGAGCTGAAACGCTTTCCACTGAGTCAACATTACTAGCTTTGAAAGGAGAGTTTTCACCATTGTGTGAAGTGTGAACGAGATCTATTTAAAAAAATTTAAAAAAATTAAGCGGTGAATCGCGAAAACAATTTAAAAATTCGCCATTTTGGATTGCGCGCGCACAATTGGCGGATAAGTCAGACCGTTTTGCAAATCCTTTTTCGGATTTCCAGAAGAAGAAATCAAGTAATCTAAGTTTGGATTGGTTAATTCAAATCTATCCCTTAATTCGCTGAATTTAGTTGGACAGCTGAAAAGTTCGACCATTGGCCCTGGCCTTACTCTTGTTCCAACTCTGGATGTGTTACCTTTCAGATTTCCACGAATATAACAAAACCAATGGATGCAGAGTACGATCGTCTGGAGTCAGAACTTAGACGCAAGTCAAATCCCAAGAGAAATGCCAACATCTTTTCCATTCTTTCATTCTGGTGGGTGGGAGAGCTTCTTGCCATTGGAAACAAGCGTCCTCTCGAAAATGATGATTTATTTTATTTACTTGACGAGGATAAAACTCAAACGTCGACTGAAAAACTCCAGCGGACATGGAATGAAGAAACAACAAGTTTTGCCTCAAACAAAAGAAAGAACGGACATCGATTGTTGAATGCAATCATTCGAGCTTTCCCTTATACTGATTACATGGTCATTGTGAGTACAGCTTTGTTAGCTGGTGTTTGTAATGTTCTTCAGCCCGTTTTTCTGAGCCTGCTGTTATCGGAATTAATGAAGTCTTCTGATGAAGAGTTCTGGTGGGCGTATATCTATGCTGCAGGAATCTGTCTGAGTTCTTTTGTCCGAGCTATTGCTACTCATCAGTGGAATTATCATGCATATTTAATGGCCCTTCGGTGGAAATCAGCAACAATTGGAATTGTTTACAAAAAGGTGAGAACAATGCAGTTAACCAAGGTAAAATTAATCTACAGTAGAGTAGAACCACCATGTGCGACCACCTCTCATAAGCGACCACCTCCTGTAAGCGACCACTTTTCCAAAATACCAAAAATGACCCAAGTCAAATCACTATATTCGGAACCTCTCGTAAGCGACCACCTTCCGTAAGCCGACCGTGACAACTTTTGATCACTTTTGGGGCCGATCAGTGGTTTGAAATTAACGACTGTTTATATTGTTTTCTAATCTGTCTTCATTTTGCAGGTTTTCTCTCTAAGCCAAGCAGATATATCAAATATAACAAGTGGATATGTCATCAATCTCATCGCTTCTGACCTACAACGCTTTGAACTTTCAGTGGTGAGCATTGCTTTTTTAATTCAAGCCCTGTTTGAATTATCCAGTGTCTCGTTTCTTATGTTCTACTTGTTTGGTTGGAAACCTTTGTCAGGCGTGGGTTTTTTGCTGATTCTTTCACTGTATTATGGTATGATGGGAAGAGTGTGTGCTATCCTACGCTCAAAAATCTCTAAAGTGGCTGATCACCGTGTCAATATTATGAACTCCATCATTTCTGGGATTCGCACCGTCAAGATGTACGCCTGGGAGTTGCCCTTCATGGAAAGAGTACAACGAATACGAAGGTAAGAGTAACTAACACGCCGGTTTAATATTTTATATGTGTTTGTCGATGTAGCAATGAACCAAATTGATATTGTTTATTTAAACTGAAGATATTTGAAATACTATAAAGCTACTATAAGTACAAAACACATGCATGATAACCAAGAATTCCCGTTTGAACGGGAATGCCATTTCAAGAGAAACGAGAACATGTTATCCCAGTTCTTCAGAAAATTAAAGGCAGGATTGAAGCTAGGCTCAATTTTCCAGCCGTTTTGTGAGCCCGCGTTCCTCGCCCCAGTTGGGAGGAGGATGCAAACCGGACTCCCAAAACGGAAGCTTGTTGATTGATTATTTTTTCTTTTAGGCAAGAAATCCGTCTAATTAGATGGAAAACAGCAATATTGGCAACCTCAGCATCTCTACTCTACACATGCACGCTAATCGCTGCTTTCATTTCTTTGATCACACTGGCAGCCACGGGAACTCAATTGAGCTCATATAATACTTTCATGATTTTATCGCTGATAAGTACACTAAGGATGACCGTAGCATGGAGTATGTCTGAACCAGCGAAAATTTTGGCAGATTTCGCTACAGCTCTGACTCGTATCCAGGGTATACTTGAATTCGACAATGACAACATCCACAAATATCTTCAGGATACCTTCGCGAATAATAGAAACAGTGACTCACAAAAATCAAACGTTGGCAAAAGTGGTGATAAAATCACCGAAATTAACATTCACTCTGGCAAATTTCCTATACTTTTGCTGGAAAATGTCGTTTGTAGTTGGACTGCCAATTGGAAGAAACCAACTTTGAAATCTGTGTGTTTATCAGTCGACAGCGGTGACTTAATTTTCATTACTGGCCCGGTTGGTTGTGGCAAGTCATCCTTACTGTATGCCATTTTACGCGAAATCCCACTTTTCAAAGGCGAAACATCGCGTCTGGAAAGAATTGCCTGGGTAGGTCAGCAGCCCTGGGTGTTCTCTGGTACCGTACGGGACAATATTTTGTTTGGCGAGGCATTTGATCCACACAGATATCGCATGACATTGCAGGCATGTGATCTGGACAAAGACTTGCAAAGGTTGCCGGATGATGATATGACAGTTGTAGGAGAACGTGGAATAGTTCTGAGTGGTGGTCAGCAGGCTCGCGTTGAATTGGCACGCGCAGTGTATTCCAATGCTGATGTTTATCTGTTGGATGATCCATTAAGTGCAGTGGACTCAAAGGTGGGGCAACATATCTTGAAATCGTGCATCAATGGTTTATTGCATGATAAAACTCGGTTGATGGTCACTCATAATCTCGAGGCCTTGAGAGATGCCAAGCACATTGTGGTAATGAAAGAAGGTTCGATTTTGATGAAAGGCGACTTTTCGTTGTTGCTTAGGTCGGGTATTGACCTCGATGGCATAAACAAACATAATGTAAAGAAAACTGTTACTGTGCAGATGGAAGAGCCCTCAATTGACAGATTGGTAAATGAAGGAAACCTAGAGGAAGAATTTAAGCGACTGGAAATTGCTGATGAAGAATTTAAGCGACTGGAAATTGCTGAGGAAGATCGCGTGATTGGATACATATCGTGGAAACTGTACTGGCACTACATGCGAGCTGGAATGCGTTGTATTCTAGCTGTAGCTGTGATTACGCTTCTCCTCATTGTTCAAGGTTGGTTAACGAGATTTCCTAGACTCTTTTTATAATCTGTGTTTTCATTGTTTTCCTATTAATTGTTCCTTTACTTTTTTAATGTTTATATTAATTCAGAAAATAATAATAAGAAGAAAAGGAACAATTAATTAATAAAAAAATGTTCCTATTCTTATTCTGCTATTTTAGGATCACTTATACTTCCTGATTGGTGGCTTCTTCATCTGACCAGTCGATCACATGACCAGCAGCATCAAATTGAGGATCTTTACATATATGGAGGCCTAGTGGGTGGAGCAGTGTCGCTGTCGATCATTAGAGCAGCTGTGTTTTTGAACGCGCTGATAAACTCTTCCAAGCACCTTCACAACTCCATGCTGTCAGAAATATTAAAAGCTACAGTTTTGTTCTTCGATACTAATCCTATTGGACGAATCTTAAACAGGTTTTCTCGAGATATTGGTATCGTGGATGAGTTACTACCAGATGTATTCCTGGAGGCTGTACAAATCGTTCTGTTTTGCGTTGGAGCTGTTGTTCTTCCGTCTATCCTGAACCCTTGGATTATCCTGCCAGCAACCCCACTCATGATGATTTTTATAGTGATCGGGCGTTATTTTCTAAAAACATCACGTGATCTGAGACGACTGGAAGGAGTAAATCGAAGCCCAGTCCTTTCTCATTTTAGTGACACTTTGATGGGACTGGTGACTATTCGTGCGTATAAAAGGGAAGATGCCTTTCTGAAAGCATTGTACAGGTTGGTGTTTATAATTAACTTGCTATGTAGCCTTTTCAGCCACACTATTGTATGTAAATACAACTTTCAATGCATTGTAAACATACTGTTTTTTCTTGTTTATGCGTTGATTTTTATTTTCAGGTATCAAGATGATCACAATCAGATCTGGTTCTCGATTCTATCCACCACGAGATGGTTAGGCGTCCGTCTTGACATGATCTGCGTTAGTTTTGTGACATCTGTAGTGTTCCTCGCTATCGCTACCCAATCTGGCTCAGGTAAATCTCGATAAATCATTTAAAATGTTCAATTTATAGTTACTCTAATAAAACACTCTTTGTCTGTGGTTAGTGCAGGTAACGTGCTAATACCCGTGTGTGTGTGTGTGTGTGGGGGGGGGGGGGGATACTCCCTTATAGCGGGCGAGTAAAAGCGAGCCCGCAGACTAATCTTGAGAGCGGTCAGCGGCACGTTCTTAAACGGGGATTTGAAGCTTGATATGAACATTCCTTTCGTCTTCCAACTGGTATGATTGGAATGTGAACTCTGTATCAAGAGAAGTGCATCACGTGTAAGAAGTTGTTTGTTGCACATGCGCATGTTAATACCTCATATCCCGATAATGGAACAAGTCGAACAGATACAGTGTTGTTTTAAAAAGATGTTCGTTTGTAGTTGACAAACGACGAGTTCGTACAATGGATTTCATTGGAAATCATAGGGGGAGAGGTAAAAGATTTATTCAACTTCAACTGAAATCAATTATATATAAAGATGTGTTGGCGATGAACTCGTAAAATTAAATACGAGTCATAGGAGATTAAATGGCCACGTGTGAAATGATCGAAGGCCACGCATGTTATCGTTATAACAAGCCTTATTCAACTGAAATCAATTATAGACTTAATTCATTGCTTTTCATACGTTAACGTTATTTCGAACAAGCAACAAAAGTTGAAAAAGACGGTCTACAGCATTGCGAATAAAGAAAAAAATATTGTAGTAAAGTTTATTGAAACGTGACTAAACGAGTTTAGATATATATATGTTATTTGCCGGCCGGGAGGTCCGTATTGAGAAAAACTGTGCCAGAGGTCTTGAGTACGGCACGAGGCCGGAGGCCGAGGGCCGTACTCAAGACCGAGGGCACAGTTTTTCTCAATACGGACCGACCAAGGCCGGCAAATAACGTATTTATTTTTTTTCTACTTGGCCTTGGTAATGCTAGAAATCTTGAAATCTTGCCGTTTTGCAAAATCTGTTTTTCACGCGCGCGCGTATTCCTTTTATAGCTGATCGCAAGGTCGCTATAAAACTCAAACTACCGAAGAAATAAAACTTAATCCAAATAAAAAGAAACTCAGACGATTAATTTTTACACCAGAATTACAGAAAGGTAGATGTGAAGAACAGACGATGGAGACTCAAAACGGAATTTCACCGCTAAAAGCAGCTGAAATGAGAAGCTAAAGCCATTCAAAGTCCGGCGTAACCGGCAAAATTTTAGAAAAATCTTCCATACTCTTGCGTAGTATCATGAAAGCATTTTCCGAGCAAAACTGTTTCCTCAGTTTTCTACAATTTCATTTCCATGTTAATCTAATTCTTGCCATTCGACGGCCATTTACAATTTTCATTTTATGCGAAACCTTGACAAACTGTATTCATGCATTCACTGGTTTCAACGTACCGACACAACTGATTTATACGAGCCGAGAATTATTTTCTGGGCTACCGGTAATCACTAAGTTCTTTCTTGAATGAAAGTTAATGAAGGGCTGTTTCGGTAAAAAAGAGAAACGAAAAACAAATGACTAAAACTAAGGAATTGAGTCTAAACACGGACATTTGTAATTTAAAATCGCAAGTCTAGAGAGCGTGAAAGTGATTTCCAAAACAACAACAAACTCAAATTATGTCGGTAAAAATCAAATGAACACTCGCCTTTTTGAAGAAATGCAAGCTCTTTAATTCCACTGCGTAGTTCTCCATTCACTTGACAACGATAAGAGAGCAATATAATGTGCAAAATTCAGTAAAAGCTTCTTCGCATCGACCTTCGCATGTTGCTGAAATTAAAACTTCTTCGCTTGGGCAGCGCAGGCCTGGCGGCAAAGTCATTTGATATTTTGACCGTGGGCAAGATTGGAAAATCTTGCCCGCTCTCGGAACCAATCAGATTGCAGGATTCGAGAGTTCCGCCCGCTCGCGCTCTCAGAAAAAAAATAAATAGATGTTATTGAACTAGCGTGAGGTCCGTATTGGGAAAATATTGGTCGAGTTCTTTTTTGCAAGTTTATGGACCGAGCCGAAGGCGAGGTCCATAAACTTGCAAAAAAAGAACGAGACCAATATTTCCCAATACGGGCCGAACAAGCTAGTTCAATAAAGTTTTTATTATAATGGCTTTTTTTAAAATTTGCTGATAATTTAATGCAACCATTCTTGGCTAACGCGCGCGCCAAAGCTAAGCATATTCTTGCATTTTTCAGGCCGCTTTGCGAAAGCTTAACCAAAATTGTCTGCCAGACATGAGGAAAAATGTTTCTACTTAATAGAAAACAGTTTTCTTTTGTTCAATGTTTCATAAAAGGAATTCGGCGAATGAGTTCGTGAGCGGTCCATCTTAGCGGTCCGTATTGCAAAATTCGGACCGCTCTGGGAACCAATCAGAATGGTCCTTTTCATCGTGGACCAGTTTGCCATATAATAAAAAGTTTTATTACATAACTAGAACCGGAAATATAAATACGGGCTGAGTTCGTAAAATTAAATACGGGTCATAGAGATCATAACGGAAATTAGGGATTGCCGTGTGAAATTATCGAAGGCCACGCATGTTATCGTTATGATAAGCTTTATTCAACTGAATACTTAATTCGATGCCTTTGAGTCATGCGCGCCACCACGGATAATTATAGACTTCAAAGAAGTGTTTTTAAAATACTATTAAATTCACTGCTTTTCAAAGGTTTGCGTTGTGTAGAACAAACAACAAAAGCTGAAAGAAAGCCAATCTACTGGATTGCGAATAAAGAAAATATTATTGTAGTGAAGTTTATTGGAACGTGACTACCAGTGTAAATGATTTTAGATAAGCTTGATTACATAACTAGAACCGGAAAGATAATTTTTGAATGTTACAGTAAGGGTGGAAATATGTTTCCTACGGAAATATAATCTTTTGTTGGGTGCAAATGTTTGACTACGTGTCACATGCAGGACTGCGCCCGGTTGTTCAAAGGGTGGAATAACTTGATTCCACAACTACAGAACCGGAAATATGATCGTTTGTTATTAAAACACACACGATTAATTGATCTCTCAGATTTTATTATGACACGATGACTTTACACTTGCCACATGAAATAAATATAAGTTATGTTCTGATATGAAAAGATCCAAATTTAAAGCTGGGAGTTTCCACTGAATTACCTTGCTCCGAAAAACGTACGATGTTGTGTTACACGTGTCGCGCCATCTAGATCTGGCAAGATTTCAGCGCCGTGAACATGTCAAAAAAATCCGGTTCTCAGTGTCTCTTTCAAGCAAGAAAACAATTTAGTTTAAAGACCGGATTTAATGAGCCGGGAGCATTTGTAGTGGGGCAATGAGCTCGGAAAATTAAATACTGATCATGAGTGATAGGAGGGAAAGTTACGCCAAATCGTCACGTGTGAAATGGTCGAAGGCCAAGCATGTCGAACATAGCGGCCAATAATAAAGCCACGATTGCTAGCCAGTGGTTTCCTAAATCAAAGCCAATTTAAAAATCCCCGATACTCCGGTAATCCGCCCGCACTTCCTAACCCATGGTTACTCCTAGTATAAGCTATATAGGTATGTGCGGCGCCTAAGGGTATGGTTTTTGAGCCGTTTTGGTCTGAAATAGGGTATGTTTTGTACACTCTGGCCTGGAATTTGGTTTGGCTTTTAGACGAAACTATTTTTTGCCATTAACATCGGGGAATGTGAAGCCCTTCTCAAACATTCCAGGGAGTAACTCCAGGGAGTAACCCTGGGGTATACTCCCTATAATGGACTATACGTACGGGGAGGTTCCGCCCTAAAGGGGTAGCTTTTTCAGGCTGGAGGTATATAAAAGGGTAGGGGGAAACGGCCTTCAAAACATCACGATCAGACGCACCTAACGTTCATTAAGTTCATTCCAAGGGTATATAAAAAGAATGCAGCGGTCCTACTGTAGGTATGTGAAAGGGGTACCATTTTCTATGGAAGGTTGCCTTTTCTGTCACAAATGGTCGAAATGGTATATAAAAGGGTAAGGGTTCGGACCTCGGGGCGGAGCCTCCCCGTATTAAATTTTGGTGAGTACCCCCACCCCCCACTCCCCCCCCCCCCCCCGCAAAAAAACGCTTGGGCACGACAACCACAATAAAAGACGTTAAATCCTTTTAGCACAAAACTTGGCATGACTCAAAAACACCTCTGGTGGCTCAAGGCTTCATCGTGAATCTATAAGATATTGTAATTCGATCATCAAATGGCAAAATTCTAATGAATTTGCTTTATGTTCATTCTTAAGGTATCACAGCCTTGTCACTTATCTACACCCTTCAACTGGCAGTAGATACGTCACAATATGGCGTTCAACGGTGCTCAGATGTTGAAAATTACATGACGTCTGTAGAACGTGTCATCGCATATACTCACATTGAGCAAGAACCTGGGTATGAGTGTCATCACCAACCTCCAGAAAGCTGGCCAGAGCACGGTCGAGTACGAATAAATAACCTGGGTCTAGTCTACTACCATGGTGGGCCAAAAATACTTAAAGATATCACCTTTACTGTTAATTCGCACGAGAAAATTGGAATTGTTGGTCGCACAGGAACTGGAAAGTCGTCATTGGTTTCAGCTCTATTTCGCATGCCTCGACCGACTGGTCATGTCATCATTGATGACGTCGACATCGGCCATATCAACATTCAAAGCTCTCGCCGATCGATGTCAGTCATTACCCAGAATCCTATTCTGTTCACTGGTCCACTGCGCATGAAACTTGGATCCTTTTGAGGAGCACGAAGACAAGGAACTCTGGGATGCTTTGGAAGAAGTGAGTTTGAAGACCATGGTGGAAACGTTACCACAACAGTTGAGTGAGGAGATTAAAGAATGTGGTGCAAACTTCAGCGTCGGCGAAAGACAACTGCTGTGCCTGGCTCGCGCTTTATTGAAGAAAAACACAATTATCGTAACGGATGAAGCAATGGCAAATGTCGATTACAAAACAGATCGATTAATTCAAGAAACAATTCGCACAAAATTTAAACCTTGCACAGTTATTACAATTGCTCATAGACTGAACACCATCATAGATTACGATCGAATTTTGGTCCTGGAAAACGGACAAGTCGTTGAATACGACAAACCTGAAAATTTACTGCAGAACGAAGAAGGACAATTCTCAAGGCTTTATCATGGCGTATGGTAACAATGCCGATGGAAATGCAGAACATTAATATATTCTAATTAACCTGAACACACGGATTAAATGTTTGTATTGAACGGCTTTTCTTATGATCCTTGCCTGTTTCTATAGAACCATGCCAGTCAATCTTGCTATAGACAATAGTATGAGAGGGGCGAAGCGTCCAAATTAGCCTGCGTATTAGCAGGTGCTGGAGTAAAAGAAGCGCGAGTTGGAGGGGCGCGTGTGAGAGGAAGAAAATGCCTTTTCCTCCTGGCATTCCTCGCGCTTGTCTTCTCTCTCTCGCGCGCGCGCCCCTAAAAACTCGTGCTCAGTCTCCACTACGTCCAAATACACAAATCTCTATTGGCAAAAGGCGTTTTTAAGCCATGAGTGGATTACAACAGTTCTGAGGGGTAAAAAGGACTAGCCTGATGTGCAGGCGTATTTTGTGCGAGCGAGCACTGAGTTTTAATATAAGCCGCCATCTTGGATTAAAACGTTGGAGGCTTGAGGCGAGTATAAAGGAACGGAGAAGGGAGTGGGAGTCTCCCAACTCTCCGCGTTTTGCGAATCCAAGATGGCGGCTAAACAGATAAACCATCGCTCACCCACCAAGAAAATTGCCAGCACTGCAGGCTAAAAAAGACTCGTCTATTAATTCTTATATAAAGTGTTTTTTAGTAGGACGTCCGATCCGGTCCGATCAGTCTGGCTAGCGTAAGTGAAAGCTTTATAGTTTCTCTTTTTCGCGTCTTAAAGATGATTTACAGCCCGTACTGCGCAATCTCCGCCTGCTGTGTTTATGAGTCGCATACGAAGGAATGTAAATACTAGCGAAAATAGAAATTGTTGTACAAACTTACATTTTTCTTCATTATTAACGCCAGATATCCTTGCCAAACAATAATAACGAGTAGAAGAAACTCGGCGTCATCCCAAACCGACGTTTCAGCTCATCGAGTATTCAGGAACTCAACGACACGTAATGGCGGACTCAAAAACTTCATAACAATTTCATGTACGCTATCACCAAAGTGCAACGTATCAACAAATTCAAAACAAAAATGTAAATAAACCCTGATCATGCGCAGTACGGACTGAAAATCATCTTTAACAGTCACCGGTGATATACAATAGTTACCTGGCCTTTCAGCGGAAGGGAGACTTGAGTTGACTTTGTTTTGATGCACTCCTCGTGCTATGTAAATCCTCATGTTATTATGCTGACTAGTTTCCGGTCTGCCAACCCAAACCTTTAATTCCTTTATTCGGAATTAATTTTCCTTCCAATTCGCGTTAATTTAAGTCGCGTCAATTTCATATACCTTAATTAATACGAGCGTTAATTTCCTATAATAAGGTATTTCCGAAAAGTCGCCATCTTGGATCCGCCATCTTGGATCCGCCATCTTGGATTACTGGATTTTTGTAAACCGTCAGAAAACCACCAAAAATGACTCGAAAGTAAACAAAACCATTAAAAGAATGCTAAATGATAAAAAAATGTAAAATTTATTGCCAGAAAGTTATTTTCTTCCTTAAAAAACATGAAAATTCCAAATTTGGAAAAACATGTCTGTCAAAATATGGTTTCTATGGTAACAGCAAGTTCCATGAACAATGATAAGTTTAAGATATGTTTTAGATTGCTTTTGATTACTTTTGAGTAATTTTTGGTGGTTTTCTGACGTTTTGGAAAAATCAAGAAATCCAAGAGGGCGGATCCAAGGCGGCTGTTCGGAAATCATGACGGAATTTCTACGTCATGTGACGTCATCGACTCGTATTTCATACGTCAAAACATTCTCGTCCCAGAGGCCACGATCCTTTTGGTCAGCACCAAGAATCGAGACCTCTGGCCGGTTCCAACACCGGAAGTCCGCGAACTGCTCGGCCTTCCCGTCAAATCTGACAAATCTGATTGGCTGAGAATATAGAACGAGTACTCTGCGCGTGTTCAACAAATTGGTTTCGGCCAGAGGTCTCGATTCTTGGTGCTGACCAAAAGGATCGTGGCCTCTGGGGACGAGAATGACGTCAAAAGAAACACTTTTTTGACGTACTATATACCTTCCAAGTTTCGTTGGGTAGCTTTAATAATCTTGCAGTAACGAATCCCCCCCCCCCCCCCCCCAAACCGGTCTGAAAAGATTAAAAAGGCCGGTCTAATAAACAAAGTTTGTTATTAAAATTGACCTTTGACGTCAAATCGAAGACTCTTTTAAAATATACGAGTCTTCGACTTGGTATTGTCTAGCGGAATATTTTTCTACGACTTGAATGAAGAACCGAAGCCGGTAAGTTAAGATTTTCTTTTATAGAAACGTTTTCAAAGAAATAGTTTATTACATTGCCATCTCTGAGACTCTCACTGGCAAACAGGCTGTCTTCTTTCCGCGCTCTGGGAGAAGACTAAACTATATAAATTAGCACAAGGAAATGAAATTCGATCAGTCTGCTGCGACGTATATTTCAGGCGACGAGAAACGTGTAAGTGCGAAATTATAGTGCTTATATTACTAATTTCGCTGGTCGAAACTATAAAAAAAGCTTTGGCTGTTTTCGAATATGGTGCTTCTGCCGTACTTGACGACAGTTGCATTATAATAATTATACCGTAGTTGTTAGGGAACGATACCGACGCCGAGGACAAACTGATTTATATTTACTTACGAATATCGTGATACTCATGAATCCAGATCCATTCGAATTCAGAGTTTAATTCTCTATCGGTTTCAGAGCTTTCCTCAGCTGAATAGGTAAAGACAGCAATTGATTCTAAATAGAAACTCGACAAATTCGCCGTTCCGGTTCACATTCTCCCCAGGAAATTCAATGGGGTAGATTTTTGTGCCTTGTGCTTTGCTTGTTCGTTTTAGTACTGTTTGCGGCTGCTTAGCTTTCTCGCATTTCACGCCACGTTTTTCTTCATGAACCGAATAAGGAGATGAAGAAACCGTTATAACTGATGCCCAGTGGTAAATCCAAGGTCTGTCATTTTTCAGACATAGAAACAGCGCTCAGCTCACTTGAATTTATTTGCAGAATTAAAGAGCGTCTGCGTAGGAGGCTACATACTCACAGCATAGTTCGAAAAGAAGCCATATTCGATGTTCTATTTGCCACACACTGAGCTCACCTGAGTAATAAACCTAGAGAATTGTTTATTTTAAAAAGTAATCATATTCACGTCGTGTATATGAATGAATAATTTTTAGATGTGGTAGATAAAAGAACAATTTTCCAGTAGAGAACTGATTATGTGGTCTGAAATGGGGCAACTACAGTTCAGTGAATCCCGCTATCTCGAACACTCAAGGGGAATAAAAAACAGTTCGAGATATATAATAGCGGGGAGTTCGAGATTAAATGACTGAAAAACAAGGGCAATATGGGTTTGAGTTCGAGATAGCGGGGTGTTCGAGATAACCGAGTTCAAGATAGCAACAAACAAAAGCTAAGGTCCTTTGTTATTTATCGAGTTCCTGTCAAAATTAGGCTTCTCATCGGTAGGCTTATCCAAGGAAACTGAACCGGACGGCCACAAAGGGTTCTTCTAGGGGCACAGTTTTCTGCTGTTCTCAGTCACCTAATCGTGCAAAGTTATCTGGGTAAATTTTACGGAGGTAAAATCGGTTACATGCGAAAATGTCACTTTCCCGAAGTACTATTATTATATAGTATAATTTAAATAATTATTTTATTTTGTCCATTGCTTTGCAGGCACATCATGAAAAATTACGTTGACCTCATCATTACGGTCGCATTTCTGCATTTCGTGGTGGCAAGTTCAACTACTATCAATACATTATGTGAGTAGAAACATAAAATAAGCTTTGTTAAAAATCGTCTTTCTCATTTTATTATTATTATTTTTATTGTCTTCAGTTAATTTGCAGCATCTATTAATTTTAAACCAGGTAACAGAATAGCTAGATATAACTAGAGGCAGTTTTCGCGACGGAAATAAAACTATTATAACTTGCATGCATGCATGCACGACGGCGCCCCGCAAAATTAACGTTAAGTAGATCAAAGAGCCCTTTGTTTGTGTTCTTTGTCGTGAAACCAGTTTCGTATTTTCTTTCCGCAAAAATCTAGAGAGAAAAAAAAACCAGTCGAATCAGCTAAAGAACGGTCAAGTGCTATATTTAGAATATATGTATGATTCACGCCAGCGTATAGCAATTTGCTTACACATACTAAGTAAGTTACTTTTTCTGCATATATATTGTTAACGAAACTACTCCACTTTCTTTTCTATTTTGTTTTAGTCGTTGTCAGTATCCGGCCGGATCTTCCCCGGTAAAGCTTATAAAGGCGAAGTAATGCAGATCACAACATGCGAGTTAAATGAATTAACCTTTGAAAAACCTTCCCATTTTAAGGTGGACAAATGAAAGAAACTTCGTTGAGATTAATTTTTATTCGAACCGAAGGCAAGGAACATATTCAAAAGCGTAGCAATCTTTTCAATTTGTCTCACGCATCTTCTGTTGAAATAAAACGATTTTATTTTAGTCGTTAACTTTTCATTTGCAGTAATACAATCAAAAATCCAGTTTCGACCACACTCATTTCATTTTGTTTTCAAAAGAGATCATGTAGAACATAGTTAAATAGAGGGAAATGGTTATGAAACCCCGGCAAACTTCAAAGGAGCAAACAAAGAGGCCAAGATTTATGTTGGAAGGTCCATGACCGTGCACATCTTTTGTTTTGCGCTCATACACTATGCATGAATTACGTAATCGCAACTTTTCTATTGGTTAGTTGCTTGAACACACGTAACCACCTATTGTATTTTGTCAGGTTTTGTGCACGGTCAACTCCAAAATAGCGAACAAAAACATATAACAAAGAACTTTGCCAGGCTTCATAACCATTTCCCTCTATTAACTATGTGTAGAATGACCCCTCACGTGTTCCAAATATATATATATATATGTATGTGCAAAACATGTCAACCCTATTCAGACGGGGGCGGGTGGAATTTGTCCGCCGAGACTTTTACCGTTAATAACTTTGTTTTAATATTTAAGGAAAAGCCGCCAAACTTTTCGACTTTACCTAAAATTTATTTGGGAATAGTTTGGTATGACATGTCATTAATCACGTAACTTGCTGTTACCATGGCAAACCATATTTTGAAAGGCATGTTTTCCAAATTTTGGAATTTTCATGTTTTTTAAGGAAGAAAATAACTTTCTGGCATTAACTTTTACCTTTTTTTATCAGTTTAGCATTATTTTATTGGTTTTGTTTACTTTGAACCCTATTCTGCCTGGGCTTTTTTTTCGTTCCTGAGATTTCTAAATTGTTTCAGAAATGTCACAAAATCTCCAAATTTGCTTTGAAAAAATCAAGAAAAATATAAAGATGCTAAAACAGCAAAGATTTTGGAAGGATTTCATCGTAAAAAGCAAAAATTTTATGAAAACTGAAAATTAAGCTAAAAAAATCAACAAATTTGGGTAAAACGATCTGTATCTCAAAAAGTATTTGTGCTATAAAAATGAAACTTATGTGGTGCATAAAGCATTTAAACATGTTTATTTTAGTGGCAATTACGAATCAATTATGATATCATATCGCGCCGAAAAAACGTCATACTTTAAACCTGTCCGCCATCTTGGATCCGCCATCTTGGATTTTTCAATTGTTCAGAAATGTCAGAAAATCACCAAATTTGATTTGAAAAAAATCGAAAAACAATATAAGGATGCAAAAATTGCAAAGATTTTGGAAGAAACTCTTCGTAAAAAAGCGAAAATCTCATGAAAACGGACATTTAAACTGAAAATACCAAATTTGGCTAAAACGGCCTGTCAAAACTTGGTTGCCATGGAAACATCAAGTCACGTGATCAAAAAATTGGCACACCAAAATGTTCCCTGATAATTTTTAGGAAAAGCCATAAAGTTTGGCTATGATTGCTTGAATGCTCTTTAAGTACGATAAATTTGAAGTCAGCGCGGGCACTTTCTGCCCCCCCCCCCCCCCAGGCAGAATAGGGTTAAGTCATTATTGGTGGTTTTCTGACGTTTTGGAGAAATAAAGAAATCCAAGATGGCGGAGCCTTGATAGGGGTTATGACGTAATTTTTATGTCATATGACGTCATCATCTACAAGTTTCGTTGTCGTAGCTTTAAAAACCATAGAGAAACGGAGGTGGGGGGGGGGGGGGGGGGGGAGATTTTGGAGAACGGTCATTTAAAACTTTGAAGATCCCTTGATATTCTCTAGCCTGTGAATTTAGACCGTTTCTTACAGGTTAAAGTTCTTCCAATCAAGTGAGTAACGAAGGACCGCGAACGAAAATGCTTTGCTCTATTTTTTTGCGGCTACACCGTGCTGACGAGACCCAACCAGGTCGAAACAGCTGTCCACGGTTGCATTTTGGCTTTCAGTTTGGACTCTATCATGTCGTTGTCGCTTGAGTGTTCTACGTAGTATCAGCATTGCTTACTTTATTTGTATTTCTATTTTTGGCTTGATTAGATCTTTTACAGATCCTACGTATACCAGCAGCATTTTTCGTTCGCGGTCCTTTGCTACTTATTCACTTTTAGTTTTTTTTCGGACCGTAGATCCGTCTTCTCAGATCCGATATACTGTTTCTATTTTTTACATGGTTTTGCCCATGTATTCGCTGTGGAATAGTTCATGTCTATCCTCACTTTCCTTATCGCGACAACGACATGATATTTAAAATCATTTGCCTGTTGCTCATGGTCACGCGCTGTGCATGTGGCGTTGGCCAATAGATCGTTTTCACGTGACGTCATCAAAATGCTAAATTCAAAACTATTGATGCTACAAAGCTGTTCTTTCAGTATATTCTATACATCAGTGTCGTTAGTTGCTGGGGAAATTTTTGTGCCAGCAGATTGCTTCGTTTTGGAGATAAAGCGTTTTGAAATTGAGACGGCCTGGCTCAACGTGACCTGAAATGTTACAGAAACCAATATTTTCGCACTTTTAAATACTTTTCCGATATGCTAATAAGTTAAAAATGATAACTAAAGCATTCAGAAGTGAAAACGTATGACTTCCGTAGCAAAATCATTTTTATTCTCGCAGACATTTTTTGGCCGCCATATTGGTGGACCAAAGTGGTCCACCAATATGGCGGATTCATACTAAGTTCTGTAATTTTCCGAATATTGTTTTCCCAATAACTTCGTTGCAATGAACACTGCCACATCAAAACTTCGGGAATATATTTATTTCCACCTACTCTACAATCTCTGAGTTTGTAGATGTTTTTGGTGCACGCAAAACGATCTTGTTATTTTGGTGAAAACGATCTATTGGCAAACATTTGAAAAAAATGAGCTCATCTGAGGTCATTACCACGAGCAATTAGTAGACAATTAGCCTTCGTACTGTTTGCTCTATTTTGTGCGGCTACACCGTGCTGACGAGACCCACCCAGGTCGAAACAGCTGTCTACGGTTGCATTTTTGGCTTTCAGTTTGGACTCTATCATGTTGTTGTTGCTTTAAGTGTTCTACGTACGTAGCATGATATAGTACAAACCAACGGTGCCCTTCTTTCATTCTCCCTTCTTTTGCAAATCTTTTTGCACTCCCCGGATTGCACTAGCTACGAAAACTCGAAAGATGAAACACTTCATACATCCAGTCAGCATATTAATCATAACACCTCTTTGGTCCACCCCCCCCCCCCCCCCCCCCCCCCCGAAACGAACGAACGCACGAACGAACGCAGTATTCTGATTGGTCCAAAATGACAGATCCAATTATTGTGACAATGACCAGGGCAAACAAGGGCAACGGAGAAAATAGTCGGTTCAATTATTGTTTTGTTCAAGAGTGTTTCGCAAGCTTTTGATTAGACTTTCTCAAAGTCCGTTTTTCGCGTTTTGGTGATCGACTTGTGGCAAGTCTAGCTTTTGATCAATTCTGAACCTGCGTTTATACAGCTCAAGAGCAGTAAATTGTGTTATTGAAGGGAGATATGTTTTCGCTTTAATGCCGACTGGTTACAGGCAAAGCTGAACTAACCTGAACTATTCTCACTCGAAGAAAGGCAATCAAACACTGTAGTGTTAGATAACATTATTTGACCATTGACCCTGAAGCAACGCCAAGTTAAGAACTTTACTTTTCGCCGGTTTGTAACTTGTGCCTTCGCCGCTCCCGTAGGGCGCCGTGAACCCAAGCGAGATCGAGAGCTTGCTCGCAGGCTAGAAGATCACTGGTCATCACTCGCATTCTATGTTTAGTCTATGTTCTGCGATCGTGCATTCCACATATGTTTATTTTACCTAACTGAAAACATTACACGGACGTTTCTTTACAAAATATGGCAAGCGCTTTACTTTCAAGTGAACTATACTTTGGAAACCCTACTTCTTGACGGTTCCGGTGCTTGTAATTGGAAATAACGCATTAGTTGTCCTCCCACTCTGTTTGTTCGTGACACTTTCCTGTTGGAAAGCATTTGATCCTGTTGATCTGATGTCGCCGACAGAAGTTTGCATTTGGCTCTTGTTTCGCTCAGTAATACTGCCATTTTCCACCTTCGCTATATCACAGCGTTGAGTTTTCATCATCACAAGTTCCTGATTTTGTGACACAGGTTTATACAATCACGCTCTGACAAACTCTCTCGCACATCGCCGGCCAACACATCATCACGGCTGCCGTTGCGGAAACAAAGACTCCATCCGCACTTACAACAATCGCTAGCTGTGTTTACCGTTTTCTTTCCGCGCTACCCTACGAGCAGGCTATCTTGTACCTTCACCGCTCGCGCAAAACCGCCGTCTATGAAAATATCTGGTCCAAAAATAATTCCATGTGTAATGTTTGTTTACATTTTCCTCCAATTCTATTGGTTGGTTATTTGACAAATGAAGCGTGATGAGTTGTCACCAAGTTGACACCTCGCTGGGGGCGGCATTCAAGAAACCGGGCCTCGCGTGCAGGCTCTCATTTCATCGCCCACTCCCTCGCGCTCCGCGCTCGCACGTCACGCAATACTAAAGATAACGATCGCGCTCCGCGCTCATCGCGCGAATGAGAGCCTGCTCGCAGGCTATAAGAAATATTGAAAATTTAATGTAGTTTTAAAATTAGAATTTGAAGTTTAAAATTAGTAGATTGTCATTGACGACAGTTGATAACCACGCAAGAGTACCCGCATGGGTATCAACTGTCTGTTGGTGTTCCAAAAATCTTTTTTTCCTTCTATCCCTTCTTTAAACCTCTTAAAAGTTCATTGAAATTCACGTGTACCCCCGCCTTAACTGAATGTGGGATTGAGTTCCAGATCGACACGTCAATTCTTGCGAAATATTTTTCACTTTTTCTGTTCTTGAAAATTTCACAGAAAAGCACTCATTCGAAAATGATCAGGTGTTATAGTCACGTATTGTACTGATTTTGGTAAACTTTAATTAAGAAGATTTACATCAAATAACATAGTTGTTGAAAAATAAAAATGATATTGGAAGACAATATCATCTTATCTTATTTTATTTTATTTTATTTTATTTTATTTACGTTTGAAAGCTTTGAGAAGCATAAGCTCGTCTGTCTCCATCAGTTGGTCATCATCATCAGCGAGAGTCCATCATCATCTTCAAGCATAAGCTTCGTCTGCTTCCAGCAGTTGGTCATCATCAGTCAGCGAAAGACCATCATCATCTTCAAGCATAAGCTCGTCTGTCTCCAGCAGTTTGTCATCATCAGTCAGCGAGGGTCCATCATCATCTTCAAGCATAAGCTCGTCCGTCTCCAACAGTTTGTCATCATCAGTCAGCGAGAGTCCATCATCATCTTCAAGCATAAGCTTGTCTGTCTCCAGCAGTTGGCCATCATCAGTCAGCGAGAGTCCATCATCATCTTCAAGCATAAGCTCGTCTGCTTCCAGCAGTTTGTCATCATCAGTCAGCGAGAGTCTATCATCATCTTCAAGCATAAGCTCGTCTGCTTCCAGCAGTTTGCCATCATCAGTCAGCGAGAGTCCATCATCATCTTCAAGCATAAGCTCGTCTGCTTCCAGCAGTTTGTCATCATCAGTCAGCGAAAGTCCATCATCATCTTCAAGCATAAGCTCGTCTGTCTCCAGCAGTTTGCCATCATCAGTCAGCGAGAGTCCATCATCATCTTCAAGCATAAGCTCGTCTGTCTCCAGCAGTTTGTTATCGTCAGTCAGCGAGAGTTCATCATCATCTTCAAGCATAAGCTTGTCTGTCGACTCCAGCAGTTGGCCATCGCCAGTCTGCGAATGTCCGCCATCTTCTTTTAGCATAAGCTCGTCTGTCTCCAGCAGTTTGTCATCGTCAGTCAGCGAGAGTCCATCATCATCTTCAAGCATAAGCTCGTCTGTCTCCAGCAGTTGGCATCATCAGTCAGCGAGAGTCCATCATCATCTTCAAGCATAAGCTCGTCTGCTTCCAGCAGTTTTGTCATCATCAGTCAGCGAGAGTCCATCATCATCTTCAAGCATAAGCTCGTCTGCTTCCAGCAGTTTGTCATCATCAGTCAGCGAGAGTCCATCATCATCTTCAAGCATAAGCTCGTCTGTCTCCAGCAGTTTGTCATCATCAGTCAGCGAGAGACCATCATCATCTTCAAGCATAAGCTCGTCTGTCTCCAGCAGTTTGTCATCGTCAGTCAGCGAGAGTCCATCATCATCTTCAAGCATAACTCGTTTGTCTCCAGCAGTTTGTCATCATCAGTCAGCGAGAGTTCATCATCATCTTCAAGCATAAGCTCGTCTGTCTCCAGCAGTTTGTCATCATCAGTCAGCGAGAGCCCATCATCATCTTCAAGCATAAGCTCGTCTGTCTCCAGCAGTTTGTTATCGTCAGTCAGCGAGAGTTCATCATCATCTTCAAGCATAAGCTTGTCTGTCGACTCCAGCAGTTGGCCATCGCCAGTCTGCGAATGTCCGCCATCTTCTTTTAGCATAAGCTCGTCTGTCTCCAGCAGTTTGTCATCGTCAGTCAGCGAGAGTCCATCATCATCTTCAGCATAAGTTCGTCTGTCTCCAACAGTTTGTCGTCATCAGTCAGCGAGAGTCCATCATCATCTTCAAGCATAAGCTCGTCTGCTTCCAGCAGTTTTGTCATCATCAGTCAGCGAGAGTCCATCATCACCTTCAAGCATAAGCTCGTCCGTCTCCAGCAGTTTGCCACCATTTGTCAGCCAGAGTCATTCATCTCCTTTGAGCATACGTCCGCCTGTTTCCAACAGTTTGTCAGCATCAGTCAGTTCAAAAATTGAAGGTACACTTTATTATTTATTATTAAAGCTTTAATCATTGTAAACTATCAGCCTTGGAGATTGTGTTATGTTTTAAGAACACGATTTATAATTTGCCCGATTTCGATCGATGCCTATGAAGTAAATTGTCAGATAGCTCTGTATTAAAAGATTATCAAACTTTGGCGACTTCGAGAAAAACGATCAGGTTAATAGCCCCACAGCTGCACGACATCGTGGCGGCCATGTTGTTTTTGCTCTGGATGTTTGGCCCCAGGCCTTGTGCGCGGAAATATTTGAAATATTTGTACTGGAATAGATATTTGTACTGGGACATATATTTGTACTGGGATAAATAAATTTGGAAATTTGTACTGGAATATATATTTGTACTGGGAGATACATTTGTACTGGAATAGATAAATCTGTACTAGAATATAAATATTTGTACTGTAATAGATAAATTTGTATTGCCCCTGTGGGCCACCGTAATGACTTCAGTTAATTTCGTAATAATTATCAATCAATTTAATTAAGTCAATTAATTAAGTCAATTTAATCAAGTCAATCTGAATTCAATTAAGTCAATCTGAATTCAATTAAGTCAATCTGAATTTAACAAACAGAACAGTGGCTATTTATATTTCCATTTGCCGAGGAATAATGTACGGATATTCTTATTTACAGCTTCTATTATTCCATCAAAGACGAGTGTTACCATTTCAACAAGCAGTATTTTAGAAGTTCGTGGTAAGCATGTATTCATAAGCATGATTATGTATTCTTTATATACCGTATTTCCACAATCTATCGGCAATTTCTCAATTTGTTTACTTGGGATTCCCAGTCGATCTGTTGCTTTGGAAAACTTGAAAATTCACTGTCTTTGTATTAAACAAACAGCGACTGAACCATTGTATATATAACATAATATAGACACTTCCATTTAAATGTATGTAGATTCAGATAGAGAATGTTGTCGACCGCGAAAAGAACAGTCTTGTTTTAAGTACCGTCTTTTTCAGTTCGAAAAAGCAGACAGAATCAGAAGCGTTAATTATCTTCCATTAATTGCCGTTTTCTGAATAGTTTGACCCTTATTGCATTTTTGAGTAACCAAACGTTTTGGTCACTCCAAATTGACATAAGGATTTTCTCAGTTTCCTTCTTCACTTTGTTTTCACTGGAAGAAAGGCAAATGCCATTCCATGGATTCAAAGTGCAGGTAGGATTCAACGCCAGACCACGTACTTATCACGTGCCAAACATACGCTATGAGGGTAAATGATTGGTTGATGATGAGCTAAAGCCTCGCCCCAGTCATCCTCCTTTTCTCCCTTCGTCGCTTGTTGCTTGAGTTACTAAGGTAACCATACATATACATCAGGCGTCGAGGAAGTCATCAGGTAGACTGGGGACGAAAATAACATTTGCTCTACTTTTGAGAGTTTTGTAATATCCAAAAGTGAGCAATGATAGTCGCGATAGCACCGAGTGTGTTGTGTTGTTTGAAAAATTAAATAAGACAACACAATTTAACTCTTTGTTCGATCGACTGCCCTATCGCGTCAGAATTTGTCTATGATTGCTTTTGTATTATGTTTATTCTTCAATATTTTTTTTTTTTTCAGTATTATTATTAGGCATTAAGTTAATGCTTACCGTTTCTCGACCAATTCCTCTACTCTTCGTTTGTTTGTTTTTCGATCGGAAATCTTTATTATTTATTCATTTTCAGTTATCAAATCATCATTATTTGAGTCATTGTTTACGAGAGACCACGTTGAATACCTGTAGTAGCTTGAATGATAATGTATGCAGTTTAATGTTACTTACTTCTCGCATAAGACTTTTCATAGAGCAGGTCTAGCTGATATTCGTGTGGATAGAGGTGATCATCGAGTCAAGCCGAGCCTCAGTGAAGTAGATTGTGTTTTGGGTGTCTTAACAAACACGAGATATAAATACAATTTCACCGCAGTATGTGATCAGTAATCGTGATACCGCTCTATTTAGTGCTCGTTAGAATTTGGTTGTGTGCGTGATTGCTGTTTTGTTTGTTTGTTTGTTTGTTTGTTTGTTTGTCATGTGATATAGTTCCCCAATTTATTAAGGGGCTGTGTCACGCTATTTTCAGCAATTCTGTTACACGCAAACTAAACTTAGAGTATATTGAAACCACAAAATAATGGTTTCAAACCATAGAAAAACATAAAACAAATACTATAGGAAGCCGCAATGAATTGCGGATGGTCAAAATTGGACAAGATTGAAACGGATTGCGAAAAGGTTAACTTGAAAAACGACGGCTAGTCTTTTTTCAAGTTAAGTACATTTGTGTGAAACAAGTGGTAAATAATGCTTAGAAATCAGTGTGTTTTGTTATGTAAGCGAGATTCCATCTTTGAATTAATATTTCATTGACATGTTTGAGTTTATAGCTCGTAAAAAAAGATTACAGGGAAGAATAGCAAAAAGTAGCGTGACACAGCTCCTTTAATTGGGCGTCCACCGCATTACCCAACATCAGGAGAGTGATTTCTGTAATTTAAATCATTTTAGAACGGTCCTCATTCCTAATAAGCGCCCCTCCCCTTTCAAACAACATAAATGGTATACTGTAGTTTCTCTTGCGTTTATTATTGATCACACGTTATCACAGACAACGAGTCTTCTTAGGGTCTCAACTGGTATATCCATGCCAAAAATATAAAAGCCCAATCCCTAATACACACCCTGTCTTCATGAACCGCTCACATCTGAGCTTCGAAAATTAAATTATCGCGCCATTATTTCGCCAATCTAAGAGACACGATCTGAGGTACCTGGAAGAAGTCGCTAATTTTTGTAACTTATGTGATCTTATTAACTGTTGTGAGATAATTCATGTAAACTATGTTCTTTTTTCTTACCACTGTTCGCATGTACTCGTCACGTGCCTAGAATGGGCCAGATTTCTATCAGGTAGGTAAGAGGAAGCTTGGGCGCCAAAGACCACGTGGCCTACTGATGATCTGTGAACAGTATCATGTCCAAACTGGGATGAAAAAAAATGAGTAAGTTAGTGGATCTTCACGTTACGGTGTCTTTACTCGTCCTCCGTGTGTCGCCTATAGACTTACTCCATGTCGTTCGTTTTCATGACCACTGAAGAGTGTTTGATTCTCTCCGACCAAGCACAGTGGTTTATTGGAGCGAAGCGCGAGGGTTTTATTCAGAGTAGAAGAAGGCTTTTACGCGAGCCGACACGCGAGGCTAGTGTATCTCGCGCGAGATACAGGTCACACATTCCGCAGCCATACTCTCGCGTCACACCAACACTCAATGTAATAAACCTGCACGTCCTCCGCATCCAGGGGGTACTCCGGATTTAAAGTGACGAGAGGTGCGAATGGGGACATAAATTAAAACCTAAAAAAATCCCTAGGGCTTGAAGCGAAACGAAAAAAAATCCCCTGAACCAAAATTAAACCCCCAAAAATCCCATGCTGAATTTTTTAACCTTAACACATTTACTACTTTGCTTAAGTATGAGTGTACTACATATAAATACGGTAACAATTGTTTTACTGTGAATCTTTTGTCCCCAAAAACGCCCTTCTAAAATCAAACTACCCCAAAAAATACTTGCCAAATTTTCCTACCCAAAAAATCCTTCTCACCTCCCCGTCATTTTAAATCCGGAGTCCCCCCCCCCCCCCCCCCCCCCACACACTCCGGGCCCCCGCGTGTATGGCTTCTGTATATTTTCAGGATAACAAATAAAAACCAGCGTCTTGGAGCAAGTCTATGTGTCACCTTAAACTAGCCATTAGTGTAATTAACTTTTTCTTTCTTTAACTCAGTTAAATACAACAATTATTTATTATGTTAATCTTTAGTGAACTATTTCTGACAGTTTATTATAATAATTTTGAACTTGAAAATGGCGTCATGACGACTCCGAAACGTCGTTCGTTTATGCTTATGTATTACCAAACCTTTGCTTATAAATACAGCAAGTTATGTAAAGTATTGGAGGCCCTTAGCCTAATGACTATAGTGCGTTGGAGAGTGGGCCCTCTTTGTTAATTGTCGTGTTCTCGCAGTTCCTCTCTGGCCCAGGCGGATAAATGGGTACCCGGAAAATTTTTCAGGGCAAAATGATAAAATGCTGAAGTTAACCTGCGAGGGGAGTAGCAATATTCTTGGTCGCTTCATGCTATGGAGTTATACGTGCCAAAATAAAAATACTTTTCCTAGTATAAGGAAAAAAACAGTGGCAAAATTACTAGTGGAGTTCAACCACGAAATTTCCAATTTGTTTTGCGTGGGTCTGAGAGTAAAAATATAACTGATATGAGCGAACAGCTGTGTTCACCTGGCAATCATTTGCAACTGAAGATTTGTGGTATAATATACTTTCATTTGTAGATATTGCAGCCTTATCCCCTGTATACACTGTGAAACTTGCTGTTCATACATCACAATATAATATGGCATCAGACGGAAGTGCTCCGATTCATATCATACACTGGCATTGAGCAAGAACTCGTGGGAACGATAACCATTCCCAACCTCTCGGAAAACTGGCTAGAGCTGGGCCAAATAACAGTAAAGAACCTACTTCGACCTTCTGAGGATGTCGTTATTGATGGTCATTATCAAGAATATGCCCTGATTACCCAAGATCTATTTCTGTTTACTGGTTTATTGCGCATGAAAGTGGATCTTTCACAGGAGCATGAAGGCAAGGAACTCTGTGAAGCATTGGACTGAAGCAGAAGAAGTTTTCAAACAATAGTGGAAAAGTTAGCACAACAATTGATTGAGGAAATTACAGGATGAGTAGCAAACTTCCGCGTCGGAGAAAGAACTTATTAAATAGTAATATTAATAATAATAATAGTAATAGTAACTTTATTTAGATATATAAAAGTGACAGGGGTGATCGTCGTTAATTTTTAAAGGAACCTATCAGATAGGTACCAGAATCTTGTTTTGTTGGCGTGGCCGTTTAAATTCATGTTCATCCGGCCCAAGAGGTATCCGGGTGATCTTCCTGTCACTATTATATGGGAGGCCCTAGCCTGCGAGCAGGCTAACAATTTTTAGCAGGTGCTGGAGTAAAAGAAGCGCGAGTTGGAGGGGCGCGTGTGAGAGGAAGAAAACGCCTTTTTCTCCTGGCCTTCCTCGCGCTTGTCTTCTCTCTCGCGCGCGCGCGCCCCTAAAAACTCGTGCTCAGTCTCCACTACGTCCAAATACACAAATCTCTATTGGCAAAAGGCGTTTTTAAGCCATGGGTGGATTACAACAGTTCTGAGGGGTAAAAAGGACTAGCCTGATGTGCAGGCGTATTTTGTGCGAGCGAGCACTGAGTTTTAATATAAGCCGCCATCTTGGATTAGGAAAACGTTGGAGGCTTGGGGCGAGTACAAAGGAATGGAGAAGGGAGTGGGAGTCTCCCAACTCTCCGCGTTTTGCGAATCCAAGATGGCGGCTAAACAGATAAACCATCGCTTACCCACCAAGAAAATCGCCTGCACTGCAGGCTAAAAAAGGACTCGTCTTTTAATTGTTATATAAAGTGTTTTTAGTAGGACGTCCGATCCGGGTGAAATTTTTTTTTACGCCCACTTCAAGATGGCGGCCATTTACATTTTCTATGTTTTTAAGCGATTAAGAGGCTGTCCGCTTAAGAACGGATAAGGCAAATTTCGGCCCTTCACCGATTTGCCTAATATTTTCAGTGAAAGTTAACCATTATATCCCATCAACAAATATCACATTTATTTGGATCAATTCCTTCTTTTTCATTTTTTGCGAGGCCATTTTCAACATAACCTCAAAATTATGCAAATTAGCTTTGAGGACTCTACAATTTAGCTATAAATGTCGGGCGCTACTAAAGCCCAATTTATTGTCCAAACCAACTGCATATTTTATATATTCAAGTTTTTCATCTTTCTTCAACAGTTTAAACGTTTAATAATTGTATTTTATCAAATTTTGACTGAGTTATGAATTTTCTAAGATACCTTCTCTCGAACCCCGGAATTTGCGAAACGTGACATACCTATAGTTGAAAATTATTTTCTCTTATGTGGGACCTGACCTAGAGTCAAATCTGTTATAACTCAAAAGTACTAACACCAATCTAATAAATTATAGAATAAAATTTGTGGGCACTTAAAGCTGCGCGTCGTACAGAGCTCTGCGAATTTCCAAATTATTCGCCATTTTGATCGAAACCAAAGATAAGGCGGTCCGAACGATAGACCAATTTCTCAGCTGAAAACGCTTGGAGAAACAATAATAACCGCTAAACGGCAGACCTATGCCTTGTAAATAAATATTATTCGTCGTTTTAGCTGTTGTTTTGGGAAAAATCGGCGTATTTTCAAAAGTAAACAGCGATAAATATTTCCTTTCAATTGATATATGCAAATTAGCTGCATATTAAATTTCGTGTTGCGATGGGATTTCTTTATCTATTCCACAAAACATTTTCCTTGAGAGACTCTTGAGAATATTTTCCAAGAGAAAGAATTGATTTCTATGTGGAGTAAAAAATGTTTCAGCCTCTATGTGAAAGCGTTTTGTTCAGATTGTGAACTATATTTTGATTTCCCGCAGTGTTTGTTTTGCTAGCCGGACACAGTTGTTCATTTCATATTCCTGAATTCAAATTCTTGTACGAATGACTTCAGTTGATCAGTTAGGTCTTTTCCCGGTATCTTTCAAGACAAAGAATTGTTTATTACCTGGGGAATAAATTCTTTTAGCCATTATGTGAAAGCTTTCCTTTAGTTTATGAGCCATTTCTATTTATAACGCAGTGTTTGTTTTGCATGATTCACTTGTTCATTTCATACCATTCTACAGCTGATTCTAGTTCAATTAAAGCATTCACATTCTTGTATGAATGACATCAGTTGTTCAATCAGGTCTTTTTTCCTATCTCTTGATTTAAATTGCACTTCAAAATGTCGCAAGATTTGTTTCAGCATGCAGGTCCCCTCCCCCCCCCCCCCCCCCCCCCCCCCCCTTCACCCCTCCAACGCCTGCGGGCTCGCGAGGCTCGTGCGTGCATTATCGGCGCTCGCCTCTCGATTCTCGTGTCACGAATCTATATCTCGAGAGAAGAAAGTGAGACTGTTTTGCAATATATACTGGGAGAATATCGATCGGTCCTAGGCCTTGACAGTATTAACGTTCGAGCGCAGCGAGGTCCATACCGACGGCCGATATTCTCCCAGTACGCCCCTGAGCAAGCTTGGTTAATAAAAGATATATTACACATTTGTGCTTACAAAATAGCTGTGGAAATTAAACCATAACAATGCACGAAACTTTACCCGGTCCGATAATTAGAAAATATCAGACCGGCCATAAAGCATTCTGATTGGCTGAATTTAGTTATTGCTCCTCTCTACTGTCTTAGTCGTGTTATAAAACTAATTATCGTAAAAAAACAGTATAGCGAAACAAACTTTTCAGTGGCGACTGGTATGACATAAAATTATCGATGACTGATATTAATTTTTTTTTTATATACATGTAAAGGAAACTGGATAGCGTGTCAGAATTGTGAGAAGGAAATGGTGGAAATGTTTGAATTAGAAAATAAAACTTATATGAAACAATACATTGACACTGGCGAAAAAAACCACTGGAACCACAAGGATAATGGTACTTACGTGAACCAACAGCAGCATTTTCGCTAATAGAATAGAATAGAATAGAATAGAATAGAATAGAATAGAATAGAATAGAAAACTTTATTATCGTGTCAATGCCTTATAGCCTGGGAAAATCCCATACTAATTTGGGGACACACAAAAAAAATCCTTATTTCGTCGGCCATTTGGAAGTTTATGATATGTCTTCCTGCCACACTTGTATTCTTCCCAGTATGGCCAGGGTATTGGCAGGACTTCGGGGCTCGATCGCCAGAATCTTCCAAGTGAATGTCTGTGCCTCGGGCAGATGGTCATGCTCGCAAGCTGGGTCGCCGACAAACCGCGAATACCCGCTCTGGCCAAGATTAGCTCGGCTTCGGTAACATCACCGAATTTCGATAAATGGCAGCTCGCCAAATGCGCCGAAATATCCGAGTTGCAATCAGAGAGCGAAACGGGATTCTCCTCGTCCCTACTAGAGCCACACGGAGTCTGTAATATTTCGTGCAGAGAACAACTGTAGGGAATATCAGACATTTTGCGCAATATATACGGACGTTCTCGGGATAGACTGAGAGGGTTCTGACAAAATATACAATCTGACGCACATTTCTAGCTATTTCTCATTTAATTTAATTTAAAAGAGTGAAATTGTAAAACAAACACTGTGTTGCCGCATCGTGGAAAATGAAAATAGCCCACAAACGAGTTTTCAAAAAACTTTCACATAATGGCTGAAACAATTTTTTTCCCCCGTGGCAGCGACAGGAAAAATACCTGACTGAACAACTGATGTCATTCGTATAAGAATTTGAACACTTGTAAAAGTTCTTACGGAAAATGTTTTGTGGAATAGAAGCTAATAGATAAAGAAATCCCATCGCAACACGAAATTTAATATGCAGCTAATTTGCATATATCAAGGAAATATTTATCTGTTTACTTTTGAAAATACCCAGATTTTTTCCGAAACAACAGCTAAAACGACGAATAATATTTATTTACAAGGCATAGGTCTGCCGTTTAGCGGTTATTATTGTTTCTCCAAGCGTTTTCAGCTGAGAAATTGGTCTATCGTTCGGACCGCCTTATCTTTGGTTTCGATCAAAATGGCGAATAATTGGGAAATTCGCAGAGCTCTGTACGGCGCGCAGCTTTAAGTGCCCACAAATTTTATTCTATAATTTATTAGATTGGTGTTAGTACTTTTGAGTTATAACAGATTTGACTCTAGGTCAGGTCCCACATAAGAGAAAATAATTTTCAACTATAGGTATGTCACGTTTCGCAAATTCCGGGGTTCGAGAGAAGGTATCTTAGAAAATTCATAACTCAGTCAAAATTTGATAAAATACAATTATTAAACGTTTAAACTGTTGAAGAAAGATGAAACTTGAATATATAAAATATTCAGTTGGTTTGGACAATACATTGGGCTTTGGTAGCGCCCGACATTTATAGCTAAATTGTAGAGTCCTCAAAGCTAATTTGCATAATTTTGAGGTTATGTTGAAAATGGCCTCGCAAAAAATGAAAAAGAAGGAATTGATCCAAATAAATGTGATATTTGTTGATGGGATATAATGGTTAACTTTCACTGAAAATATTAGGCAAATCGGTGAAGGGCCGAAATTTGCCTTATCCGTTCTTACGCGGACAGCCTCTTAAATATTGTTTCAGGTTAATCAACAGTTTAGAATTTGAATTTAGCCAACGTTTTACCGTTTGGGGTTAAAAAAATGGTTTAAATTTTGATGTTAAGTAGCGATTTTATGATTCGTTCGTAGTAAACCGGTTAGTATTGGTCACTATTAACGTATGTTACGGGAGCACGGCGTTATTGCCTTAAAAATTAGTGTTTCGGGCAGCAAGCGGCTCGATTGTGTTGTGTTAGGGAATAAGGTTATTGTGGGTTAGAATCAGCTCAATTCATGAACTGTGCTCCCTTTTTTGTGGAAAAAGTCTTAACGCCGCCATCTTGCCGCCATCTTGCCGCCATCTTGCCGCCATCTTGAAGTGGGCGTGAAAAAAAAAATTGCCCGATCCGGTCCGATCAGTCTGGCTAGCGTAAGTGAAAGCTTTATAGTTTCTCTTTTTCGCGTCTTAAAGATGATTTACAGTCCGTACTGCGCAATCTCCGCCTGTTATGTTTTATGAGTCGCATACGAAGGAATGTATAAATACTAGCGAAAATAGAAATTGTTGTACAAAATTACATTTTTCTTCATTATTAACGCCAGATATCATAACAAGTTACCATATTAACAATGTAACCTGTCAAAATCACACTTAATTTTAGCTTAGAGTGCTTATAACTGGAAAACGAGCTCGGTCACGCCCATTTTCTATTAGCGACCTTTAGATCGAATTAAGTACGAGTACGAGATTGACTACGAGTACGACTTTCGAATTTCAAATCAGTCACGTTCCCAGAGCTTGTAAAAAAATATTGAAGCATTTCATTCCCAAGAATGATCGACAAGGATTTTTTCTTACAAAATCAGAGCACTTTCAACTTGAAGTGGAAAGGTGACGAGAAAGCACCTTGAAGAGCAGTCTTGTTGAGTGAGCATTGATTGACTGGAACACTTTTAAATTCAACGATGAATAGAACGTACGCAAACTTTATCGTCCGTTCGGACGTTCTATTCATCGTTAAATTTAAAAGTGTTCCAGTCAATCAATGCTAATAAAGCTTTGGAATACAACTATTCACATTATCAAGCATGCGAGGGGAAAGTTTTAAACAAATCTATCGAGCCGTTTTTAAGATTTTCGCAAAAGCGCTCAAAGTCGAAAATTACCCGAATTATAATACAGGCTGCGAAATTTCTGAACGGTGATTGGTTCGAACGAGCTGTATTTATCTCAAATACTGAGATACTTACATGTAGAAATTACAGTTTCCAAATATGGCAAGTGTAACAATTGACTCTAAGAAGAAAAAAACAAGATGGCGGACATTTCTATTGTTTAGCGTGTGGACTAAAGTGGGCATTTCAACGAGATTATCTGTCAAAGTGTCCAAAAACCTACGAATATTGAAAGCAAAACACTTTTGTGTGGTATGACTAAGCTGAACAAAGCATTCCATTGCTTATTATATTATTTCCAAATACTACTACACCTCATGCTATTACCTATACAAATATAATGGGGGTGACCTTTGGAAAAATGCTCGTTCTCGGGATCGCATAAATGAAAATCAACAAAACTTTCATGGCGTCAAAACATGAGTTCCAGACACATTTTGGCTAATTCCGAAGTAATTTTATCAAAATAGTATGTATCTTTCGGTCCATTTTCTGTTATTATGCAACAATTAAGGTTTGAAATGTTTTTCCATTTTATTCGAAATCAAACATACATATATTTATTTATTCTGGTATATTTTATTTGCCATATAGCATAGTTTAAGATATTGGTATTGGCTTTTCTTGATGACGTCTGGATCGTGCAGAATTTAAGTTTAACTGATTTCAAGGTTTTCTGTTTATCGTTGCCATGGAAATATCGATTTCACTAAAAAGTACATCATAGCAAACTTTACTCTAAGACTACTTATTGGTGTAAATTTCACATCGATCCGATTGAGAAAAGTCTGCTAAAAAGCTGGTTGAAAACAGTTGGTATGGCACCCGAAAAACTGTATCGAAACACCTTAAAAGGGGCCTGGTAACTAGTCAAAATCTCTTTTTATATATTTTGCCTATGCAGGCTTGCCAACGCGGGAAAACTTTCTGCACTTTTAAACAGAGTCTAGAAACAAATCAAATTAAACGCTGACTTTTGATGGGGCTTATTAAAAAAGTTCTAAAGGGGATCGACTAATGATTAGAGAGAGCTAGGGACTAACATAGTCCTTACACTCAGTAATTAGGGATTCAAGGACACGCCACCAATCATCCCCTGTCTTTAAAAACGTCGTTTGTGTTGTAACGCCAATGTGCAACCCAAGGTGGCACAAGACGTGTCATTTTGTTTTGACAAATGTAAAAAATACAGAGGTAAGAACTATGTGACATGAGACAAGCCTGAGTTGTTATTGCGCTATGATCGCTATGCAAGGTACACTAGACCACGCGCGTCGCGTATCCTCGAGGTGACTTTCGCGCGCGCTCGCGTGCTCTCCGCCCACTCCACTTATCCCTGAGAAAAATGAGGGACTGCTCGTAGTCTATTGTTTCGGTACTTTAGAAAACTTCACTCATCACTGATGTAACTAACAGGATTGGTAGTTCTTTGTAGGGTTAAATACTAAATTCGATTGTGAGACGACATTATGACTTTATACTAATAACGGCTAGTTTGGAGATAATATAATGTTACTCACGGAACACCAATGAAAGTAGCTGATATAATTTAACTTATAACTCACCCCAGGGGGGGGTACTCCCTGACATTTTTGGTGGGGGTGTGCGGCCCGCTTCTTGAAACCCTTACCCTATTTCAGATCAAAATATGTGATTCTCCATACCCTATTTCAGACCCATAAAATTAGTACACGTGTCTTATACATGACTTCAGCTACCCAGGAATGGCTTCCATTTGCGCAAACATTTAAAAGGGCTTCAAATTCCCGATGTTAATGGAAAAAAACAGTTTCGTCTAAAAGCCAAACCAAATTCCAGACCAGAGTGCACAAAACATACCCTATTTCAGACCAAAATGGTCAAAATCTATACCCTATTTCAGACCAAAACGGCTCAAAAATCATACCCTTTGGGGCGGCACACACCTATATAGCTTATATAAGGGAGTACCCCCGGCCGGGTAATTCACTCAGAGCTTTGGTTTTGGTGAAACACGATTGAATAAGATTCATCTAATATGAAGTACGGCAT
This sequence comes from Desmophyllum pertusum, assembly GCA_029204205.1. NCBI lineage: Eukaryota > Metazoa > Cnidaria > Anthozoa > Scleractinia > Caryophylliidae > Desmophyllum > Desmophyllum pertusum. The sequence goes on along the minus strand of MU826839.1, from coordinate 569,443 downwards.
CTGAACAGCTATTTGCATTGCTTGCGGTATAACATTAATTCTCCAGCTAGTGCGCAATAGTGTGACACGAGGGAGAGTTACAAGGGGTTCTTCATTCTCGTTCCCAGATCCTCCGTTTCTTTTGGTCACGACATTAAAAAAAACCCGCGTAGCTCTGGGGACGAGAATGGGGGTAGTATTAGGGAGTTTAAGCAAATCGCTACGGCTGGGACACAGCGGCAAAATGAGTGCGCGTGCGCCAACCTGCTCGCTCATTTCCATACAAACATAATGGCGGCAATTCAAAAATTCCCGGAATTTGTTTTCATTTCGCTGGGATAAGGCCGTCACGGAACAGATAAGGTTTTTACCTTGAAAACAATTCCGAGAGAGACTCATGTTTCACTTACGATCGCTCGACTTCGAGCGATAAATTCACTATTGTGGAAAAGATAATTAGTTTGCTAAAAAAGATATGTGAAAGAAGAGTCTCTCTCGGAATTGTTTTCAAGGTAAAAACCTTATCTGTTCCGTGACGGCCTTATCCACGCGAAATGAAAACAAATTCCGGGAATTTTGAATTGTCGCCATTATGTTTGTATGGAAATGAGCGAGCAGGTTGGCGCACGCGCAGTCATTTTGCCGCTGTGTCTACGGCTGGCGCAATCTCGACCCAGAGCCCTTCTCTTTTGCGCATGACCGAGGGAGAGAAGAGCTCTGGGGAACCCTGGGACAGAGCTTGCTCTGATTGGTTTTCGCATGAAACAATAAAAATGCTTCTGATTGGTCAATTTGTTACGCGCGAAAAGAAAATTTCTAGGGAGGGGTGGAGAATGTGTAGTCATTTGTAAATAATGGCGGCTGCGAGTTAGCTGCCAAGTCTTTTGCGAAGCTGCGTTGACTGCGTTGGAGGAAGTTCTCGAAGGGATATTGGTACAAAAAGGATACAGTATGTATTTTTAAATATCGTCACTGACCTATGAGCTGCTTCCTCGTGATTTTCATGTTTATCTATTGAGTCGGAGTGGAGAAGTAGTTCAGGCCGAGCGGACAGAAACATACAGTTCATCTTTTTGTCGTTTTAATCGATCTCTCGATCGATCTCTTCTTTTATATCGCTAAGATCCACTCTAGGTGATGTACCAGAACTTAATATTTATTAGAGAAAGGACATTTTTGCGATATGATATACCCTGTGTTTTGAGTTTCGAGATTTTGAACATATCGTAAAGAATCGTGGAAATGGCAGTGACAGGACTACAATCGAAGCTCTCGACCTCTGAGCGGACACTCTTGCCACCCTGACAAAACCCCGCTTGAACTCTAGCTCATGCAAACTAGCTCTGTATTTACACATTCCCGTAAGCGGCAAGCTCCATTTGCGGACAATTTTTCTGATTCCCGAGGGTGTCCGACTGTGTATTTTCAGTATTTTTGCCGAAGCTTTAAGTAAGGTTCCTATGTTGGTTGTTGAAATGAGCTGGTCCTGCACAGTTATTTTATTTACCTTTTGAAAATATTCTAACCACTTTATTTATTATCTGCATTTTCAGAATTTTAAAGTGAAATAAATATTATTATGTTGTTATTGAAGTCGTTTATATTTATTTTTTCAGGATGTTCTGGTTCTCTCCAAATTTATTCAATTCGTCAAATATTATGGCGAACACTGCATCACACTAAATCAGTACTAAGATGTAAAGTATTTGAGTCATGACCATGTTATTTGACCA
>MU826839.1:497610-567231 GCA_029204205.1 Desmophyllum pertusum | reverse complement strand
TAATCGCTTAAAAACATAGAAAATGTAAATGGCCGCCATCTTGAAGTGGGCGTAAAAAAAAATTTCACCCGGATCGGACGTCCTAACTAAAAACACTTTATATAACAATTAAAAGACGAGTCCTTTTTTAGCCTGCAGTGCAGGCGATTTTCTTGGTGGGTAAGCGATGGTTTATCTGTTTAGCCGCCATCTTGGATTCGCAAAACGCGGAGAGTTGGGAGACTCCCACTCCCTTCTCCATTCCTTTGTACTCGCCCCAAGCCTCCAACGTTTTCCTAATCCAAGATGGCGGCTTATATTAAAACTCAGTGCTCGCTCGCACAAAATACGCCTGCACATCAGGCTAGTCCTTTTTACCCCTCAGAACTGTTGTAATCCACCCAGGCTTAAAAACGCCTTTTGCCAATAGAGATTTGTGTATTTGGACGTAGTGGAGACGAGCACGAGTTTTTAGGGGCGCGCGCGCGCGAGAGAGAAGACAAGCGCGAGGAAGGCCAGGAGAAAAAGGCGTTTTCTTCCTCTCACACGCGCCCCTCCAACTCGCGCTTCTTTTACTCCAGCACCTGCTAAAAAATTGTTAGCCTGCTCGCAGGCTAGGGCCTCCCATATAATAGTGACAGGAAGATCACCCGGATACCTCTTGGGCCGGATGAACATGAATTTAAACGGCCACGCCAACAAAACAAGATTCTGGTACCTATCTGATAGGTTCCTTTAAAAATTAACGACGATCACCCCTGTCACTTTTATATATCTAAATAAAGTTACTATTACTATTATTATTATTAATATTACTATTTAATAAGTTCTTTCTCCGACGCGGAAGTTTGCTACTCATCCTGTAATTTCCTCAATCAATTGTTGTGCTAACTTTTCCACTATTGTTTGAAAACTTCTTCTGCTTCAGTCCAATGCTTCACAGAGTTTCTTTGCCTTCATGCTCCTGTGAAGAATCCACTTTCATGCGCAATAAACCAGTAAACAGAAATAGATCTTGGGTAATCAGGGCATATTCTTGATAATGACCATCAATAACGACTATCCTCAGAAGGTCGAAGTAGGTTCTTTAGCTGTTATTTGGCCCAGCTACTAGCCAGTATTTTCGAGAGGTTGGGAATGGTTATCGTTCCCACGATTGTTTTCTTTGCTCAATGTCCAGTGTATGATATGACTCGGAGCACTTCCGTCGGATGCCGTATATTATATTGTGATGTATGAACAGCAAGTTTCACGAGTGTAGTACAGGGGATAAGGGGCAATATCTACAGAATGAAAGTATATTATACCCACAAATCTTCAGTTGCAAGTGATTGCCAGGTGAACACAGCTGTGCGCTCATAGCAGTTATATTTTAACTATCAGACCCACGCAAAACAAATTGGAAATTTCGGGGTTGAACTCCCTTATTAATTTTGGCCACTGTTTTTTTTTGCCTTATACTAGGGAAAGTATTTTTATTTTGGCACGTATAACTCCATAGCATGAAGCGACCAAGAATATTGCTACTCCCCTCAGCAGGTTAACTTCAGCATTTTATATCATTTTGCCCTGAAAAATTTCGCGGGTACCCATTTATCAGCCTGGCCCAGAGAGGAACTGTCGAGAGACACGAACAATTAACAAAGAGGGCCCACTCTCGCAACGCACTATAGTCATTAGGCTAAGGGCCTGCCAATACTTTACATAACTTGCTGTATTTATAAGCAAAGGGTTGGTAATACATAAGCATAAACGAACGACGTTTTCGGAGTCGTCCATGACCGCCATTTTCAAGTTCAAAATTATTATAATAAACTGTCAGAAATAGTTCACATAAAGATTAACATAATAAATAATTGTTGTATTTAACTGAGTTAAAGAAAGAAAAAAGCTTAATTACACTAATGGCTAGTTTCGAGGTGGGACCACATAGACTTGCTCCAAGACGCTGGTTTTTATTTGTTATCCTGAAAATATACAGAAGGCCATCCACGCGGTGGCCCGGAGTGTGTGGGGGGGGGGGGGGGGGGGGGGGGGGGGGGGGGGACTCCGGATTTGAAATGCCGGGGAGGTGAGCAAGGGATTTTTTTGGTTAGGAAGAAAATTTGGCAAGTATTTTTTTTGGGTAGTTTGATTTTAGAAGGGCGTTTTTTTTTGGGCGCAGGCGCAACACAAGATTCACAGTAAAAAAAAACATAAAAAACAATTGTTACCGTATTTATATGTATTAGCACTCATTACTTAAGGCAGAAGTATTAAATGTGTTAAGGTTAAAAAATTCAGCATGGGATTTTTTGGGGTTTAATTTTGGTTCAGAGGGTTTTTTTAAGTTTGCGCTTGCAAGCCCTAATGGATTTTTTTTAAGGTTTTAATTTATATGTCCCTCATTCGCACCTCTCGTCACTTTAAATCATCCGTAGTACCCACCCCCTGGATGCGGATGGACGTGCAGGTTTATTACATTGAGTGTTGGTGTGAGACGAGACGCGAGAGATATGGGCTGCGGAATGTGTGACCTCTGTACTCGCGCGCTCGCGCGCCCAACAGTATCTCGCGCGAGATAACCTAGTCCTCGTCGTGTCGGCTCGCGTAAAAAGCCTTCTTCTTACTCTGAATAAAACCCGCGCGCTTCGCTCCAATAAACCACTGTGGCTTGGTCAGCAGAGAATCAAACACTCTTCAGTGGTCATGAAAACGAACGACATGGAGTAAGTCCTATAGGCACGACACACGGAGGACGAGTAAAGACAACCGTAACGTGAAGAGCCAACCAGCTAACTTAATTATTACTAACTACTCTTTTTTTTTGTTCATCCGCGCGAGTTTGGACATGATACTGTTTGCACCCGAGATCATCAGTAGGGCCACAGGGTGGTCTTTGGCGCCCAAGCTTCCTCTTACCTACCTGATAGAAATCTGGCCCATTCTAGGCACGTGACGGCAGTACATGCGAACAGTGGTAAGAAAAAAGAACATAGTTTTACATGCAATATCTCACAACAGTTAATAAAGATCACATAATTTACAAAAATTAGCGACTTCTTCTCAGGTACCTCAGATCGTGTCGCTTAGATTGTGGCCGAAATTAATGGCGGCGATAATTTAAATTTTGCGGGAGAGCTCAGATGTGAGCGGTCCATGAAGACAGGGTGTGTATTAGGGATTGTTGCTTTTAATATTTTTGGCATGGATATACCAGTTGAGACCCTAAGAAGACGCGTTGTCTGTGATAACGTGTGGATCAATAATAAACGCGCTAGAGAAACTACAGTAGTACCATTTATGTTGTTGTGAAAGGGGAGGGGCGGCTTATTAGGAATGAGGACCGTTCTAAATGATTTAAATTAAAAGAATCACTCATCTGATGTTGGGTAATGCGGTGGACGCCAATTAAAGGAGCTGTGTCACGCTACTTTTTGCTATTCTTCCCTGTAATCTTTTTTACGAGCTATAAACTCAAACATGTCAATGAAATATTAATTCAAAGATGGAATCTCGCTTACATAACAAAACACACTGATTTCTAAGCATTATTTACCACTTGTTTCACACAAATGTACTTAACTTGAAAAAAGACTAGCCGTCGTTTTTCAAGTTAACCTTTTCGCAATCCGTTTCAATCTTGTCCAATTTTGACACATCCGCAATTCATTGCGGCTTTCCTATAGTATTTGGGTTTTATGTTTTTCTATGGTTTGAAACCATTATTTTGTGGTTTCAATATGACTCTAAGTTTAGTTTGCGTTGTTGTTAACAGGACGGGAATTGATGAAAAATAGCGTGACACAGGCCCCCTTAAATAAATTGGGGAACTATATCACATGACAAACAAAACAACAAACAAACAAAACAAACAAAACAGCAATCAACGGCACACAACCAAATTCTAAAGAGCACTTAAAATAGAGCCTGGTAATCACGATTCCTGGATAAACATACTGCGGTGGAAATTGTTATTTATTATCTCGTGTTTGTTACAGAACACCCAAACACAATCTACTTCAATGAGGCTAGGCTTGACTCGATGACTCACCTCTATCCACACCGAAATATCAGCTAGACCTGGCTCTATGAAAAAAGTCTCTATGCGAGAAGTAAGTAACATTAAAACTGCATTACAATTATCCAATTCAAGCTACTACAGGTATTTCACGTGGTTCTCTCGTAAACAATGACTCAAATAATGATGAATTTGATAACTGAAAATGGAATAAATAATAGAAAGATTTTCCGATCGCAAAAAAACAAACAAAACGAAGAGGTAAGGGAATTGGTCGAGAAACGGTAAGCACTTAAATTAATGCCTAATAATTAATACTGAAAAAAAAAAAAATATATGAAGAATAAAAACCTATAATACAAAAGCAATCATAGGACAAATTCTGACGCGAATAGGGCAGTCGATCGAACAAAAGAGTTAAATTGTGTCTGTTTTCTTAATTTAATTTATCAAACAACACAAACACACTCGGTGCTATCACGACTATCATTGCTCCACTCTTTGGATATTACAAAACTCTCAAAAAGTAGAGCCAAATGTTATTTTCGTCCACAGTCTACACTGATGACTTCCTCGACGCCTGATGGTAAATGTATGGTTACCGTAGTAACTCAAGCAACAAGCGACGAAGAAGGAGAAAAGGAGGATGACTGGGGCCGGAGGCTTTTAAGCTCATCATCAAACCAATCATTTACCCTCATAGCGTATGTTTGGCACGTGAATAAGTACGTGCGTCTGGCGTTGAATCCTACACTGCACTTTTTGAATCCATGGGAATGGCATTTGCCTTTCTTCCAGTGCAAAAACAAAGTGAAGGAAGGAAAAACTGAGAAAAAAATCAATTATGTCAAATTTGGAGTGGACCAAAAACGCTTTGGTTACTAAAAAATGCAAATAAGGGTCCAAACTATTCAGAAAACGGCAATTAATGGAAGATAATTAGCGCTTCTGATTCTGTCTGCCTTTTCGGAACTGAAAAAGACGGTACTTAAAACAAGACTGTTCTTTTCGCGGTCGACAAAACATTCTCATATCTGGAATCTACATACATTTTAAAATGGAAGTGTCTATATTTTATGTTATATAATACAAATGGTTCAAGTCGCTTGTTTGTTTAATACAAAGGAGAGTGGAATTTTCAAGGTTTCCAAAAGCAAAAGATCGGGACTGGGAATCCCAAGTAAACAAAATTGAGAAATTGCCGATAGATTGTGGAAATACGGAGGATCTAAAGAAAACATAATCATGCTTATGAAATTACATGCCTTACCACGAACTTCAAAAAATACTGCTTGTTGAAATGGTAACACTCGTCTTTGATGGAATAATAGAAGCTGTAAAATAAAGAATATCCGTACATTATTCCTCGGCAAAATGGAAATATAAATAGCCAATGTTCCGTTTGTTTAACTTCAGATTGACTTAATTGAATTCAGGATTGACTTAATTGAATTCAGATTGGGCCTTGATTAAAATTGACTTAATTAATTGGAACTTAATTAAAATGATTGTTAATTATACCGAAATTAAAACTGAAGTCATTACGGTGGCCCACAGGGGCAATAATCAAATTTATCTATTACAGTACAAATATATTAGATTCTAGGTACAGATTTATCTATTCCAGTACAAATGTATCTCCAGGTACAAACCTATATATGTCCAGTACAAATTTCCAAATTTATTTATCCCAGTACAAATATATGTCCCAGTACAAATATCTATTCCAGTACAAATATTTCAAATATTTCCGCGCACAAGGCCTGGGGCCAAACATCCAGAGCAAAACAACATGGCTGCCACGATGTCGTGCAGCTGTGGGGCTATTAACCTGATCGTTTTTCTCGAAGTCGCCAAAGTTTGATAATCTTTTAATACAGAGCTATCTGACAATTTACTTCATAGGCATCGATCGAAATCGGCAAATTATAAATCGTGTTCTTAAAACATAACACAATCTCCAAGGCTGATAGTTTACAATGATTAAAGCTTTAATAATAAATAATAAAAGTGTACCTTCAATTTTTGAACTGACTGATGCTGACAAACTGTTGGAAACAGGCGGACGTATGCTCAAAGGAGATGAATGACTCTGGCTGACAAATGGTGGCAAACTGCTGGAGACGGACGAGCTTATGCTTGAAGGTGATGATGGACTCTCGCTGACTGATGATGACAAAACTGCTGGAAGCAGACGAGCTTATGCTTGAAGATGATGATGGACTCTCGCTGACTGATGATGACAAACTGTTGGAGACAGACGAGCTTATGCTTGAAGATGATGATGGACTCTCGCTGACTGACGATGACAAACTGCTGGAGACAGACGAGCTTATGCTAAAAGAAGATGGCGGACATTCGCAGACTGGCGATGGCCAACTGCTGGAGTCGACAGACAAGCTTATGCTTGAAGATGATGATGAACTCTCGCTGACTGACGATAACAAACTGCTGGAGACAGACGAGCTTATGCTTGAAGATGATGATGGGCTCTCGCTGACTGATGATGACAAACTGCTGGAGACAGACGAGCTTATGCTTGAAGATGATGATGAACTCTCGCTGACTGATGATGACAAACTGCTGGAGACAAACGAGCTTATGCTTGAAGATGATGATGGACTCTCGCTGACTGACGATGACAAACTGCTGGAGACAGACGAGCTTATGCTTGAAGATGATGATGGTCTCTCGCTGACTGATGATGACAAACTGCTGGAGACAGACGAGCTTATGCTTGAAGATGATGATGGACTCTCGCTGACTGATGATGACAAACTGCTGGAAGCAGACGAGCTTATGCTTGAAGATGATGATGGACTCTCGCTGACTGATGATGACAAACTGCTGGAAGCAGACGAGCTTATGCTTGAAGATGATGATGGACTCTCGCTGACTGATGATGGCCAACTGCTGGAGACAGACGAGCTTATGCTTGAAGATGATGATGGACTCTCGCTGGACTGACGATGACAAACTGCTGGAGACAGACGAGCTTATGCTAAAAGAAGATGGCGGACATTCGCAGACTGGCGATGGCCAACTGCTGGAGTCGACAGACAAGCTTATGCTTGAAGATGATGATGAACTCTCGCTGACTGACGATAACAAACTGCTGGAGACAGACGAGCTTATGCTTGAAGATGATGATGGACTCTCGCTGACTGATGATGGCCAACTGCTGGAGACAGACGAGCTTATGCTTGAAGATGATGATGGACTCTCGCTGACTGATGATGACAAACTGCTGGAGACAGACGAGCTTATGCTTGAAGATGATGATGGACTCTCGCTGACTGATGATGGCAAACTGCTGGAGACAGACGAGCTTATGCTTGAAGATGATGATGGACTCTCGCTGACTGATGATGACAAACTGCTGGAAGCAGACGAGCTTATGCTTGAAGATGATGATGGACTCTCGCTGACTGATGATGGCCAACTGCTGGAGACAGACAAGCTTATGCTTGAAGATGATGATGGACTCTCGCTGACTGATGATGACAAACTGCTGGAGACGGACGAGCTTATGCTTGAAGATGATGATGGACTCTCGCTGACTGATGATGACAAACTGCTGGAGACAGACGAGCTTATGCTTGAAGATGATGATGGTCTTTCGCTGACTGATGATGACCAACTGCTGGAAGCAGACGAGCTTATGCTTGAAGATGATGATGGACTCTCGCTGACTGATGATGACCAACTGATGGAGACAGACGAGCTTATGCTTCTCAAAGCTTTCAAACGTAAAATAAAATAAAATAAAATAAAATAAGATAAGATGATATTGTCTTCCAATATCATTTTTATTTTTTCAATAACTATGTTATTTGATGTAAATCTTCTTAATTAAAGTTTACTAAAATCAGTACAATACGTGACTATAACACCTGATCATTTTCGAATGAGTGCTTTTCTGTGAAATTTACAAGAACAGAAAAAGTGAAAAATCTTTCGCAAGAATTGACGTGTCGATCTGGAACTCAATCCCACATTCAGTTAAGGCGGGGGTACACGTGAATTTCAATGAACTTTTAAGAGGTTTAAAGAAGGGATAGAAGGAAAAAAAAGATTTTTGGAACACCAACAGACAGTTGATACCCATGCGGGTACTCTTGCGTGGTTATCAACTGTCGTCAATGACAATCTACTAATTTTAAACTTCAAATTCTAATTTTGAAACTACATTAAGTCTTCAATATTTCTTATAGCCTGCGAGCAGGCTCTCATTCGCGCGATGAGCGCGGAGCGCGATCGTTATCTTTAGTATTGCGTGACGTTCGAGCGCGGAGCGCGAGGGAGTGGGCGAGGAAATGAGAGCATGCACGCGAGGCCCGGTTTCTTGAATGCCGCCCCTAGCGAGGTGTCAACTTGGTGACAACTCATCACGCTTCATTTGTCAAATAACCAACCAATAGAATTGGAGGAAAATGTAAACAAACATTACACATGGGATTATTTTTGGACCAGATATTTTCATTGAGACTGCGGTTTTTTGCGCGAGCGGTGAAGGTACAAGATAGCCTGCTCTGTAGGGTAGCGCGGAAAAGAAAACGGTAAACACAGCTACAGCGGATTGTTGGTAAGTTTGGCGGAGAAGGATCGAGTCTTTGTTTCCGCAACGGCAAGCCGTGGTGATGTGTTGGCACGGCGATGGTGCGAGAGTAGTTTTGTCAGAGCGTGATTGTATAAACCTTTGTCACAAAATCAGGAACTTGTGATGGATGAAAACTCAACGCTGTGATATAGCGAAAGGTGGAAAATGGCAGTATTACCCTTCTACTACTACTATGAGCGAAACACCAACAAGAGCCAAATGCAAACTTCTGTGCGGCAAAACAAATCAGATCAACAGGATCAAATGCTTTTTTTCCAACAGGAAAGTTTCACGAACAAACAGAGTGGGAGTAACACATATGCCGTTAGTTTCACCAATTTACAAGCAACGGAAAGAAACCGTTCAAGAAGTAGGGTTTCCGCGAAAGTGATAGTTCAACACTTGAAAAGTAAAGCGCTTGGGCGCCAGTATTTTGTACAGAAAACGTCGCGTGTAATGTTTTTTTTCAGTTAGGTAAAATAGCAAACATATGAGTGGAATGGCACGATCGCAGAACATAGACTAAAAACATAGAATGCTTGAGTGATGACGCAGTGGATCCAGAATGTATTCCTGGGTGTTGTGGGAGAGAGGGGGGGGGGGGGGGGGGGGCTTCTTCTGTATCTCTTCTAGCCTAGAGCACTATACAGGTAACAGTGTCATACAGGCGGATTGTCGTAGATCATTATCTCGGGTCTTGTTTTTCACTACTTGCGCCTCTCTCGTTCGCGGGCTGAAAAGGCATCAAAAAGTTACGAAACCTGTGGCTAAAATTAAATTTCGTTAACTTGGGTCGTTGCTTCAGGTCTCAATGGTCAAATAATGTTTATCTAACAGAACTACAGTGTTTTGATTGCCTTTCTTTCGAGTGACGAATAGTTTCGGGTTAGTTTTCAGCTTTGCCTGTAATAAAAAATAAACCAGAGGGTCGGACGATTAAAGCGAAAACATATCTCCCCCCTTCAATAACACCATTTACTGCTCTTGAGATGTATAAACGCAGTGTTCATGAAAATTGATCAAAAAGCTAGACTTGCCACAAGTCCGAAAGTAGGAACACCAAAACGCGAAAAACGGACTTATGAGAAAGTCAAATCAAAAGCTTGCCGAAACACTTCTTGAAACCAAAACATATAATTGAAAGCCGACTATTTTCTCCGAAGTTTGCCCTTGCTTGCCCTGGGTCAAATTGTCACAATAATTTGGATCTGTCATTTTGAACAAGGCAAATAGACGATAAAACTCCAATATACTGCGTTCGTTCGTGCGTTCGTTCGTTCGGGGGGGGGGGGGGGGGGGGGGGGGGGGTGGACCAAAGAGGTGTTATGATTAATATGCTGACTGGATGTATGAAGTGTTTCATCTTTCGAGTTTTCGTAGCTAGTGCAATCCGGGGAGTGCAAAAAGATTTGGCAAAAGAAGGGAGAATGAAAGAAGGGCACCGTTGGTTTGTACTATATCATGCTACGTACGTAGAACACTTAAAGCAACAACAACATGATAGAGTCCAAACTGAAAGCCAAAAATGCAACCGTAGACAGCTGTTTCGACCTGGGTGGGTCTCGTCAGCACGGTGTAGCCGCACAAAATAGAGCAAACAGTACGAAGGCTAATTGTCTACTAATTGCTCGTGGTAATGACCTCAGATGAGCTCATTTTTTTCAAATGTTTGCCAATAGATCGTTTTCACCAAAATAACAAGATCGTTTTGCGTGCACCAAAAACATCTACAAACTCAGAGATTGTAGAGTAGGTGGAAAATAAATATATTCCCCAAGTTTTGATGTGGCAGTGTTCATTGCAACGAAGTTATTGGGAAAACAATATTCGGAAAATTACAGAACTTAGTATGAATCCGCCATATTGGTGGACCACTTTGGTCCACCAATATGGCGGCCAAAAAATGTCTGCGAGAATAAAAATGATTTTGCTACGGAAGTCATACGTTTTCACTTCTGAATGCTTTAGTTATCATTTTTAACTTATTAGCATATCAGAAAAGTATTTAAAAGTGCGAAAATATTGGTTTTCTGTAACATTTCAGGTCACGTTGAGCCAGGCCGTCTCAAATTTCAAAACGCTTTATCTCCAAAACAAAGCAATCTGCTGGCACAAAAATTTCCCCAGCAACTAACGACACTGATGTATAGAATATACTGAAAGAACAGCTTTGTAGCATCAATAGTTTTGAATTTAGCATTTTGATGACGTCACGTGAAAACGATCTATTGGCCAACGCCACATGCACAGCGCGTGACCATGAGCAACAGGCAAATGATTTTAAATATCATGTCGTTGTCGCGATAAGGAAAGTGAGGATAGACATGAACTATCCCACAGCGAATACATGGGCAAAACCATGTAAAAAATAGAAACAGCATATCGGATCTGAGAAGACGGATCTACGGTCCGAAAAAAAACTAAAAGTGAATAAGTAGCAAAGGACCGCGAACGAAAATGCTGCTGGTATACGTAGGATCTGTAAAAGATCTAATCAGCCAAAAATAGAAATACAAATAAAGTAAGCAATGCTGATACTACGTAGAACACTCAAGCGACAATGACATGATAGAGTCCAAACTGAAAGCCAAAAATGCAACCGTGGACAGCTGTTTCGACCTGGTTGGGTCTCGTCAGCACGGTGTAGCCGCAAAAAAATAGAGCAAAGCATTTTCGTTCGCGGTCCTTTGTTACTCACTTGATTGGAAGAACTTTAACCTGTAAGAAACGGTCTAAATTCACAGGCTAGAGAATATCAAGGGATCTTCAAAGTTTTAAATGACCGTTCTCCAAAATCTCCCCCCCCCCCCCCCCACCTCCGTTTCTCTATGGTTTTTAAAGCTACGACAACGAAACTTGTAGATGATGACGTCATATGACATAAAAATTACGTCATAACCCCTATCAAGGCTCCGCCATCTTGGATTTCTTGATTTCTCCAAAACGTCAGAAAACCACCAATAATGACTTAACCCTATTCTGCCTGGGGGGGGGGGGGGGGCAGAAAGTGCCCGCGCTGACTTCAAATTTATCGTACTTAAAGAGCATTCAAGCAATCATAGCCAAACTTTATGACTTTTCCTAAAAATTATCAGGGAACATTTTGGTGTGCCAATTTTTTGATCACGTGACTTGATGTTTCCATGGCAACCAAGTTTTGACAGGCCGTTTTAGCCAAATTTGGTATTTTCAGTTTAAATGTCCGTTTTCATGAGATTTTCGATTTTTACGAAGAGTTTCTTCCAAAATCTTTGCAATTTTTGCATCCTTATATTGTTTTCGATTTTTTTCAAATCAAATTTGGTGATTTTCTGACATTTCTGAACAATTGAAAAATCCAAGATGGCGGATCCAAGATGGCGGACAGGTTTAAAGTATGACGTTATTTCGGCGCGATATGATATCATAATTGATTCGTAATTGCCACTAAAATAAACATGTTTAAATGCTTTATTCACCACATAAGTTTCATTTTTATAGCACAAATACTTTTTGAGATACAGATCGTTTTACCCAAATTTGTTGATTTTTTTAGCTTAATTTTCAGTTTTCATAAAATTTTTGCTTTTTACGATGAAATCCTTCCAAAATCTTTGCTGTTTTAGCATCTTTATATTTTTCTTGATTTTTTCAAAGCAAATTTGGAGATTTTGTGACATTTCTGAACAATTTAGAAATCAGGCTCAGGAACGAAAAAAAAGCCCAGGCAGAATAGGGTTCAAAGTAAACAAAACCAATAAAATAATGCTAAACTGATAAAAAAGGTAAAAGTTATTGCCAGAAAGTTATTTTCTTCCTTAAAAAACATGAAAATTCCAAATTTGGAAAAACATGCCTTTCAAAATATGGTTGCCATGGTAACAGCAAGTTACGTGATTAATGACATGTCATACCAAACTATTCCCAAATAAATTTTAGGTAAAGTCGAAAAGTTTCGCGGCTTTTCTTAAATATTAAAACAAAGTTATTAACGGTAAAAGTCTCGGCGGACAAATTCCACCCGCCCCCGTCTGAATAGGGTTGACATGTTTTGCACATACATATATATATATATTTGGAACACGTGAGGGGTCATTCTACACATAGTTAATAGAGGGAAATGGTTATGAAGCCTGGCAAAGTTCTTTGTTATATGTTTTTGTTCGCTATTTTGGGGGTTGACCGTGCACAAAACCTGACAAAATACAATAGGTGGTTACGTGTGTTCAAGCAACTAACCAATAGAAAAGTTGCGATTACGTAATTCATGCATAGTGTATGAGCGCAAAACAAAAGATGTGCACAGTCATGGACCTTCCAACATAAATCTTGGCCTCTTTGTTTGCTCCTTTGAAGTTTGCCGGGTTTCATAACCATTTCCCTCTATTAACTATGTTCTACATGATCTCTTTTGAAAACAAAATGATAATGAGTGTGGTCGAAACTGGATTTTTGATTGTATTACTGCAAATGAAAAGTTAACGACTAAAATAAAATCGTTTTATTTCAACAGAAGATGCGTGAGACAAATTGAAAAGATTGCTACGCTTTTGAATATGTTCCTTGCCTTCGGTTCGAATAAAAATTAATCTCAACGAAGTTTCTTTCATTTGTCCACCTTAAAATGGGAAGGTTTTCAAAGGTTAATTCATTTAACTCGCATGTTGTGATCTGCATTACTTCGCCTTTATAAGCTTTACCGGGGAAGATCCGGCCGGATACTGACAACGACTAAAACAAAATAGAAAAGAAAGTGGAGTAGTTTCGTTAACAATATATATGCAGAAAAAGTAACTTACTTAGTATGTGTAAGCAAATTGCTATACGCTGGCGTGAATCATACATATATTCTAAATATAGCACTTGACCGTTCTTTAGCTGATTCGACTGGTTTTTTTCTCTCTCTAGATTTTTGCGGAAAGAAAATACGAAACTGGTTTCACGACAAAGAACACAAACAAAGGGCTCTTTGATCTACTTAACGTTAATTTTGCGGGGCGCCGTCGTGCATGCATGCGCATGCAAGTTATAATAGTTTTATTTCCGTCGCGAAAACTGCCTCTAGTTATATCTAGCTATTCTGTTACCTGGTTTAAAATTAATAGATGCTGCAAATTAACTGAAGACAATAAAAATAATAATAATAAAATGAGAAAGACGATTTTTAACAAAGCTTATTTTATGTTTCTACTCACATAATGTATTGATAGTAGTTGAACTTGCCACCACGAAATGCAGAAATGCGACCGTAATGATGAGGTCAACGTAATTTTTCATGATGTGCCTGCAAAGCAATGGACAAAATAAAATAATTATTTAAATTATACTATATAATAATAGTACTTCGGGAAAGTGACATTTTCGCATGTAACCGATTTTACCTCCGTAAAATTTACCCAGATAACTTTGCACGATTAGGTGACTGAGAACAGCAGAAAACTGTGCACCTAGAAGAACCCTTTGTGGCCGTCCGGTTCAGTTTCCTTGGATAAGCCTACCGATGAGAAGCCTAATTTTGACAGGAACTCGATAAATAACAAAGGACCTTAGCTTTTGTTTGTTGCTATCTTGAACTCGGTTATCTCGAACACCTCGCTATCTCGAACTCAAACCCATATTGCCCTTGTTTTTCAGTCATTTAATCTCGAACTCCCCGCTATTATATATCTCGAACTGTTTTTTATTCCCCTTGAGTGTTCGAGATAGCGGGATTCACTGAACTGTAGTTGCCCCATTTCAGACCACATAATCAGTTCTCTACTGGAAAATTGTTCTTTTATCTACCACATCTAAAAATTATTCATTCATATACACGACGTGAATATGATTACTTTTGAAATAAACAATTCTCTAGGTTTATTACTCAGGTGAGCTCAGTGTGTGGCAAATAGAACATCGAATATGGCTTCTTTTCGAACTATGCTGTGAGTATGTAGCCTCCTACGCAGACGCTCTTTAATTCTGCAAATAAATTCAAGTGAGCTGAGCGCTGTTTCTATGTCTGAAAAATGACAGACCTTGGATTTACCACTGGGCATCAGTTATAACGGTTTCTTCATATCCTTATCGGTTCATGAAGAAAAACGTGGCGTGAAATGCGAGAAAGCTAAGCAGCCGCAACAGTACTAAAACGAACAAGCAAAGCACAAGGCACAAAATCTACCCCATTGAATTTCCTGGGGAGAATGTGAACCGGAACGGCGAATTTGTCGAGTTTCTATTTAGAATCAATTGCTGTCTTTACCTATTCAGCTGAGGAAAGCTCTGAAACCGATAGAGAATTAAACTCTGAATTCGAATTGATCTGGATTCATGAGTATCACGATATTCGTAAGTAAATATAAATCAGTTTGTCCTCGGCGTCGGTATCGTTCCCTAACAACTACGGTATAATTATTATAATGCAACTGTCGTCAAGTACGGCAGAAGCACCATATTCGAAAACAGCCCAAAGCTTTTTTTATAGTTTCGACCAGCGAAATTAGTAATATAAGCACTATAATTTCGCACTTACACGTTTCTCGTCGCCTGAAATATACGTCGCAGCAGACTGATCGAATTTCATTTCCTTGTGCTAATTTATATAGTTTAGTCTTCTCCCAGAGCGCGGAAAGAAGACAGCCTGTTTGCCAGTGAGGGTCTCAGAGATGGCAATGTAATAAACTATTTCTTTGAAAACGTTTCTATAAAAGAAAATCTTAACTTACCGGCTTCGGTTCTTCATTCAAGTCGTAGAAAAATATTCCGCTAGACAATACCAAGTCGAAGACTCGAATATTTTAAAAGAGTCTTCGATTTGACGTCAAAGGTCAATTTTAATAACAAACTTTGTTTATTAGACCGGCCTTTTTAATCTTTTCAGACCGGTTTTGGGGGGGGGGGGGGGGGGGGGATTCGTTACTGCAAGATTATTAAAGCTACCCAACGAAACTTGGAAGGTATATAGTACGTCAAAAAAGTGTTTCTTTTGACGTCATTCTCGTCCCCAGAGGCCACGATCCTTTTGGTCAGCACCAAGAATCGAGACCTCTGGCCGAAACCAATTTGTTGAACACGCGCAGAGTACTCGTTCTATATTCTCAGCCAATCAGATTTGTCAGATTTGACGGGAAGTCCGAGCAGTTCGCGGACTTCCGGTGTTGGAACCGGCCAGAGGTCTCGATTCTTGGTGCTGACCAAAAGGATCGTGGCCTCTGGGACGAGAATGTTTTGACGTATGAAATACGAGTCGATGACGTCACATGTCGTAGAAATTCCGTCATGATTTCCGAACAGCCGCCTTGGATCCGCCCTCTTGGATTTCTTGATTTTTCCAAAACGTCAGAAAACCACCAAAAATTACTCAAAAGTAATCAAAAGCAATCTAAAACATATCTTAAACTTATCATTGTTCGTGGAACTTGCTGTTACCATAGAAACCATATTTTGACAGACATGTTTTTCCAAATTTGGAATTTTCATGTTTTTTAAGGAAGAAAATAACTTTCTGGCAATAAATTTTACATTTTTTTATCATTTAGCATTCTTTTAATGGTTTTGTTTACTTTCGAGTCATTTTTGGTGGTTTTCTGACGGTTTAGAAAAATCCAGTAATCCAAGATGGCGGATCCAAGATGGCGGATCCAAGATGGCGACTTTTCGGAAATACCTTATTATAGGAAATTAACGCTCGTATTAATTAAGGTATATGAAATTGACGCGGCTTAAATTAACGCGAATTGGAAGGAAAATTAATTCCGAATAAAGGAATTAAAGGTTTGGGTTGGCAGACCGGAAACTAGTCAGCATAATAACATGAGGATTTACATAGCACGAGGAGTGCATCAAAACAAAGTCAACTCAAGTCTCCCTTCCGCTGAATGGCCAGGTAACTATTGTATATCACCGGTGACTGTTAAAGATGATTTTCAGTCCGTACTGCGCATGATCAGGGTTTATTTACATTTTTGTTTTGAATTTGTTGATACGTTGCACTTTGGTGATAGCGTACATGAAATTGTTATGAAGTTTTTGAGTCCGCCATTACGTGTCGTTGAGTTCCTGAATACTCGATGAGCTGAAACGTCGGTTTGGGATAACGCCGAGTTTCTTCTACTCGTTATTATTGTTTGGCAAGGATATCTGGTGTTAATAATGAAGAAAAATGTAAGTTTGTACAACAATTTCTATTTTCGCTAGTATTTACATTCCTTCGTATGCGACTCATAAACACAGCAGGCGGAGATTGCGCAGTACGGGCTGTAAATCATCTTTAAGACGCGAAAAAGAGAAACTATAAAGCTTTCACTTACGCTAGCCAGACTGATCGGACCGGATCGGACGTCCTACTAAAAAACACTTTATATAAGAATTAATAGACGAGTCTTTTTTAGCCTGC
Source organism: Desmophyllum pertusum (assembly GCA_029204205.1). NCBI lineage: Eukaryota > Metazoa > Cnidaria > Anthozoa > Scleractinia > Caryophylliidae > Desmophyllum > Desmophyllum pertusum. Next base: position 550,296 of record MU826839.1, on the reverse strand, counting down.
AGTGCTGGCAATTTTCTTGGTGGGTGAGCGATGGTTTATCTGTTTAGCCGCCATCTTGGATTCGCAAAACGCGGAGAGTTGGGAGACTCCCACTCCCTTCTCCGTTCCTTTATACTCGCCTCAAGCCTCCAACGTTTTAATCCAAGATGGCGGCTTATATTAAAACTCAGTGCTCGCTCGCACAAAATACGCCTGCACATCAGGCTAGTCCTTTTTACCCCTCAGAACTGTTGTAATCCACTCATGGCTTAAAAACGCCTTTTGCCAATAGAGATTTGTGTATTTGGACGTAGTGGAGACTGAGCACGAGTTTTTAGGGGCGCGCGCGCGAGAGAGAGAAGACAAGCGCGAGGAATGCCAGGAGGAAAAGGCGTTTTCTTCCTCTCACACGCGCCCCTCCAACTCGCGCTTCTTTTACTCCAGCACCTGCTAATACGCAGGCTAATTTGGACGCTTCGCCCCTCTCATACTATTGTCTATAGCAAGATTGACTGGCATGGTTCTATAGAAACAGGCAAGGATCATAAGAAAAGCCGTTCAATACAAACATTTAATCCGTGTGTTCAGGTTAATTAGAATATATTAATGTTCTGCATTTCCATCGGCATTGTTACCATACGCCATGATAAAGCCTTGAGAATTGTCCTTCTTCGTTCTGCAGTAAATTTTCAGGTTTGTCGTATTCAACGACTTGTCCGTTTTCCAGGACCAAAATTCGATCGTAATCTATGATGGTGTTCAGTCTATGAGCAATTGTAATAACTGTACAAGGTTTAAATTTTGTGCGAATTGTTTCTTGAATTAATCGATCTGTTTTGTAATCGACATTTGCCATTGCTTCATCCATTACGATAATTGTGTTTTTCTTCAATAAAGCGCGAGCCAGGCACAGTAGTTGTCTTTCGCCGACGCTGAAGTTTGCACCACATTCTTTAATCTCCTCACTCAACTGTTGTGGTAACGTTTCCACCATGGTCTTCAAACTCGCTTCTTCCAAAGCATCCCAGAGTTCCTTGTCTTCGTGCTCCTCAAAAGGATCCAAGTTCATGCGCAGTGGACCAGTGAACAAATAGGATTCTGGGTAATGACTGACATCGATCGGCGAGAGCTTTGAATGTTGATATGGCTGATGTCGACGTCATCAATGATGACATGACCAGTCGGTTGAGGCATGCGAAATAGAGCTGAAACCAATGACGACTTTCCAGTTCCTGTGCGACCAACAATTCCAATTTTCTCGTGCGAATTAACAGTAAAGGTGATATCTTTAAGTATTTTTGGCCCACCCTGGTAGTAGACTAGACCCAGGTTATTTATTCGTACTCGACCGTGCTCTGGCCAGCTTTCTGGAGGTTGGTGATGACACTCATACCCAGGTTCTTGCTCAATGTGAGTATATGCGATGACACGTTCTACAGACGTCATGTAATTTTCAACATCTGAGCACCGTTGAACGCCATATTGTGACGTATCTACTGCCAGTTGAAGGGTGTAGATAAGTGACAAGGCTGTGATACCTTAAGAATGAACATAAAGCAAATTCATTAGAATTTTGCCATTTGATGATCGAATTACAATATCTTATAGATTCACGATGAAGCCTTGAGCCACCAGAGGTGTTTTGAGTCATGCCAAGTTTTGTGCTAAAAGGATTTAACGTCTTTTATTGTGGTTGTCGTGCCCAAGCGTTTTTTTGCGGGGGGGGGGGGGGGGGGGGGGGTGGGGGTACTCACCAAAATTTAATACGGGGAGGCTCCGCCCCGAGGTCCGAACCCTTACCCTTTTATATACCATTTCGACCATTTGTGACAGAAAAGGCAACCTTCCATAGAAAATGGTACCCCTTTCACATACCTACAGTAGGACCGCTGCATTCTTTTTATATACCCTTGGAATGAACTTAATGAACGTTAGGTGCGTCTGATCGTGATGTTTTGAAAGGCCGTTTCCCCCTACCCTTTTATATACCTCCAGCCTGAAAAAGCTACCCCTTTAGGGCGGAACCTCCCCGTACGTATAGTCCATTATAGGGAGTATACCCCAGGGTTACTCCCTGGAGTTACTCCCTGGAATGTTTGAGAAGGGCTTCACATTCCCGATGTTAATGGCAAAAAATAGTTTCGTCTAAAAGCCAAACCAAATTCCAGGCCAGAGTGTACAAAACATACCCTATTTCAGACCAAAACGGCTCAAAAACCATACCCTTAGGCGCCGCACATACCTATATAGCTTATACTAGGAGTAACCATGGGTTAGGAAGTGCGGGCGGATTACCGGAGTATCGGGGATTTTTAAATTGGCTTTGATTTAGGAAACCACTGGCTAGCAATCGTGGCTTTATTATTGGCCGCTATGTTCGACATGCTTGGCCTTCGACCATTTCACACGTGACGATTTGGCGTAACTTTCCCTCCTATCACTCATGATCAGTATTTAATTTTCCGAGCTCATTGCCCCACTACAAATGCTCCCGGCTCATTAAATCCGGTCTTTAAACTAAATTGTTTTCTTGCTTGAAAGAGACACTGAGAACCGGATTTTTTTGACATGTTCACGGCGCTGAAATCTTGCCAGATCTAGATGGCGCGACACGTGTAACACAACATCGTACGTTTTTCGGAGCAAGGTAATTCAGTGGAAACTCCCAGCTTTAAATTTGGATCTTTTCATATCAGAACATAACTTATATTTATTTCATGTGGCAAGTGTAAAGTCATCGTGTCATAATAAAATCTGAGAGATCAATTAATCGTGTGTGTTTTAATAACAAACGATCATATTTCCGGTTCTGTAGTTGTGGAATCAAGTTATTCCACCCTTTGAACAACCGGGCGCAGTCCTGCATGTGACACGTAGTCAAACATTTGCACCCAACAAAAGATTATATTTCCGTAGGAAACATATTCCCACCCTTACTGTAACATTCAAAAATTATCTTTCCGGTTCTAGTTATGTAATCAAGCTTATCTAAAATCATTTACACTGGTAGTCACGTTCCAATAAACTTCACTACAATAATATTTTCTTTATTCGCAATCCAGTAGATTGGCTTTCTTTCAGCTTTTGTTGTTTGTTCTACACAACGCAAACCTTTGAAAAGCAGTGAATTTAATAGAATTTTAAAAACACTTCTTTGAAGTCTATAATTATCCGTGGTGGCGCGCATGACTCAAAGGCATCGAATTAAGTATTCAGTTGAATAAAGCTTATCATAACGATAACATGCGTGGCCTTCGATAATTTCACACGGCAATCCCTAATTCCGTTATGATCTCTATGACCCGTATTTAATTTTACGAACTCAGCCCGTATTTATATTTCCGGTTCTAGTTATGTAATAAAACTTTTTATTATATGGCAAACTGGTCCACGATGAAAAGGACCATTCTGATTGGTTCCCAGAGCGGTCCGAATTTTGCAATACGGACCGCTAAGATGGACCGCTCACGAACTCATTCGCCGAATTCCTTTTATGAAACATTGAACAAAAGAAAACTGTTTTCTATTAAGTAGAAACATTTTTCCTCATGTCTGGCAGACAATTTTGGTTAAGCTTTTCGCAAAGCGGCCTGAAAAATGCAAGAATATGCTTAGCTTTGGCGCGCGCGCGTTAGCCAAGAATGGTTGCATTAAATTATCAGCAAATTTTAAAAAAAGCCATTATAATAAAAACTTTATTGAACTAGCTTGTTCGGCCCGTATTGGGAAATATTGGTCTCGTTCTTTTTTTGCAAGTTTATGGACCGAGCCGAAGGCGAGGTCCATAAACTTGCAAAAAAAGAACTCGACCAATATTTTCCCAATACGGACCTCACGCTAGTTCAATAACATCTATATATCTAAACTCGTTTAGTCACGTTTCAATAAACTTTACTACAATATTTTTTTCTTTATTCGCAATGCTGTAGACCGTCTTTTTCAACTTTTGTTGCTTGTTCGAAATAACGTTAACGTATGAAAAGCAATGAATTAAGTCTATAATTGATTTCAGTTGAATAAGGCTTGTTATAACGATAACATGCGTGGCCTTCGATCATTTCACACGTGGCCATTTAATCTCCTATGACTCGTATTTAATTTTACGAGTTCATCGCCAACACATCTTTATATATAATTGATTTCAGTTGAAGTTGAATAAATCTTTTACCTCTCCCCCTATGATTTCCAATGAAATCCATTGTACGAACTCGTCGTTTGTCAACTACAAACGAACATCTTTTTAAAACAACACTGTATCTGTTCGACTTGTTCCATTATCGGGATATGAGGTATTAACATGCGCATGTGCAACAAACAACTTCTTACACGTGATGCACTTCTCTTGATACAGAGTTCACATTCCAATCATACCAGTTGGAAGACGAAAGGAATGTTCATATCAAGCTTCAAATCCCCGTTTAAGAACGTGCCGCTGACCGCTCTCAAGATTAGTCTGCGGGCTCGCTTTTACTCGCCCGCTATAAGGGAGTATCCCCCCCCCCCCCCCCCCACACACACACACACACACACACACGGGTATTAGCACGTTACCTGCACTAACCACAGACAAAGAGTGTTTTATTAGAGTAACTATAAATTGAACATTTTAAATGATTTATCGAGATTTACCTGAGCCAGATTGGGTAGCGATAGCGAGGAACACTACAGATGTCACAAAACTAACGCAGATCATGTCAAGACGGACGCCTAACCATCTCGTGGTGGATAGAATCGAGAACCAGATCTGATTGTGATCATCTTGATACCTGAAAATAAAAATCAACGCATAACAAGAAAAAACAGTATGTTTACAATGCATTGAAAGTTGTATTTACATACAATAGTGTGGCTGAAAAGGCTACATAGCAAGTTAATTATAAACACCAACCTGTACAATGCTTTCAGAAAGGCATCTTCCCTTTTATACGCACGAATAGTCACCAGTCCCATCAAAGTGTCACTAAAATGAGAAAGGACTGGGCTTCGATTTACTCCTTCCAGTCGTCTCAGATCACGTGATGTTTTTAGAAAATAACGCCCGATCACTATAAAAATCATCATGAGTGGGGTTGCTGGCAGGATAATCCAGGGGTTCAGGATAGACGGAAGAACAACAGCTCCAACGCAAAACAGAACGATTTGTACAGCCTCCAGAAATACATCTGGTAGTAACTCATCCACGATACCAATATCTCGAGAAAACCTGTTTAAGATTCGTCCAATAGGATTGGTATCGAAGAACAAAACTGTAGCTTTTAATATTTCTGACAGCATGGAGTTGTGAAGGTGCTTGGAAGAGTTTATCAGCGCGTTCAAAAACACAGCTGCTCTAATGATCGACAGCGACACTGCTCCACCCACTAGGCCTCCATATATGTAAAGATCCTCAATTTGATGCTGCTGGTCATGTGATCGACTGGTCAGATGAAGAAGCCACCAATCAGGAAGTATAAGTGATCCTAAAATAGCAGAATAAGAATAGGAACATTTTTTATTAATTAATTGTTCCTTTTCTTCTTATTATTATTTTCTGAATTAATATAAACATTAAAAAAGTAAAGGAACAATTAATAGGAAAACAATGAAAACACAGATTATAAAAAGAGTCTAGGAAATCTCGTTAACCAACCTTGAACAATGAGGAGAAGCGTAATCACAGCTACAGCTAGAATACAACGCATTCCAGCTCGCATGTAGTGCCAGTACAGTTTCCACGATATGTATCCAATCACGCGATCTTCCTCAGCAATTTCCAGTCGCTTAAATTCTTCCTCTAGGTTTCCTTCATTTACCAATCTGTCAATTGAGGGCTCTTCCATCTGCACAGTAACAGTTTTCTTTACATTATGTTTGTTTATGCCATCGAGGTCAATACCCGACCTAAGCAACAACGAAAAGTCGCCTTTCATCAAAATCGAACCTTCTTTCATTACCACAATGTGCTTGGCATCTCTCAAGGCCTCGAGATTATGAGTGACCATCAACCGAGTTTTATCATGCAATAAACCATTGATGCACGATTTCAAGATATGTTGCCCCACCTTTGAGTCCACTGCACTTAATGGATCATCCAACAGATAAACATCAGCATTGGAATACACTGCGCGTGCCAATTCAACGCGAGCCTGCTGACCACCACTCAGAACTATTCCACGTTCTCCTACAACTGTCATATCATCATCCGGCAACCTTTGCAAGTCTTTGTCCAGATCACATGCCTGCAATGTCATGCGATATCTGTGTGGATCAAATGCCTCGCCAAACAAAATATTGTCCCGTACGGTACCAGAGAACACCCAGGGCTGCTGACCTACCCAGGCAATTCTTTCCAGACGCGATGTTTCGCCTTTGAAAAGTGGGATTTCGCGTAAAATGGCATACAGTAAGGATGACTTGCCACAACCAACCGGGCCAGTAATGAAAATTAAGTCACCGCTGTCGACTGATAAACACACAGATTTCAAAGTTGGTTTCTTCCAATTGGCAGTCCAACTACAAACGACATTTTCCAGCAAAAGTATAGGATCTTTGCCAGAGTGAATGTTAATTTCGGTGATTTTATCACCACTTTTGCCAACGTTTGATTTTTGTGAGTCACTGTTTCTATTATTCGCGAAGGTATCCTGAAGATATTTGTGGATGTTGTCATTGTCGAATTCAAGTATACCCTGGATACGAGTCAGAGCTGTAGCGAAATCTGCCAAAATTTTCGCTGGTTCAGACATACTCCATGCTACGGTCATCCTTAGTGTACTTATCAGCGATAAAATCATGAAAGTATTATATGAGCTCAATTGAGTTCCCGTGGCTGCCAGTGTGATCAAAGAAATGAAAGCAGCGATTAGCGTGCATGTGTAGAGTAGAGATGCTGAGGTTGCCAATATTGCTGTTTTCCATCTAATTAGACGGATTTCTTGCCTAAAAGAAAAAATAATCAATCAACAAGCTTCCGTTTTGGGAGTCCGGTTTGCATCCTCCTCCCAACGGGGCGAGGAACGCGGGCTCACAAAATGGCTGGAAAATTGAGCCTAGCTTCAATCCTGCCTTTAATTTTCTGAAGAACTGGGATAACATGTTCTCGTTTCTCTTGAAATGGCATTCCCGTTCAAACGGGAATTCTTGGTTATCATGCATGTGTTTTGTACTTATAGTAGCTTTATAGTATTTCAAATATCTTCAGTTTAAATAAACAATATCAATTTGGTTCATTGCTACATCGACAAACACATATAAAATATTAAACCGGCGTGTTAGTTACTCTTACCTTCGTATTCGTTGTACTCTTTCCATGAAGGGCAACTCCCAGGCGTACATCTTGACGGTGCGAATCCCAGAAATGATGGAGTTCATAATATTGACACGGTGATCAGCCACTTTAGAGATTTTTGAGCGTAGGATAGCACACACTCTTCCCATCATACCATAATACAGTGAAAGAATCAGCAAAAAACCCACGCCTGACAAAGGTTTCCAACCAAACAAGTAGAACATAAGAAACGAGACACTAGATAATTCAAACAGGGCTTGAATTAAAAAAGCAATGCTCACCACTGAAAGTTCAAAGCGTTGTAGGTCAGAAGCGATGAGATTGATGACATATCCACTTGTTATATTTGATATATCTGCTTGGCTTAGAGAGAAAACCTGCAAAATGAAGACAGATTAGAAAACAATATAAACAGTCGTTAATTTCAAACCACTGATCGGCCCCAAAAGTGATCAAAAGTTGTCACGGTCGGCTTACGGAAGGTGGTCGCTTACGAGAGGTTCCGAATATAGTGATTTGACTTGGGTCATTTTTGGTATTTTGGAAAAGTGGTCGCTTACAGGAGGTGGTCGCTTATGAGAGGTGGTCGCACATGGTGGTTCTACTCTACTGTAGATTAATTTTACCTTGGTTAACTGCATTGTTCTCACCTTTTTGTAAACAATTCCAATTGTTGCTGATTTCCACCGAAGGGCCATTAAATATGCATGATAATTCCACTGATGAGTAGCAATAGCTCGGACAAAAGAACTCAGACAGATTCCTGCAGCATAGATATACGCCCACCAGAACTCTTCATCAGAAGACTTCATTAATTCCGATAACAGCAGGCTCAGAAAAACGGGCTGAAGAACATTACAAACACCAGCTAACAAAGCTGTACTCACAATGACCATGTAATCAGTATAAGGGAAAGCTCGAATGATTGCATTCAACAATCGATGTCCGTTCTTTCTTTTGTTTGAGGCAAAACTTGTTGTTTCTTCATTCCATGTCCGCTGGAGTTTTTCAGTCGACGTTTGAGTTTTATCCTCGTCAAGTAAATAAAATAAATCATCATTTTCGAGAGGACGCTTGTTTCCAATGGCAAGAAGCTCTCCCACCCACCAGAATGAAAGAATGGAAAAGATGTTGGCATTTCTCTTGGGATTTGACTTGCGTCTAAGTTCTGACTCCAGACGATCGTACTCTGCATCCATTGGTTTTGTTATATTCGTGGAAATCTGAAAGGTAACACATCCAGAGTTGGAACAAGAGTAAGGCCAGGGCCAATGGTCGAACTTTTCAGCTGTCCAACTAAATTCAGCGAATTAAGGGATAGATTTGAATTAACCAATCCAAACTTAGATTACTTGATTTCTTCTTCTGGAAATCCGAAAAAGGATTTGCAAAACGGTCTGACTTATCCGCCAATTGTGCGCGCGCAATCCAAAATGGCGAATTTTTAAATTGTTTTCGCGATTCACCGCTTAATTTTTTTAAATTTTTTTAAATAGATCTCGTTCACACTTCACACAATGGTGAAAACTCTCCTTTCAAAGCTAGTAATGTTGACTCAGTGGAAAGCGTTTCAGCTCGAGAACATGTACTAGTTAATGATATGGAAAAGGGCGGTACTTCAAGGCCGACCCACGAAACTAACATTATGCAACTTCTTACTTGTAACGAATGGTTGTGTAAAACCTTTAACAACCAATTTTATTTGTGAACTTACTGTAACTCTTAAGTTTTAATCGATAAGAACGAACCTTGTAATTTTTATACTATTTCTCTTGTTGTTTTGTTTTGGATGGATATTTTGGGAACGACCATTAAATTCGTAAGAAAATAATATTTCGACAATGTTTGCCAGCTCGAAGGCAAATATGTTAATAGTTATCTGCGCAAGCGTACTTTCGCTTTACGTAAGCCTAAATTAGGATCGAGCGTCAGTTTGACAGATAATTGACAGTTCTCAAACTATCTCCATAAAAGCAACGTGAGAAATATTTTCATCAGCGAGAGAGTTGAGGTTTTCCCTATTCCCTACATCAATCAATAAAACACAACTTTCCACTGGTAAATGGGGTACTGGTTGCTGCACCGGATTAGCTGCGTAGCCCAGCCTTTAGTGAGGAACAGCCCCCGTTTATTGATGATAACTTCAGATAAGTTGAGATAGTGCATACACAACTGTACAAATACATTAGAAACTAGTATGCCTGCTGCCCGCCAGGAAAAAAAACCCTTTCTTTAGGAGGAAACATGATCCCTTCCGAATGCAGAGCCAGGCACATATTAAGAACCTCGAGGGAGAGAGGTTATGAGCTACACTAATGCACTATTTAGACAGGCTATCTGAAATGATATGTATACATCTAATACTTAATCAAATAAAATTAGCACATGTTGGTAGCAGCGCCAGTCTAGAATGACTCCCCCAGTAAAATCCCGCCAACACACGATCTCGATTCTGATGTTGCCATGACAACTGTCGAATCTTCGGCGAACCGTGAAAACGTACATTTGCTGCTATTCTGCGAACCGCAGCAAATGGCAAAATTGTAAGCCATAGTCAAAACCAATAAAGAAGAGAAAAAGAAGAAACAGTCTTGGTGGTTTAATTGCGTAGAAGGAACACAGCTAATCTCCCTAAAAAGTTCATTTAACACTTGGTAAATCTAAAATGAACGCCGTTAGAGTTATTCCGGTACCAGAAAATAAAAAGACAAGAACACAGTTTGTGTCTTAGTAATAAATTTGGTACCGCCATATCCATCTTCCGATTTAAATTGTTCTCACTCTTATTAGTGTTTAGCTGCTTTGTCACTTGTGTCTCATTCGGGGCGCATATCCGGCCACTAAGCGCTAGAGCATTAATATTATAATGCCGGCCATAGTTAAATTAGAACGGCGTTGCCCCTACCGATCGTGCTGTTTGAGTAGTGTGATGAATCTTCGGCTTGCAATGAATTTTATTTTTATTAAAATTGTTCTGTGTACGTTTCCATGTTATTTCGGTATGCGTTAGCAGGCTGAAGGTTTTATATTTTCTATTTTTTTTGGGTGCGTTTTTAACATCACCATTTTTTTTTATTATGCTAATTAAGTTGTAGTCGCTGTCCTCGTTTGAGAAGCAATATGTTAGCAGTGGTTCAGGTGCAAAGCTTGGCAAACAGGAATGCCATTGAATATTGTGGCACAATTTGCTTGGTTTTTGAGGCATTTAAAGAGACAGTCATAGAGAAGTTTTTGTTAATCAAGTGGAAACTAAGCAATGGCGTAGAAATCTGTCATAAATGTTAATTTTAGGGCGGGGGGTTTGGGGACGGTGATATGGGCTGGGGCTTGTTAGAATGGGCGATGGGCGGATCAGTTGAGCATGTGAGATGTTCAGCTGGTGGGTAATGGGGTAGGCGGGATGAAGTAGAGGTGATGTCGGGAGGTGCCTGGAGGTACATACGTCTAGGGTACTACACAGGGGATTTGTGGGTGTTTAGGAGGTGTAGATCACTAACGCACGCGTGTAAAGAACGTTATAGTGGCTATTGTGGGTTAATTGGGTGGGCGTCTATTTACTTGCTTTCATTACCTGATATTGAATTGGTTATCAAGCATTTAGCTACACTGAAGTCGAAATGCAGCAAGTCTTTAATCAGTCTGGTCTTCGCCTTTAACGCGATTTACCTCAGCCTTGGCGGACGAGCATCATTCAGGGAGGAAACGCATGAATTAGCCTGTAAGGGCTTGTTTCATTTATTAAAATAGCAAAATAGTTGGGGCTCATTAAAATAACCGTATTTTACTTCTAATATGGCGCAAAACTGATCCTGGTGACGGAGGGCCACTCGCAGCTTCTGCCATTTAGTTAGGCTGCAAATGTTCTCACGAAATGTGAACTTGCTACCGGAACGGCAGTGACCTGTTACATGTAAAATGCGAAAAAGAGAAACTATAAGATTGGCCTTCACTTAGTGGGCCAAGTTTGCAGACGCCGTACTTGTACACATGAGCCTACTCGATTGCGGATGAATTATAGTTCACATAGCGAAGTACGTCGTCTGGAATCACATTCGAAACGGCTCATTGAGAATTCGGATACGGGCTGCAGCCGTGTTCTTATGCTTCCGCGCTTGGCTGCGGGCCGGGAATTGAACTGAGCTAGCAGTGGACCGGCTTTGTTTGGACAATGGGATTTCAAACACATCAGGATTCCGATCTTGGCATGGGAGGCCGAAACAAATGCATGAATTATTAGAATGTATTTTTCAATATACAAACTAGCATATGTCGCCTTATTGAAAATTAAGTTTTCCGGCTGAATTAGATCAATTTAAGTGTCTCGGGCGTCTGAATCAATTCAGTCGAGATCGAGATTAATTTTGTGGTGCGAGCCTAAATTCTAATTCGATTCGCTCTCAGGTTAAGTACGGGTCGTCTGACACTGGGCCTTATACACTAGTCTAGCACCGAAAGCATGTAAGGATCCTTGAGCATTCGGAGCTTGAGGTTGCAGAATTTATTGAAAGGCGAGATAGGCAGTCTACGCCACCGGGGGGAACTAACGCATATAAAAACGTACGCAGCGGATGCTTGTCGTCTCGTTTATGGGTCTAAAGTTACGGATTTTGGTCTCCAACTTAGGGTGTTCAGGAGACGAAACGCCGATATATTTCAGCCATGTCAAGGTATCGTTTAGGGGTTGCATCGGCGAAGAAATAATATCAAAACGCGCACCATCATACTGTTCTTGTGTGGCCTCATTACCCATCCGGAGATGATTGCAACTTAATTAAAGTCACTATAGACTCTTGTTGTGCTGTCTTTTTTTATAGATGGTATCTTTATTTAGGGTTTCAGAATAAAGCTATGAGTCGCAGCGCTTAGATTGGTCTCCATTTAGGGGTTTAATTCAAAATTTCGCGACGAGAGCACCCAGCGATTCCCCCGTCTCCTTTCATATGGGAGTCTATCGGGTCGAGAGTCTAATACAGATCTATACAGAAGTCATCGGCCGCTGTTTTATAAGATAGAGAGTAATTTGTCGGCGGCCCTACGTGTTGATACTTCGGGGCCGAATACTAATGTCGAATTTTTTAAATGCCCTACGGCCTCGGAACGCTTAGATCGTTAAATTAATACCCAATATAGTCTACGGTGGCCTAATCAAGTTTAAGGTGCAACGCAGGTTGTGCATACTAGCTTACTTAGGAAAGGTAGAGAAGATAGGAGTGATCAAACTCTCGAAATGATTTTGAACAACTTCCTACTCAACAAAGTTAATTATAATTAATGGCATTCACCTTTTCTCTACATTATAGAACGCAGTTTTTATATAGGGCAGCCAATTAATCTCAACCTGGGCATTCGTAAGGCGGTGAACTTGAGACATTGCATTTCAGAGACAATGCATGTACATATTGATTTATAAACAGAAGACTTTGCACTGATGCAAAGGTGAAAAGCTAGAATAAACATATCTGATCAGTGTCACGTATTAGCCAAGCTGAAAAACGGCTCAAGGCGCAGTTAGCAGGACGCGTTAAGCAGGACCAAGGTCCAGTTAGGCAGTACCGTATTTACTCACATATTAATTGGGCGGGGTGAACGTACGCCTAGCTAGCGAAGAGTCGCTTTTATCGGGAGGAGTTTCACGACTCAATCGTTGATGCGCAATAATAAGCAACAAATAACAATTTGAATATGTAAATAATTTGGAGTATACTTTTAATACTTGGGGGGGGGGGGGGCATTAGCCTGCCCGTGCGGGTCCAGTGTGCGTGGATAGTGTGGTGAAGAGTTTTGTGTGTGTTTATAGCGTACAGTTTGTACTTAGCGATATTTCGCTTCAGTGAATTTGGCTTCCGAGTCTGTTACAGTACGTCTGGCTTAGCAGCACGTAACCCCGAAGTCGGCGCCTGTATTCTCTATTACCGTTCATGAAATATATTGCTTTCCACCTATGGGTCCTTTTTGCAAAAAAGTCCCGCCATGTTGGTAAAACTAACAGATAGCTTTTTTTATTCGCCCAAGGTCTGTCCCGCAAGGCCTCGGCACTCAACCGCCGTTTCATAAACGAGTTTAGTCGTCGTGGTTTCGTAATGTCGAAAAGCAAAGGTTTTAAATCCTCTGGGATTTAAGATGGTCATCGCGCGTGATTAAGGCTATTGCCGGCATAGATGATTAACGTAAAAAGTTCGCTTCATCATCTGCAATCCAGCCAGGTGTATTGATGGTATAGGCTGAATAACAATTGTCGTAATGTCAAAAACTAATTACCGCGAGAGGGCATACAGAAGTATATATCTTTCTTAGACTAATATGGCGGCTCGTCGAGATTCCTTGGGGTTCTGAGACGCTAACGCGAATCCGTGCAATTTGATTGGATAGATTGTATGAAACGCAAACGCAAGGTCCTCACTGGCCCTTGGGCTTTGAACATTATTGATTTATCTTCGTCACTGTTCAGGCAGTATTGCGCTTCAGTGAGTTAAAAGCTAGGCGAGTGTTTGTTAAATGGCAAATTTGAGAGTTACATTTGCTGACAATTCGGTGTGATTTATCGACGAGGAGAAATCATGAAAATGCGTCAGTATACTTCATGATGAGTTTCTTTATTAGTTAACACGGGGTTTATTTAATTAGAGGGAGAGGCTTGCTAAATCGCATATGTCATTGGGTCCCGGGCACACATAGGCAGATGTTCACACTTGGTGCGCGGGGCGTAGTGTTTGTTTCAGCCGTCCACTTTGTTTGATTCTATGACCTACCGCAAAACATAGCGGACTGTTTTGGCAGTCTAGAGTAACATACAATGTACACATTCTCGTAAGATTTAAAGACAATTAGCGGCCTTTATTTCACATAATTTTAACGATAAATATTTATGCAGTAAGAAGCAGTTTGACGTTTGGGTTTAACGGAAATGGCAGAAGTAACAGAAGAAAAGTTAGACAGAATTGAACAAGCGTAATAAGTATCATAGACAAGGGAAAAAGGACATTCTGTAAAAGTTAGTGTTGTGAGACTCCTTTCTAAGGTCCCATTGTAATCATACATCTATGTGTAATTAAGTGTTCTACGCTGTTTCATATTTATGATTTATAAGACGGGGGATACGCAAAAGAAAACATAATAAAATACGAAATGGTATTTGGGCAGCTGCCTTGCATTATACTAGTCGACTCAAATAAGCTTTCTCAGTGACAGAAATGCTGGCTCATAGAAAGACGCATAGTTTATTAACATATTCATAAATGATTATCACTTGCACATAGCTTTTTAACTATCATTTATATAAGAGTACGGTATTTTAAGTGTTTTTAGATAAGTCGTGGTTTGAAGTTGCTTTTAAGCATACGATTTTCTTTCGAGGTGCTGTTTTAATAATTGAAGTTTTAAATATATAAAAATGCAAATTGAATATTATCCCTTCGCGGCGCAAAACAGCTACCTTATTTGTAGATATCAAAACACGAGAGACAGTGTTTCATCTGATTTGCCAAGCAAGGCGAGAAGAGAAATGAAAATATGCGACAGCGTAGTGGAGTATTTTTGATGTAAACTTTGAGGAGTTTGTAAATCGGATGAATAGGGGCACTGTCTGCGAGTGTTTGAGCATATCTTCGAAAATGAAATCGTAAAAAAAAAAAATCGGGCATGGCTAATTAAGGGCTCAGAGGCTTATGACGCTATTAGCAGTTTCTGCTGAGCGCTCGATCTGCCTCAGGCGTCGCTCCTTGTTTGAGCACACCCGGGTGCGCGTGGGGTTGTGGGGCTGTTGGGCTTGGAAGGTCCTCTTAATCATGCCAAGCCTGCCGGCGCTCCGCTGTTTTTCGGCCGCTCGCAACGAGTGTTCACCGCTTCGCAACGGCGCCTGCGGACGAGGCAGATTACGTTTACCAGATTCTGATGGAAACACTGATGGCAAAGGCAGGCTTACCGTCGCAATTAACACTTGGCGAAATATAACGGTGCATAATTTTTATACATAATCAAATTAAGGATATGGCATCATGGAACAGCGGTTGCTAAATATTATCTATCTGCAATATAAATCTGTAGCACTCGTACATTAGATTTGAAAACATTTATTAATAATTAAAAGTACTTTCCTTGTAAAGGCGATAAACGAATGATGATGCTAAAACGTTAACTGCGTTGCCAGTAATCCTAGTAATTAAAAAATAATTAAGGAATATGTACTATCGATATGTGTGCTTGGAAGGATGATTTTGCACAACAACTAACGCGAAAAGACCGCTGAGAAACATTCCCGACACTTGCTTCGTGAATGATCGTTGTTCTTAAAGTATTTAGTTTCTCCAAGATGGCAGTAGCGATGAATTTTGTATTTTCTCTTGTCTGCTTACTTTATTATAATAAATTTTAACTTTAATATAATTCAAACTGGGCGCGTACTTATAAGAATCGGAAAGGGACCTTTCTATTATCACAGGCAAAACGCGACGTCTTGAATAACGGGGCCACCATCAAACCGGTCAGGTCAATCATTCTCACAACATTTGTTGTGACATGTTGTGACCGCATGCCCGGTCAAACTGGCCACCAACGACCTCAGCAACATTTCAAGAAGTAAATACGTTACAAAAGAAAGGTTGCCACAGAGACATTGGTTGTGAGGGTTTGGGTGGGTCAATACGGTCTCAAGCAAATGTTGTGAGAAAGGGTATGTTGTGACAAATGTTGTGGATGATGAACAGCAAAATGTATGGCTAGCGGCAAACAGTGAGGAGAGTTTCTATATTGATCTAGAACGCCCTTAAGGTCATTCCATCGAAATTAGAACGTAGCAATAGATTTTCATTCAAATTTTGGGCCTATTGGTTGTTTATCTTATGGGATAGCAGTCTTAAATTTTGAAAGGTTAAAAATATTTTTTATAAAAAAGGGGGGTCCCGGTATTCGTTTAGGAGCAGGTCCGGGACCTTGTATATACTACGAGGCGCATTAATCCTTATAGATATCAGCTTCACAGAAAGCGTTTTTATTACGCTAAGTTCATGTTTTCGCGGTGATATATTTATTCTATTCTGGCAATAGAAATTATGTCCTATCTTTATTTTGATTAGAAAGGAAGGTGGAGTAGCATAGCCTCCAAAATAACGGAAAGAATTGATAGGTGCGACCGTAGTGACTCGTTTACGAGGAAAATGACGATTTATCTCTGCTGGGCGAGGGCTTAGGCCGCTAAAGGAAAAGCCGTCATTTTCTTTATGCGGGCGCGCGCGGCTCTAATTAGCGTGATTGAAATCATCGCGGCAGGTAAGGATGAGCGCAATGGCATAGCTTGCGAATTACGCTATAAGGGTTTTATTGTTTACAACTAAGCGAATATGGCCCTGGTCGAAGCCCTAATAAACGTAAAACAAACAATAAACAACAACAGTTGTCCTTAATGTAAATGCTGTAATGGGAAATTAATCATATTCGGCGAGATTGCCTTTTGGCCGTGCTGTTTCAGAAACGAGTCGCATGGTGCATAAGCCTTTGCATATTGAATAATGTGTTTTTAGGGCTACACTTGTTCTTTTTTTCATTTTATTATGGTTTCGGCACCAGGACTCCCCCGTTTTGAATGATGAAACCCAAAACAAACAAAGGCAACTCCGAATAATGGGCCTATTAAAGCGATGCTCTCGATGTCGAGGGAAAATATAATTAAAACGCACTTAAAATATCAAATTTAAAATGAAATCAGAGAAATTACTGGGTTTTTTTTTTTCAGGAGACCCATTCACCTTGCCTGCAATGAAACCCTAAATGACCGTGCGTCTAGCTTCTTCGGGTATTCGGAAAACGCTTCGGCAACTAGTCCGGATTTACGCATGAAGGGCGCAGAGGCGCGTTGGTCAGGCGAGAGTGGTCCAGTCTAACTTCTGTCGGGCCTTCTGCTCAGTCTTGGGTTCGTGCACTGTGGTAGATACACATGTAATAACGTTCACAACTGATAGCGGAGATCTAAGATTGCTTTCAGCCTGCTTATCACAACTTTGATATCCAGCACAATACTGCACACAGAAAAAAAAATTAAAAAATGAACTGAACAACAATTTCATCACATGGCTCAGGCGCATTGACCTTTGCTGCTGCTCGTCTGATTTGGGCCCCCCCCCCTGAAAAGGTGCTGGTGAAGAATTATTTCAGATGGTACTGGTACCCGAGAATATCGCGCACTCGTGACTTATTTTTACTTGTTGGGTATTATACGACCATAGTCATTTTATAGTGCGAATACAGCATCCAAACCAGTTGCAAATATGAGACCGTATCCTTACTACGGTGTGGCTTCTTATAGTACGCCCCCTTGACCGCGTTGCTCACGGAAAACACTGTTGAAGAGCCTATATCTTTCAGGAAAGAATTATTTCGTATTAATAGAAAGGCAATTTATTCGACGGGAATAACGGAAAGTTGTGTAAATACGGCCTGGGCATTTCTTACTCAAAAAAAAAAAAAAAAAAAGTCAATGTTTATTTTTTCTCGGGGGGGCCTAAAAGGCTCGAAAGCAATAAAAAGCAGAGCTCGATAAAAATACGCCAGGGTGTCCGTATTACACAACTTTCGCGCTGAATAAACCTCTTTGTATGATCACCCATCTTGTGTGTATACTTGGAAAATCAGATCAGCTCGATCCATGCGTATCTTTGAATCGAATGGATGGGAGGTGGTCAAGTGCACGCTCGTGGTGTATTTATGTGCACGGTAGTTGCTACGTGAGAACACTATTTGCATTCGCACCCGAATCTTACTGAGTAAATAGCGACTCAACGACGGGGGGGGCCTTCTTCGACCCGTGCCTTTTCCTTTGCCTCCACATTCCTTTGCCATGCGGTATTAACTCTGTGCTTTGTTTCGTTTTCTTTCGTCAATTTCCAAACTTTGTTAAGGAGGGGTCTGATTATTCTTCAATCTGAGCTGAGCCCCAATACAACGATTCGTCAGTTTATTACAAAGTTAACAAATCTTAAGCCCGAGGTGACGCAAAACGAGTCGAACTGGAGTTCTTGGCTCTGTGAGTAGTCTTGAATTGCACTACAGGAGGGTAGATACCTTGAGCTGAAGCCGAGAGTTTTCTCGAGTATCAGCTGTCGCAGCAGGCCGGCACGGGCCAAACAAGAGAGGAATACGAAGTGGCGTTGTGTAGTGGAATAGGCCTCCTCTGGCCCGCGAACTCTCTAGCTACTCTCAAGAACAAATTGAGTCATGGTCTTTATGATCGCGGTACATGTTCAAATTCGAGGAGAATCGGCGAGAGTTCGCCTGAGGTACTGCATGAGAGTTTCATTCAGGCCGAAACGAGTAGCGAGAGTTTCCCCTATACTTTTAATATCATAAAATCAACACCTCGATTCTGTTTAACCCGGGG
The DNA here is from genome assembly GCA_029204205.1 of Desmophyllum pertusum. Lineage (NCBI taxonomy): Eukaryota > Metazoa > Cnidaria > Anthozoa > Scleractinia > Caryophylliidae > Desmophyllum > Desmophyllum pertusum. The sequence continues at coordinate 531,682 of MU826839.1, read as the reverse complement.
GCTTCCACGGGGTAATAAGAGCGGGAAAATCAATTTGTGTAACGGACATAATACGAGAAAAAAGACTTCAAAAGATCGTCTTACGCATGTCTTGTTATACTTTGTTTTTGCGAGCCTCCAACGGAAGATTAGAGAAGACTAATTCGGTCGCTTGCCATGCCTTAAAGGAAATTAAAAATAATTAATATTCGTAAGCAGCATGTTTTAGACATTACCACACATCATGTTTATAGGGGCCTATAGTATTAATCTTGGTATTATTTTTAAACTTTTTGTTTGTACTATTTGTATGTATATAGTGTAAAAAGAGCTATGTCCCACGGATGGAAACTGTTTGAAAAAATAGCGCGATAAATTTTTTCAAGTTTGTCGTTCAGTAATCCGTCTCAATCTTCCCAAGTTCTCTGTTATTTAATTTACTCATTACCACTTTGGTGGTTTTATTTCTCTGGCCAAATAATTACACATTCTGCGGCGGTGATCCTAGGAGCATGTTAGTGTGGGGAGGGAGGAAAAGGGGGAGGATCTCGTCGCGACGAAAGTTATAAGATCGAATAAAATCGCTGTGACCGAAATGTTTAGCCAATCGTCGCGCCCCCGAATAACTGCTCGCTGGGGTCCAACGCAGGCATGACTATTAGCAAGTTTCCTTCGATTTGAAGAGTGATTTGATGCATCACGAATACGGAAAATGCGACTGTAATAATATTAAATTTCTGGGCTTTTTTGGAATTTTACACCCCCCCCACCCCCCCCCCACACTCGCCCCCCCCCACCCCCCCCATAGGTTTGTTTAACAAAATGTAAGGGGCAGGAAGTTGGGCTATGTAAGCTCCAAATGTGTTTTACGTTATGAGTAAACGAAACTTAAAGTTTGGTGTGACAAAGCTTCTGGCAGAAAGGTTTTATTTTAGTGCGTCAGTCATGTGTCATTTAGGGGACTCATATTCGCGCGGCTGAAACGACGGTCAAAAAGTTCTGATTAAATCCGGTGGCCATCTTGGATCGGCGCCAATCTTAGGATTTCTAAGATTTTTCTAATTAAATGTTCGTTAAGAGAATGCTGCGCTAACAATGATTTTAAAAAAAAATGAAATAAAATACAAGCCGATGCAAACACTATAAAGATTTGGTAAGATGTTTTTCATTAAAACCGAAAAAACAGGATTTCCCAACATATAAGAGAGATTAATAACTTACCCCTCCCGAACTCGTTCTGACGCCTTTACAAAATCAATCCGCTTCCACTTTCTTACTTCTTTTGTAAAATATATCATCATTTGAATCAGGTGTCCGCAGTAAATGCTTTGTGGCTGCAATTTACGAAATGAAACTCAACATTAAACGAACAGAGCGAAGAGAGAAGGAACATGGTTAAAAAGATAAAGCCAACCTGGCGAACTTTTGTTTTGTTGCATTGTTTGACTGCATCACAAAATGAAATGCGCGTACGAGATACAACATATAAAGCAGGCTGCGACATCTTTTCTTTCGATTGGCGCAAATACTGCACACTCTGATTGGCCTAAGAAAATTCGATGACGCTAAATCGACTGAGGGGCGACACTTAACGGTCTTACGGACTGGGAAGCCTGTGACCCTCAGTTCCCCGATCGAATTGTAAACGTAATAAGTCAGATACCGCACTAACTTCCTGGCAGTTTAACGTTTCATCTAATTCGTTTCATTTGTCGCTTAGGATAAATGTATTTTCGTTGCCTCGAATGAAATCCCAGGGGTACTCAGGAAAAATACAGGGAGGAGCGAATGAAGCCATAAGTGAACGCCTCCAAAACACTTATATGATAAATATACCCTCGCCCCCACCCAAATGCAACTGAATACTTTCTTCCAAAGATCAGTGTTTATATCAGGAATCCTTTCTCACCTCATCACTTGTTTGATCATCTTTCCCCGTTGGCTTCATTTCATGTTCATCTGATGATTTGTCGGGTTTGGTAACAAGCCGCTCGGGTTCCGATTCACTCGAAGCTTCTGTGACATTAGGTATAGTCTCACCGCTCGATTCCTTACTATCTTTATTTTCTTGTTGTTTTTCAGGCTCCTCGTTCTCTGGCTTGCATTGCTGTCTTGAAAACCACCCCGACGTGGATTTTGTTGCACTGTTCAAGAGATGCAAGCGGTTTTAATCGACTGTCTTTAAAACTAAACCCAAAGTAATCATAGAGCAAATCACTAAAACGGTCGGGGGAATAAGTATCAGTTGATGACGAAATCCCGCCTCCAAAACAGGACTGAGCCCGCGGTGTTCGTCCCCGAAGTTGCTAAGCAACGTGACGTATTTGCTGACGCGATTGCTTTCGTAGTACTCGTGAATGCTCGCGCTGGTTTCCGATTGGAAAAAAAGATTCGGAAATTCTTCGAGCGCTTCCTCTAAAATTTGCCAAACGGCACTTGTTCCCACGACTGAGTGGGAACACACTTTCATGATAGCACTCATTAGATTATCAATCAATTGGATTGAAATTTACCAAAGTATTGTACTTACTCTACGCACTGTGTGTAACTCGTGCAATTCTGTATACATTTCTTGTGACAAATCCTAGCACACGTTCTACATTGGAATGCAACTTTGGTCCATACCTAGAAGAAAATATCAACCGTAATACAAGTTACTAAGGCAAGAAACACATCAGATACAGACAAGAATGAAAACCGCGGTTTACTTATAAAGGTAAAGGTAAACTGGCCCACACTGCCGGAGCTTATACCGGATTCCGTAGCACTGGTGGAGCCGACTAGGAGTATTGCTACTCCCCTGGATGAGATGCTAGTCCATCGTAGGTTACCCTCCGGCATTTTGTCGCCGGTTCCCATTTATACTCCTGGGTGGAGAGAGGCACTGTGAGAGTAAAGTGTCTTGCCCAAGAACACAACACAGTGACCCCGGCCAGCACTCTAACCCGGACCACTCGAACTGGAGTCCAACGCGCTAACCATTAGGCCACCGCGTCTCTCAAGATTACTAATATATAGCAGTGGATCCTAAAATACGATTCTACCAATCTGGAGTTAAAAAAGACAATTACCAATACAAAGGGAAAAAAGGCGGGAAACGTCACGTGAGCGAATCTGTATTAGGTTGGATTGGCATCTGATTGGCTTAGACAAAAACTAATGGATTATGATTGGTTGGAGTATGTCATGTTACTTTAATGATCCAATAATAGAGTTTAATAAATTCACAACCTTAAGTCTGGGCCAAACGAGAACGAGGCTAATACTTGCGCGGTCAAATTGGTCTAAATAAAAATCAGAGTCTACGGAATTTTTTGCCAGTCACGACTGCAACTTAAGACCGTTGTAGTAGTTTGTTTGGCTGAACGGCTGCAGAAAAGAGATACTCTACAATACTGACCACTAGTGGGAAATTCAAAAGCACAAACCTTCTTGTCACAGTAGCTACATCTAGTGGGGAAATAAAATTGAGTTAAAATAAACTGATGTTTGGGAGCCTCCAAACTGCAAGATAAGAAAGAAAGAAATGAGAAATGAGATCGGAAAGTGGTCTTGTTTTAAACTTTTATAGGGTTAACAACAATTAACTGTAACGTACATAGAGTAAGGACAGAAACCAAGAGATGATGATCTATGAGAAGGGTTCCCCATGCCCCATGATCATTTTTTGAAATATATTAATAGTTTCACGCCATGCTGTGAAAGTTGCTTTTCTTTCCTTCTGATCGAGGCTCCGACATCACGTTACTCGAACTGCCCACTCAGGTAGCGCTCTTAAAATAGCTCAGCTATGGACTGAAAATTAAAAATAGACTCGAAGAGACACATGTATTGGGGAATGCTTCTCTTAGATCATCCTCTCTTACAGAAAACAATAAGTTAATGGGCCGCTAGTACCCAGTCTCCCTTAGTCTTAATAACATGGTGACGTCACTGATTACATTAGGTAGTTGTTGTAAAGTGATAGATATTTTTTTCTACCTTTCCAGAGTGTCTTTTTCTTGGCCTTCATCCTGCAATTAAAAAAATCAAATTAAAGTAAAAAGAAATGAGATAATGAAGTGGCAAAGGAGTGCATGACTGATGACATAATAGCCGGAACGTACAGTTTTTGCCTTACCTTGGGTGTCAAGTCGTTTAGTGAATCGTTTTTCTCCACAATGGATTCGTCACAGTCCACAAGTGATGGAGTGTGACGAAATATCAGTGTTAAGTCGCCACCGCAGAGCTTCTCCTTCAGACCGGGGTGACTGCGAAGATATGGCTGACTAAAGACAAACGTAAACGAAACATTTAAAGACTAAAAAATTGTCTTTCCTTTCTTTTCGAGATTGTTCTGTTGAAATTTTAAAATTCTACGTTTCGGGCAGTTTCACTGTCCTTCGTCGGGAATTAAAACAATATGGCGGTCCGATGTTTAAATTTCTTGAACCACGCTTTGAGACACATCGTGACAGTAACATGAATAATGTCAAATACACTTCAAGACGCATCAAGATAGTTACATGAACGCGAAACGCCACGGCAAATGTGTGGGAAAATCGTGATTCTTCTCATGGTTAAAATAGCAATTTTTAGTTAAAAATAAAAGATAAAGTTTCAGAGATGCTGACAACTGAAACAAATTTACTTCCGTCTGACAAGTCTTAAGCCCGGGACAAACGAGAACGAGATATGTGTAGAAATAAATGATGGTGAATTTAATTTTAAGCTTGGTAGAAATATGAGAAAGATGTTTATCCGTCAGTGGCACAGGCTACTCGAAAACAAATAGTTATATGGCCTAAGCTCTCACGAGTCTCCTGTAGCTCGGTGGTAGAGCGTCCGAACAGTGTGCGTAAGGTCATAGGTTCGACTCTTGTTGGGAGAACTACGAAATTTTATTTCCGAGTAGCTTGTGTCACTGACTGATAAACATCTTTCTCAGAGAACGAGAGAGTTGACAACGGTCCAAACTCTCGCTCTCATTTTGGTCAGAAACTGTCGTGTGCTCTCAATTTAAACCTGCTCAAATTTTCTCAGTCGCGAGTCATCGATCGAGTTTTCTTGCTTGCCCCCCCCCCCCCCCCCCCCCCCCCTTTTTTGGGCCCACGCTTGATAAGTTGAAGAAAACTCTCTTCCCTGCTTCTCCGTGTCTGATTATCGCGGGATGCGCAACCGAACGTGGATGAAGGGGCGAGGCACTCGCGAGAGAACCACGCGGCCTTAGCCCTTAAGGAATTGATAAAGTTTAAAATGAATGTTTTAATTACTTTGATATGATCCTGTCAGAATGTGGAGAAACCAACACAAAACACTCTTCGTGCGTGTTTGACGAGAATGACAAGCATCGGAGAGCAATGTCCATCAAGGAATAGTAATCTGCAATAAAATTGAATACAGATCAATCTCTAAAGGTCTGTTCTAATCCTTGGCAAGTGATAGAAGGAGCGGATGTTCACCAGTTCTAACTCCGGTTTCTGTAGCATGAATGAGTATGACAATGAGTATCGCTGCTCCCCCGGATTGGATGCACGCGGTCTGATCGCAGGTAAACCCCCAGCATTTTTTCAGGTTACCAGAACAAATTCGCCGGTACCCTTTTATACTCCTGGGTGGAGAGAGGAGTATAACACACAACACAAGGACCCGGCCAATGCTTGTCTATCATAGGTTACAGCCCGCATATTTTATCAGGCTGTCATAACAGTTTTTGTTTCGATTGAGAAGATCTATCAAACACTCGAGACAGTGTTTCATCGGCTATCCAAACACCTCGAATTTCGTCAAAAATACTCCGCTGCGCGTCGTATTTTCAACTATCTTCTCGGTGTTTGGATATCTGATGAAACAACTGTCTTCTCGTGGGACAAGGGCTCTCGATCCGGAATCCAGCGTACTAACCATTCGGGTCACTGTCCACACAGGGCGTTTTTGCCGCTACTACACTGTTGCACGAATGATGATTTTAGGTATGATAAGGATATGAAAATTGATTAGTGGCAGCAACTTTAGTACACAAAATATTTGCGGGAGTTTAATTTTGCGTACTGGCGATTTTTGTGTGTTTGCGAGATTCTAATTTTTGGCGATGGGGAACAACTTTTTTTTATTGGAAAGAACATGATGGTATTAGGGGATTTGTAAGCTTGGTAGCTTTGATTTAAAAATTTCGTGCAGTGGCATTCATTTTGGAATTAGATTACAACACTGTTTCAAAAGTAATACACAACGTAATATTGTGTGGTTTTTGAAAACATGCAATCCAAATAAAGGTACAACAGCGTAACTTAACGTTTAATAAACACGTAATTCAGGGTTACTTAGGGTGTGGGTTTCGTCCTATTAACAAGTTGTTCTGTTGTGGTTCTGATTTCTCTGGTCAGTAATGGAGGTGTACAATGTACGGAGACAACAATGAATTTGTGGGGCGATTGGTCTGCTTGTTTAAATATGACTGTCCGTTTTAGTCCCTTTGGTAAGTGGGGATAATAATCGTCATTTCGGTATTCACTTCATCTTCAGGTCAGGTTTCTTCGGACACCGGAAGGAAAAAAGGCGGGGGGGGGGGGGGGCCAGGATTTATCTTCAATTTAATGACGTTTATAACATAGAGGGACAAAAATTACTGTGAAATGCTGATTGGCTGAGACAGAGAAGCATTTTTCATTAATTTTGGTCTTGCCCACCCGGCAGGGGCAAAAATTAACTTGATCCTGTTGGATGGCGGAGAAGCGGCACAATTCCTCGCTCCTACCATTGGCTGAGCGCGCTGCACTCAGTTGGCTTCTTGACGGGGAAAAAGGGAGTAAGAGGGGGCGGGGATTTTGAGCAGAATTTTCAAACACGAGGACGCTCACGTGCTTGTTTAACGGGTCTCATTCTGGGGATTTTTTGACTTCAGTTTACACTTCCTTCCCGAGTTATTTGATGAAAAAGGAAACGGAAACACGTGTGATGAGCTTGAAACAAGAAGAAAATTTCCGAAAGCTGCATCTCAGTGTTTGCAGCGCACTCGAAGCAAACAGACGATTATAATAAAAAAATACAAGGTTGAAACCAAACTAAAAAAAGTCAACACCTTGCATGTGCCCCCAGCCTAGACACGTTGGCGATGTTTGCTGGCGTGGAACTTCACTAGTCATGGCTGCCTACAAACTGACTTCTTGTTCTTAAAAAAATTCACTTACTCGCTTCAAAGCTACACCTCTGTTAAAATACGACGCGATGACGGGCTTCATCACAGTGCAACTCAAAAAACAGGGTGTATATAGGTGTAACAGGAGTTTTGTATCGGAGAGAAGGGGTAAATGGAGGTCAAATTAAAAACCGCGATAAATTTACTTCGTCGTTTGCTCACGGTTTTTAGCGATGTAGGATTGACATGTCAAGCAGGCTCGCAGGTATCGGAACAGCAGACAACAGCCTTCAAACAAAATGGCAAACAAGAATTGGGTTGAATAAAATTAACGTTTTTAACATTGGCTTGATTGGCAAGACCTGTTATTTTTTTTTTATTTTCACGACTTACAATTTTCTCTTAAGATTTACATAAACATTCAAACGTTAAACCCCTGTTCTGAACGTAAGGGTTTTGCCTTGATCTTCCTGTGATTCTGTGTGATTTTTTTGGAATGAATTTATCAGTTCGTTTTCCGCCGGACCGCGCTCGACTTTAGGGCTTCGCGGCGCTTTGAAGGTTTTCCGAAAAAATTTTTGCCCTCTGTGTCATAAACAAGTAATCGCATGTTTTCCTCGTAAACTTAAGGATTCATATCACTTGTGTTTTTCAGACATTGCAGAAAATTCCCTTGTAGCTGCGCGACGTTTCGGGCAATTTCTTGCAACTTTCTGAAAATACACGCTGTGATATTACATCCTTATTTTTACTCGGGGCCCAATGCGATTACATATACTATTTGTTGGCGAGAAATTTTTTGGCGGGAACTTTTTTTGACAGGGATCGTGTGTCACCGCTGCATATTAAGAATAGCGCCAATCGAAAGATACAGTCAAAAGAAGCTTCTCTGAGGCAGACCACTCCTCGTAAGCGGACAGCCTCCTTAACTAATTACGACCGTCTTGACCAAAACCCCCGTTTGAACTCTAGCTCATACAAACTCTGTATTTACACATTCCCATACGTCCCAGTACATCGCGCCAGCCTCCAGTTGCGGACACTTTTTTCTGCTTCCCTTCCCGATGGGTGTCACGCATTTATGGGAGCTTTCGGACTGTTAGTTAGATCATTACTCCACATAACTAACCCAATATAATAATGTCCATTTAAGTCATTCTTCTCCTTGTGATTTACTCCAGACGAACACGTTTAAGGTATTGGTCTTTTCTTCAGGATTATCAAATTTTCCTTGTTTCATTCCCAAACTGGAGCCTAATGTAAATGATAGCAAAAAGGAAAAGCAAAGCCATTGAAGCATCATGCGTACGGGAACACGAGGGGTTTTAGGTCATGGAAGGCCTTATGGGTTAAGACCCAGTGGTCCTTCGTTTTTTTATTTAGGGTATACCCAAAATTACTGGTGTTTAAAGGTGGTTTGATGAAGCACTACACAGGAATTTTCTACCATTGCTTATGTCATATATTTCGCACTTGGTCCTGTGAAGATACAGTATAATAGTTTTTAGTAATATAAGCTTTTACATTCCTAGAAATTCTGTAGGACATGATTTTTAAAGCATTTTGTTAAATTGTATAACAGATCGATTTTTAATTGCAATTCTTAGTTAAGTTATTTTCGTTAAGTATTTTTATTATTTTATGAACTTTGAACTTTTTAAAGTGTATATAATGTTAGGTAGGTGGTCCCCTATTAGTAGAGGGCTTTCCCTCAATGCTAAAACAATTTGACACATACATAAAGGTTTTTGATTGATTTGGATTTGATTGAAAATAAAGGGGGGTGGCTATAGACACAAGGAAATCAGGTTAAATAAAATAGAAAATAGTCGCCATTTAGCTCTTCATATGCCATTAAGTTTGAATATCGAGAAAAAGATAACAGTAAGAGGTTCGTTTTCAACCGAGTGTCCCGTAAAACCAAAACCAAGGCAATAGCAGTTATTACAGCTGAGCCCACAGTCAATTACATATTTTTGTTTTTAAAAAGAATGGCCAAACGAGTTAGGCTCGATTTCCGCTGCTCCTCCTCTCGAGTCCGGTCTTCGTGTTCTGCGTCTACATATTTCTTCCTGAACAGTCGGCTGGTATATCCTGAGGCCATACAAATGAGAGGCTAATATGGGCCTATACAATGCCAGATTGGATTGAAAAATGCCCTTTCGCCTCGTTTGCATGTTAAATTGGAAGAACAATACCTAGAATACCTCACCCTTGTCTGTTCGATTCGGCCTCGTTTGCATGTCAAACCGCTGACAGCTGTAATAACTGGCTGATAGAATGAGCACAGCGACTTCGAAGCTTAAACACGACGTTACAAGTATTGCCAAGGTCGCGGGAGAAACGTGTTGGACCGAAAGTCAAGGGTATTGGTTCTGGTTTTTTGGCATCTGATTGGTTGAGTGAGGTTGGCGCCAGTGGTTTTTTTTTTCAAAAAACCAATCACAGAACGTACAATTTTAGTTAGACTTAAAAAACCAAAGCAATTGATGAGTTAGTTTTCGTCACTCAAATTGAAAATCGCTCCCAATAAAGGTCCTTTATTATTATGTTGTCGACCGACGTGATGCCTACTGGTGAGCTATTGCGTGATAGCCTCACAGCAATACCACACCTACCCCCCACCACCTAACCGGGTCCCCCCTTTGCTCGACACAAAGCTTTGTTATTCCCGTTCGGTGTAGTGTCTGGACTCAATCCAATGCGCACAGCTGGTCTAATGATGGAAACACCGATACTCGTCTCTGAATGATGGTTCCTGGTGGCGCACTAAAAACCAGTGTGCATGTCTAGAGGTAGTTTTCTTGTCGGTTTCCCTTGAGTTTGCCTGGATCTGGGTTTGTCCTCCTTTGTAGTTACTGACTGGGGGTGATCTCCTGTTTTGGCCATCCTTTGTTGGCAATCCAGTTAACTTCCGCTCTCTGTGGTTAAAGGGGAGCGAAAATGTGAGCATTACGTAGACAGACACCATAAAATAAATCTGAAAAAAATTTTTTTTAATTCACTTACCCCCCTCTTTTATGTGAGGCTCCTCCAACAAGTTCTTCTACTAAATGGCACCCCGTTAAGCTACAACCTGCGTCTGACTTTAAATAGGTCCCCCCCTCCTCAAGATGTCAAGCCAAGACAAATTATTGAACAGAAAATCAATTATTTTTGAGGCAACTACATACTACTGTATAATTTTATTGTGTGGCGGAAAGAATACCCCGGTGGTCGCTAATGTTGTTAGCGCATCTTGGCCTCCGATCGAGAAACGGTTCTGGGTACATTGTGTTTGTGTTTTCTTTGACAAAGACATCGTGTTTTACTCTCACCAGTGGCCTCTATCTCTAATCCACCCCTCAGGAGGATAAATGGGTACCAGCGACAAAATGCTGTGGGATCTACCATCCCATCCAGGGCTCCTCTAGTTGGAACCGGGATAAAGCTCCTGGCATTGTGGGCCCTTATGGCCCGAGTGCGGCTTTTATTATCTTTTAATATAATGTTGTTTTAGAGAGGTTATCCTGCCTGCTGCCCACGCACATTTACTTTACACATCGTTATAATTGTTTGTTGTCAGAGGGATCCCCTCCTTCGTAAGAACATTATCTATCTGAGTAGTCACACGCCCCTGTTTGAACAACATGAAAAAAACTAAGTATAGACCTGGGGCGACGTGCTGTTCAATATCAGAATGCTGTTGGAGCCGTTTTTCTCTTGTGGGTTTGTAGTCCCCAGGGATCATCTTCTTAAAAAAAAACTTCCTTTGCCTGCTAAAAAAAGAGGAAAAGAGTCAGGAATGGGATGCGAGGGAACTGCCCAAGTGATATACCCCATGAAATATCCAACAACAACCCTCGGGGGTTTAACCTGCGAGGGACTTTATAGCATTCCCATCTAGGGGGAGTAGTACAATACTCAGTAGTTGTTTATGCGCTTCACATGCCCTAATGCGAACCCGGGATTTAACAACTCCGGCAGTTGTGCGGCCACTTAAGAAGCTGGTGCTTGATACACTCCTACATGCAAAACTAACTTTGGTCTCTTAGATGAGAAAACGAGGGTCTTAGAAGAAGAGTATAAATTGTAGAAACAAAACGCACCTTGTTTCCCTTGTCATTTTTTTCTCTCAGCTTTCTGTCTGAGCTCCCCCAGTTCTTCTTCTGGACAGCTACAAAACAGCATTTCCTTCACAGCCAGACGTTGGTGATTTCACGGTCCGGGCATGTTCAAAAACAATGGCACAACACCTGTTGACAAATTCCCTCCATCAAGGAGTCACTGTCAGTGTTTAGTGTTACATTCTTGAAGTCCACCTACACCGTTTTTTGCCGAGCTGCTCTGCTTTTTCGGTTTTTTTCGGGGTTTTCTCTCCTCGATTCAACTTGCGGGGTTATTTCCTGGTACGGTGGGTCTTTGAAACGGCGTGGCGGATGACTCTAGAAGGAATAAATTTAAATAAAAAAAGTGCAGTAGTTGAAAACCTGTCTACAATGGGGCCAACTATGGATGCGAGAATTATCTGGCCATTGTAGAGAGGTGGGCCATATGTTAGGGAGGAATTTAATAAGTGAGTAATGTGTATTGGAGCCGCTCATGGTTGGGGTTGACATAAAAACAAAATCCTGGCTGATTTGCAGAGAGCAGAGGAGATGTCTGTTAGAGTGAGGTGTTTGGGGTTCGAAATGTATTTAACGTCAGATTCCATCAATAAAAGTGTCCAATCCTAAAAAATGAACGGCTTGGACAGAGAAGAAAGTCTTGCTTGTGCATCTCACGGAATTACAGTGCTGCTACTGGTACCGCGGCGCACTTAAACTAAAAGTAACCCCAATCAGCTTACAGGAAACGAACAATGCATTTCAACTAAAATCGTTTGAGCCACATCAATCCGAACGCTGTTGATTGGCTCAAACGATTTTAGTTAGGAGTGCATTGTTCGTTTCCTAGTAATTCTGATTGGTTCGTTTAGTTTCACGTGCCCCTGGTTGCGGCTAACAGTTAGCAGCACACTGTAAACATCTTGGATTAATTACATGTACCATCAAATTTGAAGTCATTTTTTGGGACTCCTGGATTGCTGATAACAATAATTCTAGCTCTCTCTTCTCGGTGTTGCAGTATCCCGATGAAAACCTGTCCTCTCATGTTTGATATATTACTTACATGTAGCTCTACAAGCATATCATAGGCATTTAAGTACCTGCTGTTATTCTTAATCATCCTTGCAGCTTGTTTGAGTGGACTCAATCTTGTGTCCATCGGACAGCGACAAGGATATCTTTGGCAATAACACCGGCAGTGTACGATGGGGAATCCACGACGATGGTCTCTATCACAATGGTTTTTCCAAGCGCGTCCTCTCGGATCTCTTTACTCAATGTCAGACCAAATGAGATTTCGTTATTCTCACGACTAATATCAATCTGTAAATTAAACACAACAACAACAGGTAAAGTAACGCAGAGTACTCGTTTTTTTGTCTCCTCTCTTGTTTAATACCAGCAAATCAGATTCGAGATAAAAATTTTAAATCAAGGCCAGCCAGAGGTTGCGATTCTTGGTGCTGATCAAAAGGATTGTGCGACTCTCGGGGACAAGAATATACCTCCTATGCAGACTTTTCTTTGGACTTGTCATGCCCATGACAGAATTCCACAAAGAAAGTCTGGCATAGGACGGCATAGACAAGAATAGGGAGCTTTAGCAAAACTATGACATCCAACTGACAGCAAAAAATAACTTATCTTCACTAAACAAAAAAGGTAAAGCGCGTCGCTCTTAAAAAAAAGACATTCAATAAGCACAATTCTGCATATTTTGCGAGAACTGGACGTGAACCACTGAGTAGTGCATTTTTCTTATCTTTCCTATTTGCAACAAAAAAAACAACTGAATGGAACTAGAAGATTTTTTGTGCAGATCTCTGAAAGGGAAAACATAATATAATGAATTATTATTTTTTTACATCAACAGTGTCTCTCAGCATCACCATCGTGATTCGGCTAAAGAAGTTCCGCTGAATAATAATTCAGCTACCAACTGGGGCACAACAAGCCTCGACAGTAACCATAAAACTAAAGCACACAGAGAGATGCAAAAATAAATGATGGACTGTCATACACCTCAAATGTTTGGCCATGGTTTTGCCTTCTTCTATTTCTCAGCCAGTTGGACTCCAGGGAAGCAGGTCCACAGACAAGCTGCAATACTGCCCACGGCTCCATTCTCCAATTCAGGCGAGACGGGTAACAGCCCACAACGCTGACGACTTCAAAGAACTACCGACAGTGACCAGCACTGTTCATGAACATAGACCTCCTGGGTCTTCTCGTCTTCTTCTTTCTTGAGGCTGAACAGACAGCCTCCGCCTGAAAAAACGTTAGGGGTTTTTGTTTTTTTTTTTTTTTGGGGAGGGGTTTGTCTTTTTTTGTTTTTTTTTTTTTTGTGTGTTGTGGTTTTTTTTTAACTATACCTGATCTTGTAGCCTGCAGGTAGCCGGTAGTGTTTCTTTTGGATCAGACTTGCGACAGCATGACTAATTATGAGAGATGTCAGACCTGAGAGAAGAGTTCTTGCCCTCAAATTGAGATTCAGCCTTCAAAATTCAACTTCTAGGTTCCTGTTTTTAAAGGGAATACATTCTAATTTTGTTCAAAATATTCATCTTATTAAATTTTATCAGTAACTTTTAAACATCTGAACATTATGGTGTATACGCACAATGTTGATCATAATAAGGGAAAGACCATCATCATGATTATTTTTTTATCATCATTGAAAGTGGGGGTTGGGTTTTGGTTGTGTGTGTTTTGGTGGTGGGGTGTTGGGGGCTTGAGCCAAATACCAAAAAATAAATTCCTGTCAAAGAAAAATTCAAAACAAAGCAAAGAAATACATGTTATTAACATACATGTATGTATATAAACTAGTAAAAGAACATCTCATATGCAAAATCATTTACATTTATGTACAGCGCCATTGAACCTTATGGGAAATAGGCGCTATATAATATTTATTATTTTATTATTATTTATTATTATTTAGTCACAAAATTAAAATTGGGCTGAAAAAAAACATTTCCGCAATGCCCAACCTTAACATGCTACCCCACTGAATTTGTATTAGTCAGAATACAAGTAAGCCCACCTGGATGCTACTAGACTATGAGCAGTCCGTCATTTTGTCCTTTCTCAGGGATAGTCTAGTGGGATAGAGTGGCACAGGAAAATCACCTCTCACAAGGAGATGCCCCGACATTCGTGCTATGGAGGTGATTTTCATGCTAGCTCGTGTCCTATGCCACTCGACTATCCCTGAGAAAAATGAGGGTCTGCTTGTAGTCTACCTGGGCGCTTATATTTGAAGAAATACAGTACATGTACATGTAAATGACATGCATTTAGACTATGTAAATTGAATGCAGCATGGCATATTTACGTGTACATGCATGCATGAAACACGTGTGTAATGCTGCAATACCCATGGCTGGTACTGTACTGTATTTCATCCATCTCATGTACATGTACCTCATAGAATGCAAAGGACCAGTGGGTAAGAGGATGTCTACTGAGCTGTATTCTTGCACGACCTTGCAGAGAAACCAACTTGACAGCCAAGTACACAGACTTGTTAAATACAAGATCCACCTGTATGGCCATATGGCACCCCCCTGAGTATTCACGGTCAAGAGCAATATCCAACTCCTGGGGGACCTCCAAGGGATCCTTTGTTCCTATCTTCATCACAGTAGCACCTAGAAAAAAAAAATACAGTGGAACTTCAGATATGATAGTTATTATTATTGTATATGTACATGTATGTATGAATATAATCTTTGTATTGATCACCGCTATTAAAGGAACACCTCTTTTAAGGGGCATGCAGCGACAGTTTTGAGAGTACCGAATGCTATTTTGACCTCCATAGTTTACCATTTCCTTCAAAGTCAGAGTTTGCGACAAGTACAATCGGATCAGGTTTACATACATATTTTTTTCTCATTAACTTGATTAGTGGTCAAATTTCTAAGCCAAGCATGAGAAATTGGTCCGAATTGCATGAGATTGAAGGTTTGGACCTGCAAGCACGAGACTCATGTGTGATGCATAAGAGTTGGCAGGCATGTACACTTGTGGTGGTGGGGGGGGGGGGGGGGGGGGGGGTACTCCCTTACGTGGCCTATATGGGGACGTGCCACTGGACAGGGCTTGGGTTTTTGGGGTCTCAAGAACCTGTCCTCAACTTGGTAATTGGTTGCACGATTGCTGTCGTTAAATAAATACAGTACATGTATTTAGCAATCCGAGATTGGAGACGTTTGCCGGTCTTTAGCAGGTCATCAGTCAACATCAGATCATTTTTCAGGACAAGATAGTAATTGCTATTGTGTAAAACAAGAGAGTGTGTATTTTGTCCTTTGTCCTAAGCAGGGTCCTAAAATAGAGGTGTTGTCCTACACAGGTACATGTACAGTGTAGGTATTTTTTTTTGTCCTAAACAGGGTCAGGGTTTCAAACCCTCAGCTCAGCAGCATCCCTATAGCCCAAAAAATGCGTCAAGTATCCCCTAGTCATACACTCCACAGTGGAAAAATGGGCACAATGAAAAAATGGGAATTAATTTATAAAATAATAAACTTTACATTGAATATAAACACACCTGTTATGACAGTTAGAGATGTCCCAAGTGAGAGCTCTTGAATAGTTATTTGTTCTATCAGTTTGCTTGCTGCTTTCCCTCGCATGAGTTCTGCGAACTCTGAGTTCATCTTGTGAAGAAAGAATGATTTCATCTGTGGAGAATCTCGCCACTCCCTCCACAAAAAGGCCAGTAGAAGGTTGAGACTCATGCATGACTCTTTTTCAGTGGCTCTGTCTTTCTTGACATAATCTGCAATATGCTATATAATAACAAAGCATTTCAGTGTATTGGCCCAAGCTAAAATATTAAAGACCTGAAAAATGGATTATCTTTTACAGTCGAAGCTCCCTGAACAGACACTCTCGTAAGCAGACAGCTCTACTTATGGCTGCCTTAGCAAAACCCTGTTTGAACTCTACATGTAGCTCATAGAAACTCTCTAATTTACACATTCCGTAAGCAGCCAGCTCCAGTTGCAGTAGCCTGCGAACACAGCACAGGCAGCCCAAGCTCAGTATTAGATTACCGGGACGTGACCCTTGCTTATGAGCGGTATTGTGTTACAAAGATGCGATTTATAAGGGTTTGTATGGGAAAGCAAACGGTTTGTTTTAAAAGGTAAAAATTTGAATGTTTTATGAATAAAATTGACTTACCCTGTTGCTGTGTTGTATTCTTTGTTGTCTGGCCGCTTCTCAGGCCGATTTGACGCGATTTCAACTAGTTATCGTTTTTGGGGTTTCCACTGTAGTTCTTTTAGCAATGGAAACCCAAAAAACGATAACTCGTTGAAATCGCGTCAAATCGACCTGAGAAGCGGCCAGACAACAAAGAATACAACACAGCAACAGGGTAAGTCAATTTTATCACTCATAAAACATTCAAATTTTACCTTTTAAAACAAAACAAAACCGTTGCTTTCCCATACAAACCCTTATAAATCGCATCTTTGTAACACAATACCGCTCATAAGCAAGGGTCACGTCCGCGGTAGTCTAATACTGAGCTTGGGCTGCCTGTGAACACAGCAGCCTCTCCTCCTCATTCCACTATAATAAAGTAATTATTATTATCACTTAATTCCTGCTGCTACGGGCGCTGCAAGCAGGACATGATTGACCGGGTTCATATGAAGAGGCCCTATAACATCACAGATTTTGAAGCCCTCCTTGGCTCTGAAATACTGACGGGTAATTCCATTCTTGGGTCAGGAATGAAATAGGTATGGAAAATCACATATTAAAATATTTTGATCTGAAATACATGTAGGGTTATGGTTTCCAGAAGCAGGCCAAACACCCCAGCCAAAAGTTGGGAGAGTACCCCCTGGAGTGTTGATCTGGTCTGTTATCCAGCTTGGCAGAATGGCACCCAAAACATTACATGTACGTGTTGGGTACGTGTAAGAAATGAAAGATGTCACGCAACTATTAAACGATTTCAATTGATTCATGATGATCAGTTTTGATTTATAGACTAAATTGAATCAAAGCCTAAAGATTTTGTACTGTTGAGATTTCACGGCTTAGAAAATATAAACTAAAAAGAGATTGAAACATTACTTGACCTAATGTCATTAACGATCATGGAATTATCTGCAACGATCGACAATAATATTACGCTCTGATCTATGAAATGAAAACAATGTTTTTGTGGCCATCCTACCTCGGGGTTGGTGACTTGGGTGCGTTGTGGTAAAGTTTCCGAGCATCCTGTCCGTCGTAGTCCACCATGTGTACAGCAAAAAGGCTTCCAAAAGCAAAACAGAAAAGACTCCGATCAAAAAGGCGAGAATAAAAGCTATAACATGAGAAAAATCGACTACAAAACACGGAATAAGGCATGTTTTCATTGAAAGAGGCGGGAGACTGGAGACGAAGTAACACTCCGCTGACCAGCTGAGCCCGGATGTTCGGAAAAAGTACAAAGAAAAGGAAACAACAAATTTGGGTAATCGAGCCTAGCAGAGATCCTGTTTATTTGTGGCTTACTTTTATAAACTTAACCCCCCCGGTGGGGGGGGGGGGGGGGGGGGGGTACTCCCTTATATAAGCTATATAGGTATGTGCCGCCCCAAAGGGTATGGTTTTTGAGCCGTTTTGGTCTGAAATAGGGTATAGATTTTGACCATTTTGGTCTGAAATAGGGTATGTTTTGTGCACTCTGGTCTGGAATTTGGTTTGGCTTTTAGACGAAACTGTTTTTTCCCATTAACATCGGGGAATTTGAAGCCCTTTTCAAATGTTTGCGCAAATGGAACCCATTCCTGGGTAGCTGAAGTCATGTATACGACAGTGTACTAATTTTATCGGTCTGAAATAGGGTATCGATTTTTGGGTCAGGTCTGAAATAGGGTATGGAAAATCACACATTTTGGTCTGAAATAGGGTTAGGGTTTCAAGAAGCGGGCGGCACACCCCCACCAAAAATTTCAGGGAGTACCCCCCCCCCCCCCCCCCGGGACGTAACCTAAGAACGTCTAAAAGCCGGGGTACTCTCGGCCCCTATATAGGTCCCAGTTGGTCTAAAAAAGGGTATAGATTTTGAACATTTTCGTCTCAAATTGGGTATGTTTTGGTTATGACCAATGACCGCGGAGTTTACACGCGAAGACGCATGCCGAGAACTGTTTTGCAGTCCCCAGTCAAAACGTCTGACCTAAACGTCGAGTGGACGTTCTTATATTCGTTGTCCGACGGCTATGCCATGCTGATGATACGAGGCCTCATAATTCTCGTCCCCACAGCCCTTCTCGCGTAAAAGGGCTGTGGGGACGAGAATTATGACGCCTTCGACGCCTAACTAACAAGGCCGAAACAACTGTCCATCACCACTGCCCGGCAGGAGCCTGCTGCCCGGGTGATTTAGCTGTGCGCCATGGACAAGGGTAACGAGGACTGTGGGAACGAGATTGGCCATAGCGCGGAGAGGTGGAGTTAGTGTAGTGTCTGTAGTGTGCTATGGGTGCAGTTTATAGTTTCCTATTATATGTTTTTTTCCTGCTTGTTTGAAATAGGGTATAGATTTTTGTCATTTTGCTTAAAAAAGGGGGTAATTTTTAAGTCAGGTCTGAGGTTGGGTAGAAACAATCACTTATTTTGGTCTGAAAAAAGACTCGGGCGGCACACTCTCATCCAACATAATAATTACCGCAGTTCGAAATAAGGAGTTTAATTTAGTATGTTGATTATCAACTCAGAGTTGATAAACGTCAGCTTTTAGAAATTCGCTACGGCGGTTAATTTACCTTTATCAACTCTGAGTTGATAATCAACATAGTGTTTCACTTGCCCGCCGACGCAGCCACCACAGTTTCAATTAGAAACTAATCACTTTGTCCATTTAAGTGTTAATTTAGGTTACGGCTAGTCGCACTTAAATCACTTTGTTCGAGATAGCGGGGGATATATTCGAGCAAGAGAAGATGATCAAAGAGAACACATCCCCATGATAGTTTTTTCAATCTATTTTAAACTTCGCGCCACGCTGTGAAAGTTATTTTAGTTCTCGTCCCCATGGTCGCGCGACCAATGATCAGAGGATCAGATGTCATTGCGAAGGTTTTTCTCGCCGTCGTGTTGACGTCCATCTACTAAAATCGTAAATCCAAAGACGACGAACCTTAAATTTCATTACGTCATTACAACTGACCAATCAGGTGTCTTCCTTAAAATAGCCGCGCAGTATGACTTCATGCTAAAATTAGATGGAAAAAAATTATCATTGGAAGAGGCCCATGTATGGGGGATGTGTTCTCTTAAGCCTGGTTTTCACTAGCGACGCAAGCACAAGCGCAAGCAACATACGCAGACGCAGTAACGCGTTGATCATCAGTGCCTTTTGTTTAGGACAAATCAACACGTTACTGCGTCTGCGTATGTTGCTTGCGCTTGTGCTTGCGTCGCTAGTGAAAACCAGGCTTTAGATCATCCTCTCTTGATTCGAGATATAACCGAGTTCGAGATAGGCAATAGTGAATGACTGAAAAATAGTAAACAAAACTAAAGGTTATAATTACAGTTCAAGATAGCAGGGAATTCGAGATAGCGGGGTCTACTGTAGTAGCAACTGTGAAAATTTGAAATGGAAGACCCTAACTGGTACTAAAACACGGTATGTTCAGAACTGAGCCCAATGTTTTCGTAAGCGAGGTTGTCGTTCATCTCTACCAGCGTTCAGGTCAGTTTCTTTTCCCAGCCGGCACTATGTTTATAAATACTGCATGGCGACCAGTAGAGAGTTTATATGTTGACACGAATATTATTTCTTTTTGTGGGAAACACTCGCCTGCGGCTCGTGTTTCCACAGCATATATCGTTCTCCCAAACTTCACTCGTGTTACCATAACTCTATGGAAACACGGAAAACGTTTTCTATTTGGAATTTGTAACACGGGTATGACGTCACGTTACATTTTGCTCGGCTTTATTATACATTAAACTCACTATCTCGTTTCTGATTGGCCGAAAGCCTACAGTGAATTTTCGAAATCAGCGCCTTTGAAAGCATCTACGTCATCTACCTACAGATTAGCGAGACGATCACGGGGTAATAAGCCGCAGATTATGCAATAATCATATCAAGGACACTCAAGGTCACGGGTAATCATGTGAAGTTCGCGCGCTTTGCGTTGGCTTGCCGCTGGTGGCAGAAGCATTATTTTTTTTGAATGTATAATAAAAACAATTATTAGATTCGGTTTTTGTGATATCCAGAATAATCAAGGTCTCGGTAAGAGTTATTATTCTGGATATCACAAAAACCTCATTCAATAATTGTTAACTATTTTATAAAAGAAATAGGAAATAACTGCTTTGTGCTCACATAACCTGATGCTAACACGCAAGGGAGTCTTGGGTTCACACAAGGCTTTCGAATTATCCCAAACTCTAGTCTCCAGGCGGATAAGCTTTCCGTGACGACCCAAAATAACGGCTGGGAAGGAGATTACTCAAACTTCCTCTCGTGCCAGGCGTCGCTCCTTTGGTCGGGCGCGCCCAGGGCCCTGGGCGCGCCTCGTAGACGAATAAACAGCCTTTAGGATAGTTGTGACAGCAAGAGATCAACTGAATTTTATCTAGATAATCACGACATCACTTCATTTTTTTAACCGATGTGGTTGTTTCACTAAAGGTACCCGGGGAAGAAAATCAACACACCAAAAGCACAAAGCCGTAGAGACAAAGTGGATACTTTATTCGCGTTTTAAAAACAGCCTTTTTCTGCCTTACACAATATATACTGTACATGTGCTGACAAATAAACACATCACGCTAATAATTCCGTGTTGAAATCACTGGCTCTTAAGAAACAGCGCCGCGCCACACTGGGTCCATCTGCTCTGGTTTCCCCCGCACGGCATGTTAAAGCACGTGACAGTCTTGTCTCTGTCAGCATTGTAGTAGATTGGTACCGAGATGCACTCGCTTTCAGGATAGGGGTCAGCGGTATCCTGATGGTAAAATAATGACAAATAAATTACACAAAATGTATTACTAGCAGCTATAAATTTACTTGTTAATATGTTATTTGATCATTTGTCAGGCGGGGTTCCTACTCTTTTTCAGCAACAATTTTCCAGAACTTTGTTTTTCAAACACATCCTTTTCGCATTTTGAGACAATTTCCTCCACCAACGTTTTTATTTTGTGACCGTTCACTGTTTTTCACGTGAATTAATTTATCGCTTAAATTTACAGTTTTGCAGAACTTTTCAGGTCCTGGTGAAAAACATCACTCGTTTTCCAGGACTTTCCATTCCTGGAAAATGCCAGAACAAAATTCCAGGAAAGACATGATGTCACCAAATTCAACATAATTTATTTCCACACGTCTCACATATCGACAAAACTAATCCTACATGTAGTAGTATGCAGGAGGTTTGTCACATTTGAACCTAGTTATAAGCTCCCACGAGTCTCCTGTAGCTCGGTGGTAGAGCGTCCGACCGGTGGGCGGAAGGTCATAGGTTCGACACCTGTAGGGAGAACTCGGAATTTTTTTCGGAATAGTTTTCCAAATTCCAAGACTTTCCAGGATTTGAATGACCTGCCAGAACTCTGATGCTGCAGCATGGCACGTTCAGTACGGCTGCGTAGCATCTCAAGTGCCAAATACCCACCGACTGAAAGAGTCGCGCGACTGGGGATCGCGGAAACACTGGGCGAGTCTCGCTGATTTTCTGTCAGTGTGTTGCCGTCAAAGGTACATCCTTCTAACCGAAGTCCTCCAAGCTAATCAGAGAGAACGAAATGGGTATTAGCCCAATAATTCAGTAGCAGAGTAGCGGTTTACATGAGGAAAAATCCCTCCACGACAGACTTAAATTCTTCATTGGCCAATGATTACACTTCCACAGCGGTCAAACGCAAAATTTAACGCCACTTCCGGTTTTCGCTGCCTTGATTTTTCCAAGAGTTCAGTTGACGCGTAATGAGTAATACATTTGTAAGGAAACGTTACTAAAAATGCAGTGGTAAACCAAAATACGAGCCGATAGGTGGATAACAATTATTACATTATCTATGCATACTCGGCGTACAAAGCTTAACTTTTCAGTAAATTTCTTTTGGTTTTAAAGTAGAGGACTTCGCAAATTTAAGACATTTGGCTGCGAGGTTTTGGCGGGAACTGCGCGCGCACAGTGCGATTGACCGCTGTGGAGATTACACTACTCTCCTTCGCAGCCGTTATTTCGGTCATCGAAACGTTGCGTAATGACCAAATAACGGATGCGAAGGAGACTGCGATTACGCAGAATAGTGATATCAATAAAAATGATGTAAGTATAACTTGGTGTTTTATGTCAAATAAAGAAGACACAAAATACAACTGTTTCAACAAAGGCTGTCCTAAAGAAGCGTCAAAGCGCATAGGACAATGCCGAAAGGTAGTCTGGGATATAATCAATACATTTTAGTAAATACCCTTTACAAAATACGTGTTGAATCTAATTTCGTTGTTTTCATTTACTACGTGCAAACATATATTCATTCCTTCTCCTGTCATCGCGCTGAAACACCGTGAACTGAGCGTCAAGCAACGGTGAACTACCACTACCCATAATACCTTTCGGCATGGCATCGCCGCGTACACGTTTATGCTTCTGTTGGACAACCTTCTTGAAAGAATGTGCCCTTCCCTCCCCTCCCCCAAGTAGCACACTAACTGTGGGAACACTCAAACCTTGACTGTAAACTTAGCTCCTGGAACCTGGGATCCTTTCCAAGACACGGCAAGTTTCAAACTGTCGATCGAGGTCTTCATCGCTCTGAGACAAAATAGCACCAAAGTAATAAGTTAGAGAGACAGAGAGAGTCTGTGACTATAGATAGCAACATCGCAAAACGCGAAGAGAAAGCTAGGAAACTGTGACAGACTTTTGGAGTTTGTATAACACCGCTTGTGGGAGGCGCTGGACACCGGATCGAGCCCTGTGCCCGGTTGCATAAAACAACTTAGAATTTCTGCAACCATTCCCTTTTCTTGCACACTATTATGGATGCATCGGTCAAAGGTGGATTAAAGAGTATAGGAAACACAAAGACGGTGCGAAAAAATCCTCCTGATGTTTCCTCTCTTACCGGGCTGTTTGTTGACGTAGGGCGTTAAGGAAAGTGTCCGGGTGGAACAGGTCAGAAAGGTCCAGCCCGTCCCTTAACAAGGAGTCTGAGCTGCACTTCTCCGCCCATGATCCTAGGGCTAGAGTCTTGGCAACCAGGGCCCTTAACCAGCGAATAGGATCCTCAGGGCCCTCCAAGCGACTGCTCCAAGAGACAGGGACCTGGATACGTAAACAGCAAGAATTAGTCTTGTAAATAGGCCCGTTTTATTGAACTGGAACTACCTTGAAATGGAAGCTAATGCAGGGGAATATCATTAAAACAGTTATATCTCATTTGTAGCATTAGCCTCCATTGCAAGCTAGTTATACTGAGAATACGAATATGGCCTATTGAGAAAGGTGTTTCAAAACTCATTAATGTGTTTTATCACAATTCCAAACACCTCGACTTTCGTCAGAAATACTCCGCTGCGCATCGTATTTCTAACTCACTTTTCGGTGTTTGTATTCTTGGTTTGCATCTGACGTCATCAAAATTCTAAAATCTAAACTGTTAATTCTACAAAGCTATTCTTTTCACATATTCTAGACATACAAAACATTAATCTCTATGCAAAGTTTGGTATTGATTCAATGCTTTGTTTCGGAAATAAAGCATTTTGAAATTTGCGATGTCCCGGATTAAAACGAGTTTTTGAACTTTCACAAAAACGGGTATTTTTATGTCATTTTTAAATTCTTATACGTGATAATAATTTAGAAGTGATATCTAAAGAGTTTTGAAGTGAAAGCTAATGATATTGATGGTAGAATCTACTCTACTTCGTGTACATTTTATGGCCGCCATGTTGGTGTTACAAAGAAGGGCATCAACATGGCGGCTGCATACTAAATACTGTAATTTTCTGAAAATTATTTTCGTAATAACTCGGTTATGAAAAACGCTACATAGCTATAATTTGGACAGAGCGTTTCTTTCTGTCTGCTCTATAACCTGTTAATTTTCCGATATTGTTAATGCAAGCGAACAGTTTTGGTAACATTGATGCAAACCACCAATATTCCAATGAAACACTGTTTCTCGTGTTTGATATATTACGTGAATCATTCGGTTTCACTAATAGTGTAAGAAGCAAGTCTCAATTCAACGTCTGACATATAAAAGCCCTGATCAAAACGGTCTCAACATTTCTATCAACACTTGTTGAGCCGTGTTGAGAGATGTTGAGACCATGCCGTATCAGACCGCTTGAACATTTCGAGAAGAAAAAGAGATGTTGAGAAGATGTGGAGACAAAGTTTTAAACGAAATCAAACTCTTCTCAAAATGTCTCAACACCTCTCAGCATTGTTGAGAGTGGATGTCAAACGGCCTCAACATCGCCTCTCACCAAATGTTGAGACAAATGTTCGATCGGGGTTTAAGAGCGGGAAAATTCCGTACTGATGACGAAAGGAATGGCGGTAATATATTTTATTGCATTTATTTTAATAATTGCTGTACAGTTGTATCTTTCGGTTAAAATAAAATGTACCTATAGTCATTTAAAGAATTATGTAATATGTTTTTGCCTCGGCCAGGTTTTGTTTTAAGATTTTTGACAATATTCTAACTAAGCGATTCAAAGAAGCTTTCATTTATTCTACATATTACATTATGAAGCCGCGAGGACATAAAAATCCATTGAAATAAATGGGAAGTGTAAAATACGGAGTACAGAGAATTGTTTGCTGTTTGCCAATCCATACAGTGTTTTGCGGATTAAGGAAATAAGGGGAAACAAAGATCTGCCGTCAAAAATGGTCTGCAATCTGCATTTTACAGCAACCGTTGAAACAACTACTTTTATCTTCCGAGCAGATGTTTTTATTTGATAAATTTCCATCGACCAATACTTGAGGCTGAGATTGGCGAAAATTGTAAGAATATGGCAAGAATATACACAAGGCTGAGATTTAGTTAAGACATTTTTTTTGCATGTTGATAGAAATAAAATAGAATAAAATGACATGTTTTACATGTAAATGAAGTTTATTATACCATTGAAAAGTATGGTGAACATGTACCATGTACAATTCTTTCTCTTTCCTTAAAAAACGAGTGAATTGCCATGCAAAGCAATAAAATGAGTGATCGTAAGTGGAGCAAATCTGTAATTAAAACGAAATACTTTACTCTGTAATCTTATATAAGAATGCATTAAGAATATTTTCAGCCTAAATCGGCACACAAAATAAGAATATTCAGCCTGGGCATAAAAAATATATATTCTTACAAAAATAAAAAGAGTGTAAGAGATACAGGCCAGATGGGCTGCGTAATTACAATCATTACTGAATTGGTATACACCCCTGAAAAATGTCACTACATTGTATTTTGCTAACTATTTAGTCAGAGAGTTCGGTCAATTTCAGTGGAATATAATACTGGGATATTTAAATGAAAGTGTTCAGCTGATTGGTGATGTTTGGAGAAGCCTATTATTGTTTCTGGCCCATACTTGGGTTGTGATTTGGAAGGGATTTGGACCTGATTTCAATCTACATAACTTCCAAAAGAAATAGTCACAGCTATGGTCATGCAAATAATATCTTGCTGGAAAACAAACTAATCCTAAAAATAAACACAAAGGCGAGCATTTGTGGCCGGATGGCCACTTCAGGCACATACTTACGCAAATTTTAAGAACTGTGTTTATCGAAAACCCACCCGCGTCTGGTTTAATTAAGTGCACGAAAGGAAATCGCTTTTATAGTCAGCCAATGACCAAGAAATATTCTTGCATTGCCATCACTTATATACAAAAAAAAAGTACTGCTTTGTTTCCCAAACTGTTCAGTCGTATCTACTCTTCTTACTCTCACTTTGATCAAATTTTCATCTCAAAATGACGACCATTTCTCTGCTTTCGTTGACTAGTTCAAATAAACCAGATACAGAAGATTGTCCAATATTTGCAAGCTTATGTTTGGCGAAACTTGTACCTGACAGAAGACACGTACAACAGTCTAATTGCTGCAATTTGTGTTATTTCGCTAACAATCATTCCGACCATCCTGGTAAACGCCGTAGTCATTTTTGTGGTCACAACAAGGCGCCGATTGCGAACCAACTCGAACATACTTCTGGCGTGTTTGGCGGGAACAGATTTGCTGGCTGGGCTGGTCCTTCAACCCATCGCCATCGCGGTAGAGGTGAATCGAGCCTTCAGCGACGGACCATTTTGCACATTGGAAACGGCATCCACTATAGTCTTTATAGGACTAGGTTATGCTTCGCTCAGTCATCTCGTGTTAATCAGCATTGATCGCTATATTGCTATTAAACATGCCTTAAGGCATCGCCACATTGTCACTAAACAGCGGATAAAAAAGGGTGTACTTATGGCCTGGGCCATTTCAGTGTTTGTGACAATTCAAGAAATTGTCGTGGCATCAGCAGACAGTGAAACAAACATTTACTCAGTATATTGGACGTTGACTGGAGTATTAGCCTCTGTTATCGGCTTCGCTTACATTGCTGGGATCGTTTACTGTTATGGCTATATTTTCTCCGAAAAACAGGCGTCAGAAAAAACGCCTCCAGGCCGAACAGCTGTCCCACGAAGAAGCCAAAAGAGTAAAGAAGGACAACAAGGCAGCCAACACCATAGCGATCATTTTAGGTGCTTTAATAATAATTTACTTGCCTTCACTAATAATTCTTGTGGTGGACAGTTACTTCCCATCGCCCCGTAAACCCTCGTGTGATAAGCATTCTATCGAGCTTGGACTTAACTTGCGTTTCGTTGGGTCCTCTTGTCAACCCTGTTATTTACTGTTGGCGCAATAAGAAGCTTCACCGCGCTTTTCTTGAGATTTTTCATTTAAGACAGCCAGAAAACCGCGCACCTGACATTGAAATGATAGAAATTCGTCGCCACCGATCAGAAATGACCCCTTCTACTTGTGAATCTTTTTCGATGGCCGTATCAAACAACGAACCGGTTTTACTGTCATTCAGAAATCTTGAAGCAGAAGAAATTGTTCATATCGAGGAAACAGACAATTAGGTTTCATAAATATTACAATGTTTACGCACACATTTTATTTATACTGTATACATTTAATTATGTACTTGTCGATAACAGAAGCTGAAATATTATCTTGTAAATTGAAACATTTAATTTTTCTACGGAAGAGTGGAATATTACAAATAAAGAAATAATTGAAAGCCTGCATTTTGTTTTGGCGTTGTTTTTACAGGTAATTCTAACGATAACCATTAGAGTCAATTCTCGCCTTGCGGACATTCCGTTATTACGGACAAAATCCAGCCCCCGTCGAAAGTTACATACAAAGTTTTTGACTGAAAATGACTCCCACTATTGCGGAGTCTCGCTATAAAGGATTCCAAACTACGTCCCGAGGGTGCCCGCTATAACGAGAGTTGACTGTATGTCGTTAGCGAGAATTGTGGCGCAATTCAAGTTTAAAGCCTGGAACGGGATTTATAAGGAAAGAATGTAGCGAGGATTGTAAAAAAAAGATATCAAGACGTTCAAAACATGTTTGGAATATAAAAATGTCATGGATAAAATAATTTTAATTATTTTGAATTTGCGGCGGCCATTTTGGAGAAAGGTCTATTGTGGAAGCGCTGGGAACGCAGGTGAAGGTGAACGGAAATATGAACAATTAACGGAAACCGAAAGGAGAGGAATAAAGGACAATATCAAAGCCAAAACGCTCTTTTGATCGGTCTAAGTTTCAGATGGCCTGTTTTAAGCGTCACTCGGAAATTGCTTGATTCTACTCTTGTCTCTCGGCTCTTCTCGTTTCCTGCGTTTTTAATTTTAATGAGGCTGAAATTGTGCAATTTGTATTTTTATTTAACTGAACTCTATGGTAACTAATGGTATAAATAAACAGCTTGGAAGTCATATGTTGACTTAAACGTTAAGCATCTAGGAAAGAACTGCAATTTCGAATCATAGCAATTGGAGAAATTATTAGCAATTATTGGATGAGCTTTTTGTGATATCCAGAATAATCAAGGTCAGAATAATGAGGCCCCATTAGGGGTTAAAGGGATACGGGATATTTGAGAAAAAAATTATAGGGATACGGGATACTGAAGGAAGAAATGATAGTGATACGGGATATTGGAAAGAGATATATTGGGATATTCAACGGGAACTTTCTTCACAAGATTTCTTAACGTTTCAATTAATCAAGATTATTTTCAAAAGAAAATAGTCAAAATAAAACAAATTAACAATAATTAATGGTAATACTGATCAAAATGGACCGATATGCTGCCGGTTTGTACATTTTCGGTCATTTTCGTCAACTTCCGGTTCCTGTTGTGGTGACTTGTGACACCTGTGGTCGAACTGGGTGGTTACCTAGCAGATTGAAAACTTTTTGCAAACATTTTTGTTACCGGGAAATGGCGTCACCAGTATCGTCATTAATATAGGGATACGAGACCACATAATTAAGGGGATATGGGATATTTAAAGAAAAAATTAAAGGGATAGGGGATACCCAGACCCCCCTAATGGGGCCTCAATAATCAATGCCTCAGCCTTCGGCTTCGGCTGATAACTCTTACCTCGTCCTTGATTATTCTGGATATCACAAAAACCGAATCTAATAATTGTTTTATGACACATTGTGATGTTTTAACTTAGCGGCAAGCAACGCAAAGCGCGCGAACTTGTCATGATTACCCTTGGAAATCATGCACCGCGGTCATAGATGACATGGTTACTCGTGATTACCCGTGATCTCTCGCGAACTTGACATGATTACTCATTACCTTGAGTGTCCTTGACATGATTATTGTATAATCTGTAGGTAGATGACGTACACGTTTTCAAAGGCGCTGATTTCGAAAATTCACTGTACGCTTTCGGCCAATCAGAAAAGAGATAGTGAGTTGAATGTAAAATAATAAGTATAAATTCTCATGAAAAATAATATCTTGCAGGAAAACAAATTAATCCGAAAATTAGTTCCTCTACTAAGTCCGCATGGGTGTGCAAATTGCTTGACGGAATAAAGACAATTTTAGGCGAGGAAATGAGTATTGTCTAAGCTAATGTATTTTTACACACACAGATGAAAGGATATGTTTAGCGGGGCATATTTACATGGAGAAAAGTTGTCCCTGGTGGAAGGGTTACCCTCCCCCAGAGCCATCTTTTACCGAGCGTTTATATGAAAAAAATTAGTCCCTGCTGACCAAGCCAAAACTTGGCCATCTCGAGTTCGCACATGTTCTATGTGTCCCGACTTGTCCATGGCAGGCGAAGCAAAAACAGCCAAACTGTTTATATGGAAAACATTTGGCTCGCCCCTCAACTCGACAAAAGACTACAAAAAGATGAAAAGTGGCAAGAAATATGTTATCTTTACGATGATTTGTTGCCGTGGCAACAGTCTTCAACACGACGACATAATGCTCGCGGCGAATGCCTTTAACATAAACTCTAAGATAAAACAAATAGTTCGCCCTCAATCCATCATCCTTATATGTGTATTCATGTTCTTGAATACTAAGGGAGCCAACTTAATTAGCATAGATTTTTACGATTATATTATTCCGTTTAGTCCTTAGTGTTTGTTTCGATTGAGGAGATATATCAAACACTCGAGACAGTGTTTCATCGGCTATCCAAACACCTCGAATTTCGTATTTTCAACTCTCTTCTCGGTGTTTGGAAATGTGATGAAACACTGTCTCTTGTGTTTGATATAATACATAATAATTTAACCAATCAGCGCTCTTCGCCATACGGTTCTATCAGTGCTACGTTACTTTTTCGGCTCGAATTTCAGACGTTGTTCTCTGGCGCGAAGAGAGACGTCTGTCTCGCCGGGGTATTTCACCAGGCCAAGGAAATGTTTTACACATTGAAACCACCAAGGTTAAAGGAGCTATTTGGTCACGGATGGCGCATTTGAAAGGTTTTGCCTAAATTTCTCATGTTCATCGTTCGTAATGAAAGTAATCTATCTTAATCTTCCCCATTGTCAACCATCCTGGTTCCTTTTGGGTTTAGTATTACCTCTTTTCAACCGTAGTACACCATTATTTGAAGGTTCCCCTAGATTTGAATGTAATATTGTACATCACAAAAACCGAATAATATATCACGACATAGGTCTTTTAATCCCTAACTTCTTGTAAGCGGGATTTTACGTTATTTCCAAACTCAACAATTCCGCACGTGACCTCCTCACTTGCGTCACTCACCTCTTGTTTAAGTAAGGCGCCTGCGAGAGCCTCGGACCTCAGCGTCCAACAACGCAGTTCCCCGGATGACCTTACTGAGGAAGGAGAGGGAAGCGTGTACGATTTGCACCAAAACGGATGGCGTTGTACCGTTGTGCCTAAATCCTACCGGCCAGAAGGACAGCCCATCGAGTTTCCGAGTCGTGCAGTAGTCGGAAATTGCTCGGCAATTCCAATCTGGCGGCCTGTTCCTCACTTGAAGGCGGTATTTTAAAACCGTATACGTTTGGTGAACAAGACAACTCAAGTATATGTTTTTATTCATCTGTCACGTTTAGAATACCGCCGTGTATAAAGTAATACACTGAATTGTTAGATCAATTATTCACTCGCCTCTCACCGTTTACTTAGCGGGAGCGAGCGGCTCGCGTTTCCACAGCATTTCTCGTTCTCCCAAACTTCACTCGTGTTACCATAACTCAATGGAAACACGCAAAACGTTTTCTATTTGGTATATGTAACACACGGGTATGACGCCACGTTACATTTCATAGGCTTTATTTTATAAAAGAAATAGAAAATGACGGCTTTGTGCTGACATAACCTGATGCTAACACTCATGGGAGTCTTGGAGACTTGGGTTCACACAACCTTTCGAATTATCCCAAACTCTAGTCTACAGGCGGATAAGCTTTCCGTGACTACCCAAAATAACGGCTGGGAAGGAGATTACTCAAACTCCCTCTCGTGCCAGGCGTCGCTCTTAGCCCTGGGCGCGCCTGTGGACGAATAAACAGCCTTTAGGATAGTTGTGACAGCCAGAGATAAACTCAATTCATCTAGATAATCACAACATCCACCTCATTTTTGAGTCATTTTTTTTCTAAAAAAAATACTCTTAGCCGGCGGTTTGGACGGACAATCTTGCTGCCATGTATGTCACACCAATCAGATTGGGGCTACTATGAACAACCAATGAAATAGCTGATTCTAATATCCGAGTAAATCCTAGTAGATATCGATTTTTAACAGCCATTTAGTGACGGCCATCTTTGTTGATACTGTTGTTGATGTTTAGAAGAATGACGAAGATAGCGGCTACTGCGATGTACAGGTTTTCTTTGTACATTTCGTTGTTTTTACGGAAAGTGCTCAAATTGAGGAGATAATTTGAAATGTGCTTTAGGAGTTTGTCATGATCTCTTCATCAACAGTTGATTGGAGGTAAATCTGGTTGGGTCGATTTTATTCCGTAGTGTTGTGCAGTGTTTCTGTAAAAGTTTGTATTTTAGTGTGATTGTCGTTCGATGCATCTAGGTTAGGTGATTTAATACATCACTATACGTTTGTGATGGCTGTTCATTAACTTCCCAGGCAAGTATCAAAATACTTCAAGTCGTCGAAAGAAGACGTGATTTGAATGTTCGTAAATTTTAGCTCGGACGTAAATAGTTTCAGAAAGTACGAATAAATCCGGTCAGTGTATTAACGCAGAGTGCGAACTGCATGCAACGAAGACTACAGACCAGGGGTAAAATGCAGACTAAAGTGAGAAATAATGGAAGCATGTATATCAGATTAAATACAAGTTGTGAGGATTAATTTGTGGCGAAATGAGAGGCAGCCGGTCAAGGTTTTGAAATAGCCAGTAAATGATCGGCAGTGAGACTTGGAAATTTTCTATAAGTAAAAAGAATTAAAAAAGAGAATTATAAATCGAAAGCCGGTCGATCACAAAGCAAGCGAAAAAGTGAGACCAATTAATTTTTGTACAAATTCCATCCTATGATATCTTCGAACTACGAGCGGGCTAGTACATGCATGTATTAAAAAGCAGCCGTGTTGACTTTTTAAATCGAATTACCGACTGACCAATCAGAAGTTTGTTTCCCACGCTTGTATATAAAAATAGACATAGACTTCCAGTCCTGTTTCGAGCACGGAATTCGAGAATAAATCAGTTTTTAAAAACCTCAGTCATTTGAGATTTATTTTTACTTCAGTTCGAAATATTAGAAAATAACATTGACTTCCAAATGTGTTAGTTTGGGTTGCATGAAACAGTGAAAGAAACGCCAAAATTCGTCAACGCAGGTCGATTTTGCGACCGTTAGCCTCCTACGCAGGGAAAGATTGCGTGACGAGCCCAAAGAGCGTCCGCGTAGGAGGCTATGCGACCGTCGAACGATCAGAAATTTGAAGCGAAAACTGGCTAGTCACGCCCAGATTGCGTTACGAGCCAAAAGAAAGTCTACGTTGCGCTCGTAGGAGCTTGTGTTCCCAGATCTATTATTGGTCATTATTATAAACTCTGTGTTGCGAATTACCATCAGTGGCAATTTAGATGGCAAGGACCTGCCGAAAACTTGAGATCTCAGGGACACAAATAATACACGGTACAATCTTGTGTCGGGACGTTTAATGTGCTTTACCTACTGTATAATATTGGAACACGTTCTCTTTAGTTTCCAGATCGCTTGAACGCGTTCCCCTTAATATATATGGAACGCATTATTAGCGTTCATTTAGCGTTCCACTTTGCGTTCCCTGACTTCCCTTAGCGTTCCTTTTATACCCGGGTTTTATAGTGCTCCACTTTGCCGTTCCTAGAACGCGTTCACTGTTGCTACATACTTGTACCTGTACAATCCCAAGTTAATTATAGAAAGATGTGCAATTACTGTGCTACTGCGATGTACAGGCTTTAATTTGCATTTACATTTTGCTGTTTTCACGGTAAGTGTCAAATTCTTGAGCTGGTATTTCTGTTCTGATTAGACTTGTGCACTTGTACCAGTACAAAGTTAAGTTAATCATAGCCAATCAGATACCTGACGTTGTTATGCGCACGTGAAAAGACCATGCGACATGGCAGAAATGAAACTGAAAATTTATGGTTATGATGCCTCTGTGGGGGTCGATTTCCTACAGCATTTGTCTTTGTTTGCTCCCAAGCGTATAAGATCATGCTGTTGTTTTCCTCGCGAACATGTAACATGTATTGTTGTTTTTTTCCAAAACCCATGTAATATGATAGTTTTGTTTTCCATGTGATAATTTATCCCAACCTTATTACATAAGCTATTTTTTGCGTTCAGTTTAAATATTGCCTATTTTCACTCCTGTGCATTTATTCTCTTCTTATAGCCCTATCACGATCCATGCAAATGGAAAAAGAAGGATAAAATATAATTAATTTGGGATAAACAACATGAATTCTATCACATACTTGCATGGGATGGTATCAAAACACACATTTTGAATGCGCGTCGTTTAAAAAAATAACTCCCGCACGCCTTGCGTGCCTATGTTTTAACCATGTGGTTGTTTCACTAAATCAAGGTACCCGGGGAAGAAGATCAACACACCAAAAGCACAAAGGACGTCGGGACAAAGTGGATACTTTATTCACGTTTTAAAAACTGCCTTTTTCTGCCTTACACAATATATGCTGTGCTGACAAATAAACACATAACGCAAATAAATAAATACTGCTAATAATTCCGTGTTGAAATCACTGGCTCTTAAGAAACAGCGCCGCGCCACACTGGGTCCATCTGCT
>MU826839.1:485110-492610 GCA_029204205.1 Desmophyllum pertusum | reverse complement strand
TTTTTTTTTTTTTTTTTTTTTTTTTTTTATTTTTTTTTTTTTTTTTTTTTTTTTTTTTTTTTTTTTTTTTTTTTTTTTTTTTTTTTTTTTTTTTTTTTTTTTTTTTTTTTTTTTTTTTTTTTTTTTTTTTTTTTTTTTTTTTTTTTTTTTATTTTTTTTTTTTTTTTTTTTTTTTTTTTTTTTTTTTTTTTTTTTTTTTTTTTTTTTTTTTTTTTTTTTTTTTTTTTTTTTTTTTTTTTTTTTTTTTTTTTTTTTTTTTTTTTTTTTTTTTTTTTTTTTTTTTTTTTTTTTTTTTTTTTTTTTTTTTTTTTTTTTTTTTTTTTTTTTTTTTTTTTTTTTTTTTTTTTTTTTTTTTTTTTTTTTTTTTTTTTTTTTTTTTTTTTTTTTTTTTTTTTTTTTTTTTTTTTTTTTTTTTTTTTTTTTTTTTTTTTTTTGTTTTTTTTTTTTTTTTTTTTTTTTTTTTTTTTTTTTTTTTTTTTTTTTTTTTTTTTTTTTTTTTTTTTTTTTTTTTTTTTTTTTTTTTTTTTTTTTTTTTTTTTTTTTTTTTTTTTTTTTTTTTTTTTTTTTTTTTTTTTTTTTTTTTTTTTTTTTTTTTTTTTTTTTTTTTTTTTTTTTTTTTTTTTTTTTTTTTTTTTTTTTTTTTTTTTTTTTTTTTTTTTTTTTTTTTTTTTTTTTTTTTTTTTTTTTTTTTTTTTTTTTTTTTTTTTTTTTTTTTTTTTTTTTTTTTTTTTTTTTTTTTTTTTTTTTTTTTTTTTTTTTTTTTATTTTTTTTTTTTTTTTTTTTTTTTTTTTTTTTTTTTTTTTTTTTTTTTTTTTTTTTTTTTTTTTTTTTTTTTTTTTTTTTTTTTTTTTTTTTTTTTTATTTTTTTTTTTTTTTTTTTTTTTTTTTTTTTTTTTTTTTTTTTTTTTTTTTTTTTTTTTTTTTTTTTTTTTTTTTTTTTTTTTTTTTTTTTTTTTTTTTTTTTTTTTTTTTTTTTTTTTTTTTTTTTTTTTTTTTTTTTTTTTTTTTTTTTTTTTTTTTTTTTTTTTTTTTTTTTTTTTTTTTTTTTTTTTTTTTTTTTTTTTTTTTTTTTTTTTTTTTTTTTTTTTTTTTTTTTTTTTTTTTTTTTTTTTTTTTTTTTTTTTTTTTTTTTTTTTTTTTTTTTTTTTTTTTTTTTTTTTTTTTTTTTTTTTTTTTTTTTTTTTTTTTTTTTTTTTTTTTTTTTTTTTTTTTTTTTTTTTTTTTTTTTTTTTTTTTTTTTTTATTTTTTTTTTTTTTTTTTTTTTTTTTTTTTTTTTTTTTTTTTTTTTTTTTTTTTTTTTTTTTTTTTTTTTTTATTTTTTTTTTTTTTTTTTTTTTTTTTTTTTTTTTTTTTTTTTTTTTTTTTTTTTTTTTTTTTTTTTTTTTTTTTTTTTTTTTTTTTTTTTTTTTTTTTTTTTTTTTTTTTTTTTTTTTTTTTTTTTTTTTTTTTTTTTTTTTTTTTTTTTTTTTTTTTTTTTTTTTTTTTTTTTTTTTTTTTTTTTTTTTTTTTTTTTTTTTTTTTTTTATTTTTTTTTTTTTTTTTTTTTTTTTTTTTTTTTTTTTTTTTTTTTTTTTTTTTTTTTTTTTTTTTTTTTTTTTTTTTTTTTTTTTTTTTTTTTTTTTTTTTTTTTTTTTATTTTTTTTTTTTTTTTTTTTTTTTTTTTTTTTTTTTTTTTTTTTTTTTTTTTTTTTTTTTTTTTTTTTTTTTTTTTTTTTTTTTTTTTTTTTTTTTTTTTTTTTTTTTTTTTTTTTTTTTTTTTTTTTTTTTTTTTTTTTTTTTTTTTTTTTTTTTTTTTTTTTTTTTTTTTTTTTTTTATTTTTTTTTTTTTTTTTTTTTTTTTTTTTTTTTTTTTTTTTTTTTTTTTTTTTTTTTTTTTTTTTTTTTTTTTTTTTTTTTTTTTTTTTTTTTTTTTTTTTTTTTTTTTTTTTTTTTTTTTTTTTTTTTTTTTTTTTTTTTTTTTTTTTTTTTTTTTTTTTTTTTTTTTTTTTTTTTTTTTTTTTTTTTTTTTTTTTTTTTTTTTTTTTTTTTTTTTTTTTTTTTTTTTTTTTTTTTTTTTTTTTTTTTATTTTTTTTTTTTTTTTTTTTTTTTTTTTTTTTTTTTTTTTTTTTTTTTTTTTTTTTTTTTTTTTTTTTTTTTTTTTTTTTTTTTTTTTTTTTTTTTTATTTTTTTTTTTTTTTTTTTTTTTTTTTTTTTTTTTTTTTTTTTTTTTTTTTTTTTTTTTTTTTTTTTTATTTTTTTTTTTTTTTTTTTTTTTTTTTTTTTTTTTTTTTATTTTTTTTTTTTTTTTTTTTTTTTTTTTTTTTTTTTTTTTTTTTTTTTTTTTTTTTTTTTTTTTTTTTTTTTTTTTTTTTTTTTTTTTTTTTTTTTTTTTTTTTTATTTTTTTTTTTTTTTTTTTTTTTTTTTTTTTTTTTTTTTTTTTTTTTTTTTTTTTTTTTTTTTTTTTTTTTTTTTTTTTTTTTTTTTTTTTTTTTTTTTTTTTTTTTTTTTTTTTTTTTTTTTTTTTTTTTTTTTTTTTTTTTTTTTTTTTTTTTTTTTTTTTTTTTTTTTTTTTTTTTTTTTTTTTTTTTTTTTTTTTTTTTTTTTTTTTTTTTTTATTTTTTTTTTTTTTTTTTTTTTTTTTTTTTTTTTTTTTTTTTTTTTTTTTTTTTTTTTTTTTTTTTTTTTTTTTTTTTTTTTTTTTTTTTTTTTTTTTTTTTTTTTTTTTATTTTTTTTTTTTTTTTTTTTTTTTTTTTTTTTTTTTTTTTTTTTTTTTTTTTTTTTTTTTTTTTTTTTTTTTTTTTTTTTTTTTTTTTTTTTTTTTTTTTTTTTTTTTTTTTTTTTTTTTTTTTTTTTTTTTTTTTTTTTTTTTTTTTTTTTTTTTTTTTTTTTTTTTTTTTTTTTTTTTTTTTTTTTTTTTTTTTTTTTTTTTTTTTTTTTTTTTTTTTTTTTTTTTTTTTTTTTTTTTTTTTTTTTTTTTTTTTTTTTTTTTTTTTTTTTTTTTTTTTTTTTTTTTTATTTTTTTTTTTTTTTTTTTTTTTTTTTTTTTTTTTTTTTTTTTTTTTTTTTTTTTTTTTTTTTTTTTTTTTTTTTTTTTTTTTTTTTTTTTTTTTTTTTTTTTTTTTTTTTTTTTTTTTTTTTTTTTTTTTTTTTTTTTTTTTTTTATTTTTTTTTTTTTTTTTTTTTTTTTTTTTTTTTTTTTTTTTTTTTTTTTTTTTTTTTTTTTTTTTTTTTTTTTTTTTTTTTTTTTTTTTTTTTTTTTTTTTTTTTTTTTTTTTTTTTTTTTTTTTTTTTTTTTTTTTTTTTTTTTTTTTTTTTTTTTTTTTTTTTTTTTTTTTTTTTTTTTTTTTTTTTTTTTTTTTTTTTTTTTTTTTTTTTTTTTTTTTTTTTTTTTTTTTTTTTTTTTTTTTTTTTTTTTTTTTTTTTTTTTTTTTTTTTTTTTTTTTTTTTTTTTTTTTTTTTTTTTTTTTTTTTTTTTTTTTTTTTTTTTTTTTTTTTTTTTTTTTTTTTTTTTTTTTTTTTTTTTTTTTTTTTTTATTTTTTTTTTTTTTTTTTTTTTTTTTTTTTTTTTTTTTTTTTTTTTTTTTTTTTTTTTTTTTTTTTTTTTTTTTTTTTTTTTTTTTTTTTTTTTTTTTATTTTTTTTTTTTTTTTTTTTTTTTTTTTTTTTTTTTTTTTTTTTTTTTTTTTTTTTTTTTTTTTTTTTTTTTTTTTTTTTTTTTTTTTTTTTTTTTTTTTTTTTTTTTTTTTTTTTTTTTTTTTTTTTTTTTTTTTTTTTTTTTTTTTTTTTTTTTTTTTTTTTTTTTTTTTTTTTTTTTTTTTTTTTTTTTTTTTTTTTTTTTTTTTTTTTTTTTTTTTTTTTTTTTTTTTTATTTTTTTTTTTTTTTTTTTTTTTTTTTTTTTTTTTTTTTTTTTTTTTTTTTTTTTTTTTTTTTTTTTTATTTTTTTTTTTTTTTTTTTTTTTTTTTTTTTTTTTTTTTTTTTTTTTTTTTTTTTTTTTTTTTTTTTTTTTTTTTTTTTTTTTTTTTTTTTTTTTTTTTTTTTTTTTTTTTTTTTTTTTTTTTTTTTTTTTTTTTTTTTTTTTTTTTTTTTTTTTTTTTTTTTTTTTTTTTTTTTTTTTTTTTTTTTTTTTTTTTTTTTTTTTTTTTTTTTTTTTTTTTTTTTTTTTTTTTTTTTTTTTTTTTTTTTTTTTTTTTTTTTTTTTTTTTTTTTTTTTTTTTTTTTTTTTTTTTTTTTTTTTTTTTTTTTATTTTTTTTTTTTTTTTTTTTTTTTTTTTTTTTTTTTTTTTTTTTTTTTTTTTTTTTTTTTTTTTTTTTTTTTTTTTTTTTTTTTTTTTTTTTTTTTTTTTTTTTTTTTTTTTTTTTTTTTTTTTTTTTTTTTTTTTTTTTTTTTTTTTTTATTTTTTTTTTTTTTTTTTTTTTTTTTTTTTTTTTTTTTTTTTTTTTTTTTTTTTATTTTTTTTTTTTTTTTTTTTTTTTTTTTTTTTTTTTTTTTTTTTTTTTTTTTTTTTTTTTTTTTTTTTTTTTTTTTTTTTTTTTTTTTTTTTTTTTTTTTTTTTTTATTTTTTTTTTTTTTTTTTTTTTTTTTTTTTTTTTTTTTTTTTTTTTTTTTTTTTTTTTTTTTTTTTTTTTTTTTTTATTTTTTTTTTTTTTTTTTTTTTTTTTTTTTTTTTTTTTTTTTTTTTTTTTTTTTTTTTTTTTTTTTTTTTTTTTTTTTTTTTTTTTTTTTTTTTTTTTTTTTTTTTTTTTTTTTTTTTTTTTTTTTTTTTTTTTTTTTTTTTTTTTTTTTTTTTTTTTTTTTTTTTTTTTTTTTTTTTTTTTTTTTTTTTTTTTTTTATTTTTTTTTTTTTTTTTTTTTTTTTTTTTTTTTTTTTTTTTTTTTTTTTTTTTTTTTTTTTTTTTTTTTTTTTTTTTTTTTTTTTTTTTTTTTTTTTTTTTTTTTTTTTTTTTTTTTTTTTTTTTTTTTTTTTTTTTTTTTTTTTTTTTTTTTTTTTTTTTTTTTTTTTTTTTTTTTTTTTTTTTTTTTTTTTTTTTTTTTTTTTTTTTTTTTTTTTTTTTTTTTTTTTTTTTTATTTTTTTTTTTTTTTTTTTTTTTTTTTTTTTTTTTTTTTTTTTTTTTTTTTTTTTTTTTTTTTTTTTTTTTTTTTTTTTTTTTTTTTTTTTTTTTTTTTTTTTTTTTTTTTTTTTTTTTTTTTTTTTTTTTTTTTTTTTTTTTTTTATTTTTTTTTTTTTTTTTTTTTTTTTTTTTTTTTTTTTTTTTTTTTTTTTTTTTTTTTTTTTTTTTTTTTTTTTTTTTTTTTTTTATTTTTTTTTTTTTTTTTTTTTTTTTTTTTTTTTTTTTTTTTTTTTTTTTTTTTTTTTTTTTTTTTTTTTTTTTTTTTTTTTTTATTTTTTTTTTTTTTTTTTTTTTTTTTTTTTTTTTTTTTTTTTTTTTTTTTTTTTTTTTTTTTTTTTTTTTTTTTTTTTTTTTTTTTTTTTTTTTTTTTTTTTTTTTTTTTTTTTTTTTTTTTTTTTTTTTTTTTTTTTTTTTTTTTTTTTATTTTTTTTTTTTTTTTTTTTTTTTTTTTTTTTTTTTTTTTTTTTTTTTTTTTTTTTTTTTTTTTTTTTTTTTTTTTTTTTTTTTTTTTTTTTTTTTTTTTTTTTTTTTTTTTTTTTTTTTTTTTTTTTTTTTTTTTTTTTTTTTTTTTTTTTTTTTTTTTTATTTTTTTTTTTTTTTTTTTTTTTTTTTTTTTTTTTTTTTTTTTTTTTTTTTTTTTTTTTTTTTTTTTTTTTTTTTTTTTTTTTTTTTTTTTTTTTTTTTTTTTTTTTTTTTTTTTTTTTTTTTTTTTTTTTTTTTTTTTTTTTTTTTTTTTTTTTTTTTTTTTTTTTTTTTTTTTTTTTTTTTTTTTTTTTTTTTTTTTTTTTTTTTTTTTTTTTTTTTTTTTTTTTTTTTTTTTTTTTTTTTTATTTTTTTTTTTTTTTTTTTTTTTTTTTTTTTTTTTTTTTTTTTTTTTTTTTTTTTTTTTTTTTTTTTTTTTTTTTTTTTTTTTTTTTTTTTTTTTTTTTTTTTTTTTTTTTTTTTTTTTTTTTTTTTTTTTTTTTTTTTTTTTTTTTTTTTTTTTTTTTTTTTTTTTTTTTTTTTTTTTTTTTTTTTTTTTTTTTTTTTTTTTTTTTTTTTTTTTTTTTTTTTTTTTTTTTTTTTTTTTTTTTTTTTTTTTTTTTTTTTTTTTTTTTTTTTTTTTTTTTTTTTTTTTTTTTTTTTTTTTTTTTTTTTTTTTTTTTTTTTTTTTTTTTTTTTTTTTTTTTTTTTTTTTTTATTTTTTTTTTTTTTTTTTTTTTTTTTTTTTTTTTTTTTTTTTTTTTTTTTTTTTTTTTTTATTTTTTTTTTTTTTTTTTTTTTTTTTTTTTTTTTTTTTTTTTTTTTTTTTTTTTTTTTTTTTTTTTTTTTTTTTTTTTTTTTTTTTTTTTTTTTTTTTTTTTTTTTTTTTTTTTTATTTTTTTTTTTTTTTTTTTTTTTTTTTTTTTTTTTTTTTTTTTTTTTTTTTTTTTTTTTTTTTTTTTTTTTTTTTTTTTTTTTTTTTTTTTTTTTTTTTTTTTTTTTTTTTTTTTTTTTTTTTTTTTTTTTTTTTTTTTTTTTTTTTTTTTTTTTTTTTTTTTTTTTTTTTTTTTTTTTTTTTTTTTTTTTTTTTTTTTTTTTTTTTTTTTTTTTTTTTTTTTTTTTTTTTTTTTTTTTTTTTTTTTTTTTTTTTTTTTTTTTTTTTTTTTTTTTTTTTTTTTTTTTTTTTTTTTATTTTTTTTTTTTTTTTTTTTTTTTTTTTTTTTTTTTTTTTTTTTTTTTTTTTTTTTTTTTTTTTTTTTTTTTTTTTTTTTTTTTTTTTTTTTTTTTTTTTTTTTTTTTTTTTTTTTTTTTTTTTTTTTTTTTTTTTTTTTTTTTTTTTTTTTTTTTTTTTTTTTTTTTTTTTTTTTTTTTTTTTTTTTTTTTTTTTTTTTTTTTTTTTTTTTTTTTTTTTTTTTTTTTTTTTTTTTTTTTTTTTTTTTTTTTTTTTTTTTTTTTTTTTTTTTTTTTTTTTTTTTTTTTTTTTTTTTTTTTTTTTTTTTTTTTTTTTTTTTTTTTTTTTTTTTTTTTTTTTTTTTTTTTTTTTTTTTTTTTTTTTTTTTTTTTTTTTTTTTTTTTTTTTTTTTTTTTTTTTTTTTTTTTTTTTTTTTTTTTTTTTTTTTTTTTTTTTTTTTTTTTTTTTTTTTTTTTTTTTTTTTTTTTTTTTTTTTTTTTTTTTTTTTTTTTTTTTTTTTTTTTTTTTTTTTTTTTTTTTTTTATTTTTTTTTTTTTTTTTTTTTTTTTTTTTTTTTTTTTTTTTTTTTTTTTTTTTTTTTTTTTTTTTTTTTTTTTTTTTTTTTTTTTTTTTTTTTTTTTTTTTTTTTTTTTTTTTTTTTTTTTTTTTTTTTTTTTTTTTTTTTTTTTTTTTTTTTTTTTTTTTTTTTTTTTTTTTTTTTTTTTTTTTTTTTTTTTTTTTTTTTTTTTTTTTTTTTTTTTTTTTTTTTTTT